>JBAMJV010000278.1:10000-162500 GCA_037951105.1 Echinarachnius parma | reverse complement strand
AATTTAGCGCGACACTAACGTAACAGTTTTACGTGTAAGTCGTCTTTAAGACCACACACCGTGCGTATAAATCATGAGTACACCTCACTGTGAGCCATTGGAAAAAAGCGCCCTCTAACATGACAACACACAGTTACTTTAATGTTTGATATGGCAGGCACGTTCAGGTTTTTGCAAGGGGTAGAGGTATAGGTTGGTTTAAGGTCTCTCTGATGGGGGCAGAGACATATCGTCGTGAGTATTTGTGCTCATTCGATACTCGTGCGCGTGCGACTCTTACGCGCATGTAAGCTATAGAACGCGCAGCGTACTTGAACATTGCGCTTCTCGGTTAGTGAAAAGCGCCCCTCTTACAATACAATGCACACACTTTAAATAAAAGGTGGGCATGGTTGGTGTACGTAATCATGTTGCCATGAAATGTCCCTTTCACGCAATATGCATTTTCTTCGTGGGAGAAGTAGCGTATAGTTTGATGGTATTAAGATATCAAATATCACATTCGAAACTCCATCCAAACCGACAACATCTTAAGTCCCCCATCCCCTCCCCTTGTTGTTATTTTTTGTTGTTATTCATTTGATTTTTTGTGTTGCGCGCGCTTATACAACATGGCAGTCAAATAAAATGGAAAGACTTGTCAGATTCGATCGATTCCGAAAGTGTTTGATGAAAGATGTGGTGAGAAAATTTGTTTTACCAGGCACCTTTCCAAGGGGGATTGGACTTGTCATATGCAATTTGCAATTTTCACCCTTTTCCCTGCAAAAAAAATCACATATAAAGTGTTGTTTTTTACAATATTTATTTCGTAAGCTTCTCGTTAGTTTTTTTTTCTTTCCGTCAATTTGTAAGGAGGGCCCAGGTGGGGAGATTCGATCTGAGATAAGCAAAGTGCCTTGAAATGGTCTTGAACTTGGGTCTGCGGCGGAACACCAATTTAGGTTCGCGTCTGGATTCCATTCCACCTGCCATAAAAAATATAAATAAAATTCATTCACGCTATTCCCGCGGGAATCGCGCGCGCAGCTATAGGGACTGACTATAGGGAGGCACTTAAAGTAAGGGTACCTTTTCGCCATGCAGAAGGCGTTTTTGTTTAAAGCGGCTCTCGGGAATACGCTATGTTCTGCGCACGCCACGCGCTCAGTATAGTGTACAATCATACGTTATAGAGCTCGCTCTCACGCACTTTGTTTAGTTGGACCTACAAATTATGGAAAGCCGTTAGTTTTTTCTTTGTAAAATTGTTGGAACAGTTTTTTTTTAAAGGCATACAATCAGATTGAAATCAGATATAATGGTTATCATCGATGAGCCTTGAAGTTATTGATACTTCTTTCTTTTTTTTTGGAAGTTTCAAATACATGTATTTGTTTGCTTTTGAATATGTTTTATTCCAAGACTACAAATGGCTTTCCATAATTTTTAGGTCCAACTTAGAGTTAAGTTCAACTTCGAATCTTTGTGAAACAGCCCCCTGGTCATGAAGACATGGTGCTGCACATGCGCGCATTCCCGAATTTGACAACGCAGTCACTTTAAAGTGATCCAAGTTAAGTGTCTAACTCCACAAAAATTACTTGGAGCTTCCTCGTTTCTCTTCTACCGTGTTGTTTAGCTTATGGTAAGAGAAGAATAAAATAGGGTTAGATTTGTTCAAATGCCCCTTTAGTATGACGATATCTATCATTCAGCTCAAGAGCGTTAATGAACGGTTATAAACCTCATAGACGTCATACAGCAATTCGTTGTAAAAGCTGACGCATATTTTCGCTTTTTTAACCAGGAAAGCAGTGTTCTTTTTCAATGAGACTTTCACACATCATTCAGACATATCTTACAATGATTTTGGTACAGGATTGAAGTCTCAAATATCATTTTGGGCAATATCTGACACTTTACAGGTGCACCTTTAAAGCCCCACCGAACCGATTATACCATTTCATACTGGTTTCTGCCCCTTTAGTTGGGTAAAATAGATAAGGAATTGAGTCGTCATTTTATTTCAGGCTAAGATTGCCACATAGACTGATATGATAGAGTGAATCATAAAGTCCCAACTCAATTAATAAAGACCTTGTATCCTCTTTGACCCCCTGCCCCCTCGGTTGACCATGAGTGGTTATACCTAATTAGTTATACTTAAAGGGACTTAGTAACATTGTCCAAATCCTCAAAATAAAATTTTAATTCTAGCGGTTCCCACAATAAAATCACGGGACAGGTTTCGGTTTTTCAAATTTCCCTTTCGTTACAAAGATATGTATGATTGAAGTATTCAGATAAGAAAAACTCCGGGCGAGTTTTTCTTCCGTGTACAAAGTGAGTGCAGTGAGTTACTGAATATCACTTTGCATTTTCGCTCATTACTTGGCCATACAATGTCCATTTGACATGAAATTTTCACACAATACCCTGTGGACATATGAGATAACAACAATATACATTGCATCAACCATTCATCACTTTTTGCACATGTCAACAAAGTTACTAGATCCCTTTAATTGCGCGGGAATCAAACAGGTTGCTCTGAGACTCAGAGCAACCTGTTTATAATGAATTAATGTTTCACCCCATACAATTACCCCAAATTTGTGTTTAATTCGTTGATAGTGTTCGTTTTTATTTTATTTTATATACTTGTCAGAAAATTATTTGTCATTATCAAAACAGTCACTCTTTTATGGACCTTCCCATCCATGCATGACTACGTAAAATTTGCCTAAAGAAATCACTCAAATATGATGTAACAAAAATTCAATTGCAAAATCACTACGATATCATGGGAAATGTTGACTATCATTTACTTTTATAGTTTTCTTGATGTATTGTGTACACATTCCTATATGAGTTTTATTTATCAATTTATAAGGGTTATAAACATTGCTGTCAGATAAATACGTATTTTAGACCACTGTGCATGGTTCGGCAGAAATTCTCAAATATAATGTTGTTTTTTGTTTTTTTTAGTTAAACGTTTCTGAAAATTAAATCGTATATATAGACCCTCTCCCCTCGGCTCCCATCAATTGCTCCACCGTACGACCCCCTCTCTTCCTTCTCATCTCTATCCCACCCCCCCCCCCCCTCCCCCATCCCTCCCTTTCTCTTTCTTACCCCCCCCCCCCCCTCCCTCTCTATCACCGATTCACACTCTCTCTCTCTCTCTTCAACTCTCTATTTCTATTCGTTATAGGCACCCTTGCAGAAAGAGATACAATCGATTGTAAGTTACAAATAATTGTAAGTCAGATCATGTAAACTAAATTCGCAAATCTGATTGGTTGAAATGCACAAATTGTCTGACTTACACTTAATTGTAACTTACAATCGATTGTATCTTTTTCTGCAACGGGGCCATAATCTTTTTTCCTACGACTATTCGTATTCTCACACATAGTTCATTACGCACTCTTTTACAACACACACCCCGCCCATCACAGTGATTTAGAGATTTAAAAAAAATAAACTCGCCACATCATTTGTTATACAATATACAATGTAAATATTTTATTGAAAATCGATTTGAAAAAATATTTTATAAATAGCACATTTTTCATAAAATAATTGTATGACATAAATAAATTGATTTGAGCGAAACAACTGCACAGAATGATGCCTCAGCAACTTGGAAGAGAGTAATATCGGTGGTAAATATAACACCCACAATATAATCGAGTATAATTCGGTGGTATTTTCAATTCGGTATTGAAAGCATTAACAAAGTAAAGTTGATGTTCTGATGTTCTTTAGTAACGCATCATGAAGACGATACAATTAAAACACATCGAAATGTTACAATATCATGAATATTGACGGAACAGAGAGATTTAAATAAATTGACATCTATAAGTTGGATTTGGTCCTGTAAATCTTTGCGATTTACGAAAGGCACAATGGGTATAAAAACCGGATTTTAGTAATGTATTTCAATTACATAAATTAAGACGTCGAATGTCGAACATAATATACTGGGTACTTTAGCAACACTTTACTGTGACAATATAGTTTTAACTTGATTAACTACTTAACCATATTAACATTCGGTTATCAAGAAACACAGATTCTTCATTCTCGGTTCAGGCACGTTTTGATTATCACTGAGTTTTTTAGTTCCAGCTAAAAATGAAATTGTTACATATTTGTGGGAATGCATAACTTTGTTGATATTATGCATATTTTTGTTGCATGTTGAGTTTGAATAGTTGATGGCTAAACACGCCTTTTTCAGATACACACACAAAATAACATATTATTATTATGAAAATACTACGGTGGTGCATCAACAATATAATTTTTGACCCTCTTCAAAAAGTCTCTCTCTCTCTTTTATCGAAAATGCTGAGCATTCGTCGTCGTTCTTCTCTTCTTTCTAATAAATAAATATTTTAAATAAGATTCAAGCCGTTATGAACAATACATATATACAATATTATATACACAAAAATCTGTATAAATAAACATAATACATGGTCTCGGACACATATTTTGCATATTTTTATATGAATACACTTGCATAAATTAATTCTGAAGACGATCATCGACTATGTACAAAAATTAGTACAAATACAAAGTACAACCTCTAGAAAATAACGCATTCGAAAGGGAAATATAACCCTCGAGTTTACGTGAATAATATTATATAGAAAATGAAAATGACTGTTGATTAAACTCCGCCACAGAGTATGTGCTTCAGTCACGACTTTATAAGTCTTAAATAATTCAATCTAACCGGCGCTACAAACAAAAGAGTAATTCACACATTTGAGACGATGTCGTCTATTTTTTTAAAAATATATTTACCACCATTGTTCAACATTTTATAATGAACCGCGAACGATATTGGCGAAATTTGAGAATAGTCATTCGAAGTTATAGTCTGCATGGTTTTGAGTACCGCTAAGTTTGAAGAGACATAGCATCATTACATTTCTCTCGATATTGACTACACAAAATATGTTTTGTTTTCCACAGAGCGATTGTTATTAATACAACTGTCTGAATCTAAATTATTGTACATGGTGCGAATCCCCATCAGAACATTTCACTTCACCAGCTGTTAACCGTGTTTTATCTTAATCAATGGACTCAACATTAGCATTCTACATATAGTTCAGTTTTAGCGCATGAACTACATTAATGATGTCATAATGACACGATTTACTTAAACCAGGATTAATGTTTACCCCCTGTAGGTCTATGTGACTCAATAAAAAATTTAAAAAATACAAATCGTCGTTTGAAATCACTGATCATGGGAAAATAATAATATATATATATTATTGTCGATGTGGTATACACACTGTACATCGTACTTTCTGCAGTTTGACTATACTAAAACAGCATTGATTTTTTTAACGGGAGCTCATAATAATAATACCCCAAAATAAGAAGGGGGAAAAAAATCCATGCATAATGTATGAAAGGTGGCTACAGAAACTAGATACAGCGAGGTTGGCGCGCAAGAACAACAACCACCATCTCACGTAACCACCGTGCAGTGCGCCGAAGTTCGTTTTCTTGTAAGAACAAACAAGGGTTTCGATTGAGCACACATCACACCACTTCCTCAACCACCCCAGGCCCTCCTTGTCACGGGCAATAATAATAATAATAATAACGCCAACTTTCCCATTTTTCCATTTCAATCATTTGATTTGGGTCCTATTGCTTTGTTCGGGGGACGCACGAATCCCAAGCGGTTTCTTCTGTTACTTGAAAGTTACCTTTCAACTTTCGCCTTCTTTATTGAAACCTTCCTTATTCAATTCTTTCGAAAAGGCGCTGAGGAATTCACGAGTACCACAAAAAAGTGTGACCATTTGTATGCTTTTAAAAACAAAGCTCCTCTTCTAAATCGGCGGTGAACTTACAATGCGAAATCCCCCAAAACGGTATACCAATATGACCGAAAAAATTGTTTAACAAATAACAAAGCATTGTGCATACAGCGCTCAAAGTTTTTGTATGCTGCAATATAGTATAAATGTATATAGAGGACAGTGGAACAATACAATATCCAAGGGATTCGCAACCGCCAAACCCTATTTTTGTAACACGTAACCAAAGAAGTAATCAAAATGTCTTAAAGAAATACCTCATCGGAACAAGACCATTGAAGTCTAGTCCATGCTTGAATTCAGCTCAGAAATCGTACACGTCTTTGGGAGAAATAATTGTGAGTTTACTGACATTTAACAAAATCTCTTCAATATATATTATTCATAGAGATACAATGAATGAAGCCATATGATATAAACATATAAACATAATTATTAAAAATAAAAAATAAACATTTATTTTTATTTTTGAATTTGGCACGAAATTATATATTTTTTAAATATCTGGACATGAAAATCAAAAGCAGATATTACAAATAGATTTACTGTAGAAAAGGTCATTGCTATAATCGTAAATAAAAATCATCGTATCATGGAAAACGTGTATTGTTTCCTGATCATGTGACGGAAGACGAAGTATAATAACGAGAATAGTTTTGGTTCCAAGTAAATATTGCCTTTATTTGATAATACTTATATTCATTGTCAACACAAATGTGTTGATAGCTTTCGATTTCATCTTTCGACGAAATTAAAAACACACTCCTTCCATCACCCGACCCCCTCTTCCTGGACATGAAAAACACAACCCATTTGACCCACTCTCGCCGTATACTTGGGTCGAGTAGGCAACGGTTTGACAGGTTGGTGAAACTATTACCCCAGGAATTATCGGATGTTATTATCCTCCGATAGGCGAGACAAGCTTGTACTTGGCCCTTGACATGGAGAGGTCAGAGTGACCAGCGGGAATTTTCTCTCCAGGTATATATCAGGGCAAGCCCACATTGATGTCTGTCCATGTTCTAATAACACCGCAGCCCCTCAAAGACAAATGAAACACGATCAATTAACGCATCGGACTTCCACGGAGATTGAAAGCGCTTCTGTCATTCGAGGCAAGGTTCCCAGGATCGGTTTACATCTTTACGTCCTCAGGAGTGATCCATAAACAGAATTCTTGTCTCCAACGCAGCTTGCACTAATTATACGTCGACCAGTCCAAGCCTCGTGGTGCTTGGTACGTCTAGAACTTGAACCGTTTTTTTCTTCTTCTTCGAATTCCACAGTTTCACCACAATCCAAAGAGCCAGAGAGAAATGAAAGAAAGAAATCGGCGGTGTTGTGTCAGAGAGTCAACGAGAAGAAGCAACTCGTACCCGATGGGTATTTACTCTCAAACCGTCGTCGTCTTTACCGCGGGCGGAGGGTGGGGGTAAGTGTCAGCATCCCGCTGCGGCCCGGCACCGCACCCGTGCCGCGTTGCGGATGGCCCGACCTCCCTCGTGTCGGGGGCAAGTGGTGTGCTTTGGGCGAAGAGAGTGTGGGGTGAAGCCCGTGTGGGTTGCTGCACTATTACCCCAGATTTGCCCACGGGGCTTCTCAGCGTGCTACCACCCTGATCGTGCGAACAAACCGAGGAGACAGTTCTTCCCGAGGACTCTCTCCTCATCGGCGATAACTCTGTCCTTTCGACCATGCTTTCCACTGTTCTTTCCACTATCGCTTCGACCGTCCTACTTCTCCCACTCGTGCTCGAGTTCGTACACGCGTTCACGCTACTGTTCGATCCCCGCGATGCTCCGTCACCATGACCCCCTTCCGTTTCAACCACCGACCCATCCAATCTGTCGCACGAGCAACACCGATGACTTGATACTGACGTCGCCGCGTTGTTGCCGTCTTCCTCATCAAGACCGTGGAAGTCCTCGAAGCCGCACTTCCGCGTGAACTCGTTGTCGAAGGTGCCGTCGCTGTTGAAGAGGAGGTAGACCTGCTTCCACTTGTCCAGCTCGGGGTAGAGCTGGCGAACGCGCGTGTGGTTGAGGAAGTTGTTCTTACTCCAGTGGGGCCTGGCTCGGTAGCTGGCGTACAGGTGGTCCTCCACCTTCTTGTGGAACTCGTCGATGCCATAGGCTCCCGGTAAGAAAGGGACCTGGACAGCGGAGATACAAAGTGAAAATCAATTTAATCATACAGTAAACAATTTGTTATCATTATACACCAAATATAATACGTGAAAACTACATTAAAGATTCAATGAAATTTACTCACATAATGGCAACAAATATATTTTCCAAATATTTATTTTGGCGATCTGGGTAGGTATGCATGATAGAATGTGTGAATGTATTGGTATGTGAATTTTTGAAAGACGGACTTAATTTTTGGACTTCTCAACTAAAGACCTCTAACATGCATAAGAAAGGACATCCTGAATAAAGCCCAGGGTGCTCCGTATAAAGCCAAACTTGGTTGGACTTAGCTGACCACTTTATAATGGGGTCAGTTTGTATCCCTTGGTGATACGACACCCTCGTTATAGTTTCGGGCAAGATGAGTTGACTGGAATTTTGTGAAAGTGTCACGTCCATTTGGGGGAAAAATATGGGTTACTAGAGCAAAGTGGACCTTCTCCAAGGTCCGCCAAATTTGGCAAAGACACGTTATCATGGTTATAATTAGTAGGAAATTAACTTTCAAACAGGGTACCTTCTTTCGATCCGTTGCGGCGACTTAATAGTTAATTTAAGATTTGCATCTTTTAAACCCTGGATGGCTGCTAACTAGTGACTAATCGAAGAGTGCAATCACGTATTTCATTGTCTTTCTTATTATTTATATCTTGCGGGTATTGTTTATATAATAATAATGATCTTGTCAAAACAACTTAAATGTCTTATCTTTCAAGCAGCTAATATAAAATAACAAACGTATATTCCTATAAAATCAACTATCGCATATATATTTTCTATAACAGGAGAGAGTTAAGTTTCTACAAATAATGTCATCTCATAAAGGACAAATGTGAAGATTTTCAGACGTATGCCTTTAGTGAAAGCTATGACTTGTATGAGGCTTGACAAAGAAAGTAAAACAACATTTCAAAACCGCGCGCGACGTCCAATTCCTTATCCCCCATTCCTGTGCAAAAGTAGGTCTCTGTGGACGAAAGTTTACGCTCTCTCCTTGCATTTAATATCATCATCATGATTAATATGAGGTTCTGACTCCCGCAAAGAGCAGTTTTTAGAAGCAAGAGATGGTTCGGAGTAAAATTACAAAACGAAATGGATAATTCCCGTTCGGCTGTCCTTGGATCGCATGTAACTTGGTAACAGGACCGTTTCGTCTTTGCCGTGACCCGAACCCCCTTTAGCCCAAACCTTGGAACTAGTCAATGTCACTAGTATCATTACTATCGTTGCATGTCTTTCTTCATTGTGCGCGTGCCTCATTAGGGTTTTGTGTTTTTTTTATTTCAAACCAAATGAAGATGATCTTTGTGCGGCTAATTTTTTTTTTTTTTAGTATCTTCTTGATTTCGTGTTGGCCGCATCTTTCGTTTCTTATTTTGTTTGTAAGGAGAAAGTTTGGACGTCAACGTTCATTACGGGAAGTTATAGTAACGAGTACGTGATATGTTAGTCGAATTGGCGCGGTTTAATTTTCCTGTTTTATACTTTTATGCTTTCCATACCGTTTTTAAACCAGTTCTTGCCATTAAAATTCTGACCTTCAGAGCATATGGAAAATTTGATTGAACAAGACAGGAATAATCAGATTATATTCAACGTTTTAATGCAGATAAAATATACATAGCAGGATACGTCAAGCTCGTATGTTATCATGGTTATAATGGTTAATAGTTTGTAATCATTCTTATTTCACATTATACGAACGCCATTTTTTATTTTACAGATACAATTTTGGTTAAGAACGAGTAATTCGAATAAAATGCAGTATGTTGTAACACGCTTGATGTAACAAATATAAAGATGTATATTTTTTTCTATACTGAAAACACCTCTGATTTCTGTTGAGACCTATATTTCAAGCATCTGTATTATTTTACACATTCTATCTCAGTTTACGCAAACAGTCTTCCAAAAACCTTTTGTTTTGACTGAAAGGTCTCCTTCGCAGATCATATCAAGGTCTCCTAACGAGATAGGTCGCACTTTCTTGGACCAAATATTTGTTTTTTTCGTTTTACAAACGTCCAAGAGATTGTCGCGATGCGAAGTGAAATTTGTTCCGACCCCTTTCCTCCTCTCTCGTAAGACAGGTTTTGCCCCTCTCCTCCTACGACCTTTAACCATTTTATCGCGGATAGAGCATAATCTGCCCCGTATCATACACACTACGTGCACAGGGCTGACATCGATTAGCATGTCGTGGGTTAAAGACAATTTCACCCTCTTCCTCCCACCCTGGCCAAGCTCCAAGATGTTGTGATCGATAGGCAAAGTTGCCCCCCATCACAACCGATTCCATCCTGGCCCGACTAGCGAGCTGCCTCTTCTCCTAATCGACCGTGATGGGTATCGGATGCGAGCACAGGTTGTTTCTATCTCGCCGCATCAGAATTCAGATATCACGTGCACTTTTAGCCCTCTTCCCCCTTCTCTCTCCGACGATGTTTCTTTCTCCCCTCTCTCTCTTTCTCCAATTAATCATTCTCTTGGACGGGGATCTTTATGAAAATGATTAACATGTGACCTTGGCCTTGGCCTTTTGGTTTTACCCCCTTTCCGCTCCGTCGATTTCCTCCACGGCACTCTCGCTATATTCGGTCTGGTCCCCCCCCCCCCCCCCCCCCCCCCCCTCCTCTCCCTGATAACAGCCTGATTCATCCAACCTATTCGAGTAGACATCTTGCCAGTCGTTAAAGGCAGGATCGTTTATCTTTTTATCAAGGTTTAAGCCTTCCAAGCCATAAACAGACAGGTTTAAGACTTTCAAGCCATAATTATAGAAAGCTTTGAATCGGTCAAGCCATCAACGGAAAGGTGTAAGTCTTCCAAGACATAGACAATCTACTTTAAAATGTTGATCTCCCAAAGATATACATGTGAACAGCACATACCAATTGAAAGACACCCACAAGCGTTCAAATATAACATCTCAATGGCCACGTATACATGGTTTATCATCCCTAATTGCATTCAATTGATAATGCGAATATTTTAAGATCTGTTACCCATGCATTTTAGGAACAAAATAAACCAAACAGTCCTATTCTAACGATCAGAACCAATGGGAACTATGCAAACTATTTTCCACTTAGTCTTGATATATTTATTTTAATTAACTTGTCAACAAAGAAAGTTCCGGTCAATAAAGAAACTATACTATTCAAGATTTTTAGTCAACGTTGTAATGCAACTAAAAAAGTCTCAATCTTTCAATAAATAATGTTAAGCTCTAATCTCACTAAACCAGTATAATCTTCATTATTTTCTCCCCATCCCTGTAGTAAGAAAAAAGTAAGACGAGTCAAACTCGAGATAGGTCTATTAAGTCGAGACTAGCCCCACTGAGCAGGTTCTTCCTGAGATGATGTCACGTGATGAGTCTAAGAGGCCTTTCGGCATCGCGTATTGGTTCGATTAAAACAAACTGTTTAGATCCTGTCATAAGTTCCTTTTTAATGTTTCATTTTCATTCACTTTCTCATGGTGACGTGTCTTATAATGTGCGTATCAAAGTTCCCACCCTCCCAAACTACATCCGGTATATGCCACCATTTCATAACGACACTCATAATTGAAAGGAGGTTTCGATGTTCATGATTATACATCATTCTCAATATGAAATGAATCAGTTGATATGTTTCAAATGAGCCTCTGACAAAGGAGAAACACACATTTTAAACGAAAACTATTTTCCCCCCTAAATATTAATCGTGTTTGGGGCTAACGAACATTATATATTTTTAGAAAATGCGGGAAAGGAAATTAGAAACATTCAGGTTTTGGATTATGTAGACTTAAATCTGGGAGCAAAATATATTTTGTTCACAAGTTATTATACCAATTGATGAATTAACTGTGACAAACAATAATTACCCTTAATCATTCGTAGGTGAGTGGCACCAGCTACAAAATCAAATTTATTTCGATAATGTGATACATTTGATTGGTCTAATTGTAAAAATATACAAAATCTATGGGAATCTGTAGATTTCATGAAACAAGTTTTTGGAATCGAGAACCACCTGCACTGACTATACGTACAAAAGTCTTATTTGTTAGGACATCACAGTGATTGGATGTGAAGGGATTGGATGTAGAAATACAAAAAGAAAACATGGAGAGAGTGAAATTTGGGAGGGAAAGTATTCGGCGGAAAATCTGTTCCCAATGTAAGTATGGGTGACTTCGCCCGAAGGCCCGCGCCTGGCCTGTCACGCCGAGTAAGACGATTTCCCCCCAATCGTCACGGAAAGTGTCCGCCAGAGGCGCCCCATAATTGAGACGAGTCCTTTTCGGTTTATGTAGCGGTACATGTTTGTGATATTTTTGCGATCAAATGGCGACGGATACACACGTTTCGTTTCCCACAAATAAGAAGAAGAAACAATTCGAATTCCTTCTCCCACGAAATTTGTCGATTCTCAGGTTTTCTCTTCCTCCCATATAGTCCCCCCTTGACACATTTTCTCCCTGTATGTATGCCTCCTTCTATAGTTTTTGCGCTTTCTTATTTTTGCCTATATCGTTTATATTTTTGGGGGAAAATTACAAGTTAGAGAAAAGAAGAAGAATTGGGGTAATAACAAAGGTTGTGGTACTTTCACAAAATTAATGTAACTTTTGACATAGTCCAAAACATTTGTTTTCTTTATACAGATATACAGACCACCACATTTCCTCTTCGCCACTTTCAATCGTTTAAATTGTTGACGGTTTATCTCAATAAAGAAATGTCCTTTTAAAAGACAATAGCCATGATTGTGATGACATTCTAACAGCTACTTACCACATAAATCATTGTTTATTTGATAATACAATAAATAAAGACACAATTAGCATGCCTCTTACCTCGATGAAGCAAAATCTGTCCGACGTCGAGCCGTCCATTCGTTTCCTATTGGCGGGACTAAGGTAGAGATCGTCCGCCTTCACCATGCGCACGTAGACTGGCAGCAGCGTGTAGGAGCCGAAGACCTCGCCATACTGCTGCATGATCTTCAGGATGTCCTTCAGCGCGCCGTCCAGGTCCGACAAGGGCACGCAGTACTCGGCTGTCTTGACGCTGTCAGATAACAATATTTAGAAAAATAGTTAGAACGTTTGGTAGTCGTGGAATCCAGTAAATACAAACATTGAATGCACGAAGCCACATTAATAAGTCGTCTTGACCAGTGATGAAATATAATGCTGATGCTCCGTCCAGGTCTGACAAGCTAGGGCATGCAGTACTCGGCCGTCTTGACGATGTCAGATAAAAGTATATATCATGTTTAGCAAAAAAACAAGTTCGGTATGTGTGAAATCCAGTGAATAAAAATCTCCCTTAATAATCTTAATTCATATGATTGAAATCAATTAAGAAATATCCTGGATCATAGGGGTTTTTTTTAGTTTTTGAATCTGTGATAACATTGAATCAGCAATCATATGTTAAACCTTGGTCATATCTAGCCTCGCGTCTGAATGTCAATAGCGACTGGCCAAAGAGACTACTCCACGAGCAGTGGAAGCCGCGTCTTGAATATACGCGCTATTATTCTCCCTGCACCAGTCGTTTCTTACATTTAGACGCAACGACTTGACGATAGACTAGGTCGTGATGGTAACTTCAACAAATTACTTACTGGATATTGCCATTTGTGAACGTGAGGACGTTGTACCATCTCTGGATGTAGATTTTGCCCCTCGCGAACTGCGCCAGACCACAATCTGCGAAGCACCCCAGACTGCAGGGCAAGAATCTCGCCAGCATCTGTAGGCAACTCGCCGACAGGTCAGTCTGTCCAAAGAACAAAACAAAAAGACACGATTTGTTAAAAAAAAAAATTATCAGCAAGCTGACATATATATATATCTGTTCTATTCTGGTTGATTAAGGATGTCTAAAAACACTGTGACATGATATTCACTATGTATTGCTTCAAAAAACTTCTTATTTTACTTCTACTTTTGATTTTAAGAGAACTATATAGATTAATCACGGGCAAAAAAGAAAAAGAAAATATTTTAAAATACAAATATTGGGATATGAGATGAACTTTCACCCATTCTGTTGACTTTATAGCATAATAAACATGGCGGACAGGCAGACAGAAAGACGAAACTATGTTTACATTTTAGGCGGGGGAAAATCATTATTAGTTTTTCATCAACATCGTGTTAAGACATCACGTACAGGCAAAACTTTTTTTTCCTTGAAACGCGTTAGAATTTGTAGGTTTTGTGAAAGTGACTCTACGTGAGAACCGTGTACTTTTTCTCACAAGCCGAAATGGCCATAATAATACGCCACAAGAACAGAATAGCCAGAAGCAATATCCCGGTTTCACATGGTCTCCGATAACAAGGGGTCGGGCTTTAAAGTTTTCGCACAAAAAAAACAACAACAAAAACGCCAAAGTTGGCTTGTTACGCTAGAGTTTTCCGCGGCAAATTTGAGGTGTCCCGACACGCTGCGCTCACGGCAGGGAGTGTGTGAGTTGCTCCTTTACGGTGGTACCTACACAAACACAGACCAGTCTTCTGTTCTCGGTCCGTCGAGGGGTTTAGGCTTACAGGAAAAGCTCTTTCCAACTCAACGAAATTTAGGTTTACTATTACTGGTATCAGCACGCGTGATACTTCTTATCGCCGACTTTACATGATACTGATCGCTTCTGTAAACTAGTTTATTCGATAAAAGGTCAATTGTTCTCTTGTCTTCCTTTCATTCCGTTAAGTATTTTCCCTTGGTGGTAATGAGAAATTTATTGGTGAGTCACATTTCACGGGTCTCGCTGTGAATGCATTACCCAAAGTTTGAGCGGAAACAATATTACCTAATTCGAAAGGTAATCTTAAAACAAATCTTGAACAGAAAATAATTTTTTTTGTAAGGTTGGACCTGTAAGGGATGGGTTTATGGGCAGAATGGGCATATTTAACCAATTGTCTGTATAGGAACCTGGGGCATCATTTATCAACTCTATCGGGAATTACAACTACCAGGTAGAGGTGGGGGGGGGGGGGGGGGGGGGGGTAATGAATTTGCTGTACTGACCTGTACGACTTGACACGCGCTCTGTCCCCTGCATCCGGAACACGTAAAACACTGCATGTCCATACACATATTACACTGACACGTTCCCGTTTCTTGCGTCTTTTCCCCGGAAAGGTAAACCGCTTTCAGCGTCCTACTTCCGTTCTCGTTCGTGCCTCCCCGCGGGAACGGATTCACAAAGAACGAAAAGAATTTCCCGTGCCCTTCGGACAGCGATCGCAGTTCGTCGGGGATTCGGAACTCCTCGGGATTCTCCGGCCACTCCATATCGATGAAGTGCCGCGTCTCGGCGATGTTGAAGACGGGAATGCACTCGAGCGTGACGGAGTAGATGACGCCCAGCGAACCGAAACCGACGGCGGCGGCGCGGAAAACCTCTGAATTGTGGATTTCCAGCGGCGCGTCACCGAACTTCGCCGCTTCGACGCGTTGCCTCACTGTTTCGAAGTCATCCTCCTTCTCCCCGTGCTTCGGTAATCGGATTTTGACCTGGATTCCCCGAGCGACTACCATGTGGATCTCGACCACGAAGTTTGACTGTTGGGAAATATGAATAGAAATAGAAGAACAAATTAATTACAAATTCCTAACCTGAATTATTGTCTATGTAATAATTTTTAATTACAATTTATCATAAAACAGTCTTCTTGATTACTACTTGTTCTACCGAACATTATTTATTTCATTGCCCCCTGGGTAAAGGGATGTGTTGAACATGCATGATAATGAGAATGGTGATGGTGATGATGATAGTAATGATGATAACTTAGATGTTAATTGCGATGATGGCGATGATGATGATAATGATGGTGAGGATGATTATGATTACCGATTCTTACCATGGTCGGGTAGTCTTGTCCCGTTCCGTGTGTTGAAGTACTGATGATTCCCGCGATGGTCTGTCCGGCGTAGTTGCCCATGCATGGCAAGCTCATGCCGTACTTGGAGTCGATCTCCGGACGAAGTCGTGTAAGATCTTGCCCGCCTGGACCTCGATGTGGTAGATCGTCCCCTCGTCGTTCTGAGGCGTCGCTCGGATAATTTTCTTTAGATCCCTCATGTCTGTAAAGATTCGGAGAGTGAGGGATTTACCTAGTTATAACCATGATTAATTTCCAACTACAAAATAATATATGTGTGGCCAATATTATATTCAAAGTCATGAAATAAATTATAACATTCCCTCTCAATTTATCTATGCGTTGGCTCATCGTTGTATTTCTAGACACCATGATTTAGCCATAAGTTATAAAGTTTCTTTACAAAATTGTTGTATATGGTGGTATCTGGTAAATTTGTATGGAAGGTTAAGTTACGATTCGAAAATGGACTTCTTTTCCGAGATACACGAGGTCGCTAATACTTAAAGGGATAGTTGAGTTTTGGTAGAGAGGGCGCTAGACTACTTATTTTTTTGTGAGGTAATGAAAAACTGAGTGTAATATCCTTTAAACAATTCAAATTCACACTAACCTATTAAGATGTCCCTGACGTTGGTGAGCTTTGACCACGAGGCACCCGATCCAACAGCCCTCAGCCTGAGATCATTCTCGTGTGCGTACCGGACGACCTCGGCTATCTGCTCCACCGCTGTCAAACCTATTCTTAACCGCTCCTTCGGTAATGACATACCTACGAAAGCAAATAAGAAGACAAGGGGGGAGAAGTTATAGTTAGATTGCACCGATTTTTAAAATAAATGCATTTTTAATGTACAAAAAGCTTAACCGAGGCATAATAACTTTGTTTCGTCAAAGTTATGGTAGGTAATCGCTTTAGACATGTTAGAGTAATTGTATGTTACACGCATTTTCGTATAAAGTTGGTAAAATTAATGAGTAAATGAAATGTCGATCCCTGTACGAAGGGAAGCACTTATGAAGGAGAAACCTATTTTTGTTTAAGCTTTCGCAATGTGGAAGAAGTAATACCAACATTGTATTGTAATTATTTTTAATTAATCATTATATCATTAATTAACTTAGCATGCTTAACAGGGAAGAATTATCGCATTGTAAATATATTTATATTATAAAGATGAGCATGACGATTTATTGTTGTTATCGTTTTCTTTTTGTTTTACTTTGAGGGAAGTGGTCTAGAAATCTAAATGTATCACGGTGTTCTTGGTGGTATTTACATATGTCTGGTTACAGAGAGAGCCTTGGGCGATGCACAACATGTAAGCTCGATTCGAGACCAGATTTTTTAAAGAACATGATCGCTCAACATTTTGTAAAGGGATCCGATACCAGCTTTGTATCCAGCCGAATCAGGCATGTTTATTGGCGATTTTCAGCGGGATCAATTACGATGGAAAGTTTGTCTTTCATTTGAGCTGTATGTATGCGAACAGGGAGAAAGAGAGAGAGGGTCGTCATTATGTTATCAAGAAGAAGTGTTTGGTGCTTCTTCGACATAAGAAAGCATGTCTGACAATGCAGCCCTCGGCAGTCCAGAGGAATGAGACCATGCCTGGTTTAGTCTCACACCCTTCAACGTTCATGTTCTGATTTCAATCAGGCATTCCCATCCCTACCAAAGTAAAGATTTCCTGAAAATGTTCTCGAAGATAAAGATTTTAAACAAAACTACCAGACACATTTCGAAATTCTCTTGTATTCATTTGTTGTTGTTTTTTGGAACTGCCCTATGGAAATCAGTAATTATCTTGCTGTTTTGTAACCCAGATAACTGTTTGAACATGGGCGAGTTTCATGACAACGTAATAAAGTATCACGTCGTGGTGCACCAAGGCTGGATACGAATATAGTACATACATTCACAGAACCTGCCCCCCCCCCCCCCCCCCTCCCCCAGTCATGTACAGAAAGTGGACATGGTCAGATTGATTTCATTCGCAACGCTTTTATAACAAGCAAGGTTCTACAAACATGGAAATAATGATGGTCATCTCGTTTGTGACCCGAGTTCTGTTCTCCCGGTGTGATACCAAAACAAGTCTTCTCCGAGATTGTCGAAAACTTTTGCACCCTCCTGGTGAGTCCAGACAATACTGGATGAAACATCAAACAGGAACATTCAAGGTTCGGCTCGAAACATGAGCTGTCGTAATTAGCGCAATCCCGTTACGGCAATGGGCAGCGCGAGGGGGAGCCACACTGACCCGAGATCGCTTTCTCAAACGAGCCGCCGCGCCATCTCTCTCCTTCACCAAACATGTCAAAGTACACGTACATATCTTATTAATTCTGCTAAAAACCCAAAGTTAACCGTCTTCTTCTTAATTGTTTATTTTTCGTTAGTTCATGTAGAGATAATTGCTAATTCTAACAAAATAATGTTAGGACGAACACCTGGATATAATTAATTCAACATATTGTTCATTGTTCGTTTCTGTTTCCTTTGTTTTCTCATTACTAGCATAACAATATAGTATTACTGATGCTGGTTGTCTACCATTAATTTTAGTCATTATAAAAACACACATTGTTCCTTACCCAACTTTTAAACACTTGATATTATTTTGGAAAGCAGAATACATCTTCAGTGTTTCTTTGTAATTCGATGCTTTATTTCAATAAAATAACAATGTCTACACTACATATACTACTAAGTGGCAATATTTTATATTAGAGTGAATCTGTCTGCATCCTCTAAATATTTCTGCTATATTTCTCTCCCGCCCCTTCGCCCCTTGTGAGACATAATCGTAAGGATAAATCATAAAACAAACATACTGACATTGGTATGACTCTCGCTTTTACATGTCCTGTAGCAGAGACGGTGGATGTAATAAGAACACCCGATGACAAGACATAACTATGAGGGATTCCAGCCTTCCAGGGGTAATACTAATAGCAAGATGGAAACATTAAGGGTCTTAGAAGGGGGATTTCTTCCCCCTACAGTGGGAGGTTCTGTTTTTGTACGTGGTAAAGTGACAAAGAGGAACATTTTCCCCAACACTCTCATCCTCTGAAATTCTTCCCATTCTTCGACTCTTATCACGAAGTGGCTTTCTAAACATTGACATAGCCCGTAGCCCTAAACAAGAGGACAGAAACGAGTCAGAAGATGACGATTTTGGGGGCATGATTTGTGACGCTGATTTGTGGCGGTAAATGTCAGAGTTTGAATTAGGAGGTAATGCGAGTCGGTATCTGTTTGAAAGTATCTTTTATTATTTACGAACCAAAAATCACGATACATGCATGGTTTGACCACGTGCCTTAGATCACTCGATTTCAAGCCGATCCCTCGTGATTCGTGACTGATTTTCATCATCTATCCGGCTTTTTTAGTTTTTAGAATGATGCAAATAGTGCAAAATCATTGTTATTATACCCGTGAACTTACTATCAACTTACAAAGTGACACTTATATCCCTTTGGAAACTTAAATCCTTTCCATATAATTCGACATTGTACTGATACAATTGTGATGTGATGTGTTTCTCATGTCATGCACGTGATGTTCACAATCGGAATACAGTAGTATATTCATAATTAAATATTTATATGTTCCAACCCTCTAACAGTTCAAATGTGAACCCGGGAGACAAATACTCTACTCTTACCTACACTACACCAGTCATTTGGCAAGTCAAACATATCAACTATATAGGAATCGATTTCCATCATGTTTTTATTGATAACAAATCATGCATGTGTACACAACCAGGTGCATGAGGGTAAATCAATATAAATATGGAATGTATGTTTCTCACGATCAGTCGGGGCATTAGCATAGTATTTGAACCCCTGTCCTAAGGGAAGCTCGTGTGAAGGAAACAGATATTCCCGTTTCACACGTTTGAATCAATATTACTATATGCATCAACTAAATACCGTTAAACAGAATCATGGATTTGGAGGTCTTATGTAGCATGCCTAGTAGATTCTACATTTAACATTGGAAATCTGTCTGGGTCTTATAGTTAATTCAACTTAATTTGTACAGGGGTCTTTAAGTTAATTTTGCATTTATTGTATCTATTCTTTGGGGAAATAAAATTGCTCGCACAAACGTGTACGAATCACTTTAATGTACAAACAAAGACCAATATTATTTTACCAACATTTGTAATAGTAGAAGATTTAAAACTCGAAATATAATTTGAACCCACCACGCTATACCACTATTTAAACCATATACCGGTACTACATTTTAACTACAACAAACATGTTAAGTATAATGATTTAGAAGAGAAGTACAATTCACCCTTGAAAACATTTGTATATTGAGGGAAAATCACGTATTCCCTGGATGATCGCGACCACGCGAGCAAGTTGAAGATTAAGGACACTCAAGGAGGAAACATCCGTAAATCAAAGATTGTTTGAATATTTACGAGCAATAAAACAGATAATAGTCGCTCGGCAGGAAGGAAAAATGGACTATCTTGTAGCTACTGTACGTAAATGGATCTTGGAAATGTATACAAATACCTCCCCCATGCACGGATGCATGGTTCACATTCCAAGCATTAGGACGGCCACGTGTTTTGTGGTGGAAACGTGAACTGCAAACAATCATGGTTTACTTTATGAACATTTAACTTAACTAAATATAATGGGCTAAATTTTATTCGAGAAGAAATTAAATATAATTCATAAAAGGATTACGTTAGAGTGATATATCATATATATGTGCAACATAAAATACACCAACGAATAAAATCACAGTTTAAATTCCGACCCCAATAACAATGATTTCCGTGAGAAATCGGTTGGTTCATGCGTCGGTTTCTATTGACAGTTGCACTATTATCATAATGATCTTAGACAAATTAACAAAATTTAATCTGTTATTAGGATTATAATTATAAGGTTATTATAAGGTGTCACATGTTTAATTTAACGTGTTAGACCAATTCAATTTCTCCTCATCTGCGGCCTGCGGGGGGCTCAGAGTGAGCTCATAAAAATTACTTAATGGCTAACTTCATTCATAACCAAAACCATATCCCATGAGTGCCACCATAATTTGCGCGAAATATGATTTTCTTTTTCTTCTTTTTTTCAACTCAAAACTTGGAAATGGGTGAACAATGTTGGCTCTATTCCAACAACTCTTTCCAGGAAATGGGATCGCGTTCCTTTCGTACCTCTAGGCCTAGAGGGAAAACAATTCACCAAATACAAACTAATTATGTCGTGAGAAAGGGCTAATTCCCCACAGAAAGCGAAACAGATCGGGGAGCAGTTACTGAGAGATGAAGTACAAGGTAACGGGAACATGAAATTATTATACCGAGAAGATGTCACGAGTGAATATTTGAGCGAGTATACAGTAATTATTCCCAAGATAATAGACGTTGGAAAGCGTCCCAGGCAGCAGCCAATGGTTCACCGCACTTTGTCAATGTTTGTGGCACGTCTATGTCCATTTAGTTATTTGGAAGGGGGTAGGGATAGTGTTGGGATGGGGTACGGATTTGGATGGCGAAGGGCTATATGGGTAGTGATGGAAGGGGTAAGAGAAATGATTGGATGGGTGCAAGGTAGAGAGGATAGGGGTGCGACCGTCCCTGGCAAAGTACTCTTCCCTGCCTCTGACGTGCCTTCACTAACGAACCATTTAAATGTGCCCTTGACTTCGCGTGTTCGCACCTCCAATTATGTTTGATACGTCAACACCACTGCTCCAAGTACTCGCACATATACGAGTTATGAAAGGAGCCTCGTTATGAAAGGAAATTGAGCAAGCAAGGGCAGGATATGTTGGACAAATTGATCTTGAAATTTTGGAAAGATGTACTACTACTACAACTACATTCTGGAGTGTCATTTCATTCAGGTTTGTCCTTGAACATCCGTTGAGGAGCGGATATACTGTTACGAATATGATATGAGTTGGGATCAATTCACCTTGTCATAAATATGCTTGTCGTATGTTACAATCACTTATCCTTTTAAAAGCTACGTCAAAATGAATACGCATACGAGTTACTTATCTCAAGAAAATTTGCTCCAACAAAAACAAACAGGAGCCTGAAACGAGAACGAAGATACTTGTCACGTGGTCACATCTAGCTTTTTCCCTAAATCGGTGAACACTCACGGGGAAACCCCGGGGTGTTTCACAAAGATTCTTAGCTGAACTTAACTCTAAGTTGGAACTAACAATTATTGAAAGCCATTTGTAGCCTTAAAATAAAAAAAACATATTCAAAAGCAATAAAATAAAGTAAGTTTTAAAGTATTTGAGACTTCCAACAAACAAAATATGTCAAATATTTTAAGACTCATTGATGACAACAAAATAATATTACTTCTTTTATCCAACGGCATGCCTTTTTGGAAAGAACTGTTTCAACAATTTTACAACGAAACTGACGGCTCTCCATAATTGTTAGGTCCAACTTAAGAGTTAAGTTCAACTTAGAATCTTTATGAAACACCCCCCCCCCCCCCCCCCCATGAAATTGGACGAGCGAAATGTAAAAACCAAACCCAGTAGCTCTTTCTGTCTTCCAGGCATTGCGTTGTACTTTGTAGCATTATTTAGGATGGAAATTACATTACGTGGTTTACAGGAAAGGACCACCATAAGAAAGAAGAGGTGTGAAACTATGAATATGAAATTATGGAGTTATTTTGAAGAGAATATGAGAAAAATGAGGACAAGAATGTGACATATATGCAACAGCTGGGCATGTGCTTGAGGCTACGCTTTCGCCCAACGTGCATGACGTGCGTTTCGCGTTTGCTAAACCATATCGCATCATATCGTATCGTATCACATCGTCCAAGTTCCTTTATTTTTGGTGTCTTTCACAATTTTACTAACCCCTTTGTCTTTCGAAATATTTCATTTTCAGTTGAACACGACCATGATAAACAAAGATATGGCACCGAAGGGCGATGGTATGTATTGGTACGTTAGGACAATTTAAAGTAACATTATTATTACATTCTGCTTACAATAACCTATAGGTAAAAGAAATCGATACATTTTTGAAAGTTTAGTTTCTGAAGAAGAAGGAACATTATAGAATGTCCCATTACAATCAAGAGATCCTCGTTATTTATCACCCCTTATATTCAACATCCATGTAACTTCTAGAGAGATAAACAAAAAAGAGGATAACAAATCTGACCTTGATCTTGTATTTCTATGACATGAATTCCCTTGGAGGTTTTAACGCTGTATAACATATTAATGTATATAGTCAGGTAAATTACGAATCTATCTATAATAGATGACGGACTTGATTCCACCAGGGAGCAGGCCCATTTCGAGTGCAGTATCAAAATCGTGTCAAGGTCAGAGGAATCTAGGTCTCGGCCTCACGCGGGACCTGACTGACATGATAGCCCAGACATGCCAGTCGTGTTCCACGGATGGTGGACGAAATCTGGGACAACGACGGAGACTTATCTGGCACAGAGTTGCAGCATAATTTTAATGTAGTTCGATGGTTGTGAGGAAGAGGCAGAAGGGGGACCAATGTAACAGAATTTAAACATTAGCGTGATAACCCATGGACGGTGGACGAAATTTGAGACAACGGAGGAGACCTATCATACACAGATTATGCATAGTACACCATAAGGCACAATATGAGGGAAAGGAGAAGGGGGGAACCAATCTCACATGAAACCGATCATAACCAAGACAGTCATGCAAAATCTTACTGTGTGAAAGGAGGCCGAATTTAGGACAGTGGCGGAGACACAAAAGACTTAAGGCACAGAGATGCACCATGGAATGATCATTGTTGTATCGTAAGGGAAGGGGGTGAGAAGTGGGGTGATTCAAGTGATTATCATCAGTCTTGTGAAAAATGATGCTAACTAGGCCTATATAAGCTACAAACGCACCTCAGTGAGCGGCTTGTCGTTGATTATTATGTACAAATGAGCGAATAAATAGTGCACCGATGATAAACCGAGAGTACACATGTTATCTTTAATTTGTGCATCAATGACAAGTGACGAAACCATTTTAAGAAACATCCAACAATATTGAAAGGGGCAAGGGAGATTACTTTATTTTATTTTCATGTAGCGTTTTGAAAATTTCATCGGCAATGTTTTCCACTTTCATCATAATCATAATGATCATCATGACCAGCATGCCTGTCACAACGTGTTTGACTTTCACTTTCATAAACTCCTGAACGGATACATAAAAGATTTAAATAGGGAAACAAATCGGCAAGGTTTTTCAAGAAATCCCTCGGTATTTTCTTGAAGACCACACACCGAATGTCGCTTCTTCCCTTAACCGCCCCAATACCACACGCAGAAAGTAGCATTGGGTTATTGCATAATGGGTACGTCACTGGTAGCGAGGGGTCTTCTGGTGTTTTGGAGTGGGTTCAATTTTGTTAGAGGGCCCCGATTGCATGTATGGGGTTTCCTGCTCGTATACTGGGGAGGGACGGGTGTCGTTTCAATAACGATTAAAATCTTACCGCCGTCGAGCGAAACTGACATCGAGAAATCCCCGAATGTGACTTGGAAAAACGACTCATTAATTACATGAAGGTCACCGAAACATCTTGAAAACATACAGTTGTTATCACTTTGAATACGATGTTTATCTTCGTAACGCGCATGGATCCAACTACGTTATTTTATTTTGATTTGTTAATCTTTTCCTTAGGCTGGCATTTATTGGTATAGGGGCGATCTTGAATTACCGAGAGTCATATTGCAAGTATTTCCTGGGCTTAACGCTCGCCAAATTAACTGTGCATAATAATAATCAAGATGTTTGTTTTCAAAGAAAATGTATTTTAAACGATATCTTATACGTTGAGGGCGAGAACACGATGGAGGATGGAGGTATCAATAATGGTGGGATTTGTGGTCTATAAAGTTGGTTTTGTGCAGATGAAAATTAATTTTCTTCTCTTGTAATTATGAGTATTTACTATTCGTGAGCGGTAACGGGACTTCCAGAAATATAATCCAATAGTTTCCGTATATCAGATGCATACCATTAAAGAGAGAGAGAGAGAGAGAGAGAGAGAGGGAGAAAAAAAACTAATTATACATTTCACTTTCCCTTTCATCAACCACATCGTAGACACAAATATACCACGCCCCTTCTCTTTCCCCTCGTTTTCTTGGACACATAATCGCCCTTCCGCACTTTCTATTATTATGTTTTTTTTCTCGCCCATTGCTCACAATATGATTAACTCATTACGTGTACTTTTCTGGTCGAGATTCTCTTTGTAAATAATATGCTCGCCATAAACATATCGGTTTCCCAGTGGCGTTTGTTTTAACCCATTCTCATCGGGAGTATGGTGTATACCGTGTAATTTGTATGGGAACGATAGCCTGTCGCAAGAAAGGGGTTACAGATGCTGCATCATGTGCATGGGAAACTGTAATCAGCCGCCCCAGTATTTGATTGCGGAAAACTTGATTGCCCGTTTCCTGCGACAAGTTATACACTCGCTACTGCTCTGCAAGTGAGAGAAAGGGACCGAGGGAGTTGTTCGTGGTGAATGTTTTCAATTATTGTTTACTTCATTATTACCAATTAAATGTGCTGTATAATTATTTTAGGTTCCATCCATACAATGATACAGTCATGATTGTATACCGAGTACGTACATGTATAACTTGCCACCATAATACTCTCATCCAATACATGTTATACAGAAACATTTAAAAATAACTTTCTTATAAACAAATATTGAGCAAAAATTGGGCTCTCATAACTCAAATTGAGAAATGGAATATTCAAATGGAATATTAAAATAATGCCAAGGCCAGCAGAATGCATTTTCATGTCTGACCATTTTAATGTAAAATGATGTGTTATCGATGACTAGTTTTCGACCACGTCTAATTTCGTCCTTTGGGATACTGAAGATCGATCAAAAATGTAACTCGTCATCAAAACCAAAATTAACGTTACTGACTAATTGCACTTTTCCGTGGTGTAAAAAGTGCATTTGCATTTCAACATGATGATTAAGCCATAATTATGAAACAAACATTTAACTAAACCAGTTTGGATAAGATTTGTTTTTATTTTCTATGGATTGACATTTCATCTATCACATTTCAAAGGAAAGTTTTGATGACAGCGGGGAAACCTAACATTAAATTGCGGTTCTTCCCTCCAAATCGTCGGCACATGTCGAAAATGTCTACCCTCAATTTGACGAGGAAACATGCCCAACATAAATTTGTCTGATAAATGTCGTCTTGTCTTTTCTTTTAGAGGCATCATTGGTCATTACTGATCTTTCTTTTTATTTCCGACGCGAGCCAGCATTTTTTCGGATTATCCGACAGATTTGTATCTCGTTTCCTTCATGTGTCAATTCGATTTACCCTTGATGTTCATCTTTATTCTTTAAAGTGGTGCTCTCGGACAAACGTTGGATGTCTTCAATCCCTATCTAAACAAAACATCCTTCCTACAATTTAGAAAAAAATATGTCACGACTATTATGCCTTTCGATTCAACTCTCTTTAGAAATTCTCCCAGACTCGAAAGGAACTAATCGTTTGAGGGATCCATTATTCTACATAATTGTCCTCCTGAGATTTGCTTTACGCTGTCGAAATGTCAAGGGTGCATTAAACAGATCGTCAGTTATTGGTTTTGGCTGCGAATTGAAATAATACCTACTAACTACTTAGGAGGATTAGTTACTTTGTCCGCCTTTAATAAAATTTAAAAAATCCCTTAATAGAGGGCGGGCTACATGACTATTGTTGTTATTAAAATACAAAAATCGACAATGATTCTGCGGCAAGTGTGTAGATGAGCTGGACTTGAGCGTGTGAAGTGTGAATCGAAGCCTAACTGACTGTACGGTAGCCCACTTCCTACGGCATGGATTAAAAGTACAAGTGACTAAGAAAGAGTGAGGTCTAGAGAATGAGGAGAAGGAGGAGGAGGACGAGGAGAAGGGGCTATTAATAAGGAGAGAGGGGGAGATATAGAGGAAAGAAGGGCAGACCGAGGTAAAGATGGTGCAAAATTAACCTAGTCATGATGCGAGCTAGATGCGAAAATGTGGAAGCTGTTATCACTGCACTTTTGAACCCGTCCCGTTTCCATTCCAAACAAATCATGAAGGAGAAGCATATGTTGCTACTGAACGAGTTAAGTAATTGGTGTGGGTAAACATGTACACATGCAGCCAGATTGCTGCCGATTTTGTCTCTCTTTAACCCCAATATATTACAAATTCATTGCAAAATCTGGCAAACTTTTTTTGAAAATTATTTAGCTATCAACATCAACGAATTGTATTGCCGAGTTGCTCCTGTTATTTTTGTGATGAACAAAGTGACAAAATAGAAAAGTACGAATGAAATCATTGTCCGTTATTATCCTACCTTTGACGAGGTTCTCTTTGGCGATCTGATTGGTCGGTCTGAAGTAGTCGACGAGGGGCTGCACCGTCTCCGTCCCGTCGTAGTTGTAGAAGACCCTCCGGTTGCCATAGGAACAGCATCTGATGCAGGGGAAGATGAACTGGTTGCAGGAGCGCACGTTGGAGCAGCAGTCGACAATGTTGCATGTCCTGCTCAGCGTGTGATACACTGACTTTAATACGTTACCTGAAGGGGGAAGCGATACACAATGTATAATGGTTAAAACAATAATTAAAAAGTTATTGCTAAAGCCCTTCCCGTATTATTATAGAGTCCCGAAGAGATGCCATCAAACTCTTTTGTTATAGTGCATCTTCCTAACCAACTTGTCCTATGGGATTTGGCATGTGGATTGGAACTGGCCGATTGCCTTCTTATCTTAGCAACTGCTTAATTTCTCAGGTTGTGGGCTTGCCTGACATTGCTTAGAGTAAGAACCAGTTACCCATCGCAACGGTGCAGTTTCAAATACTACTGCTCATTTACTTCCGAATGTATGTTCTCATTTTACTCGACCAAATCGGAAATCGCGGACCACGTTTCGAATTTCGCTTGCACTCTCTTTAACAACAAATTGACACCCTTAGTTTGGATTATGAATCAAACCAAGATTTCCTCCATAATACACGGTCATGAGAGTAATACAAGGCGTGAAAAGCCCAAGGCCCCCTTCTCAAAACCCTTCTTATCCTTCCCCTGAAACCCTGTCTCATTATGAAAACAGCGTGCGCTGCACCAACAGGCGACGAGACGAACGAAAGGCGAGTTTATGAAATCAACCGTACTTTGTGTTATTTTGGTAACGAGTCAAGACCAAATTTGCCAATAGAGCCGCGGGGTAAATATTTCTATTTTATCTTCTTCTTCTTTTTTCCCCCTTCTCGAATTGGTCATTTTGTGTTTGAATTTTAAGTTTCCAAGTTCCGAATGTCGTATTGTTGGTTCAAGGGCAAGATATATGCCCTGTTGTCGCCGGTTCAGCTGTAGATATATAGGACTCTCATCATCGGGGGACAGATAGTTTCTCATCGGGAAGACTGGAGATGACGGGTATCTAGATACCGCTTCCCATGCCTGAAAAGGGGCACGAATACTATAGCTAAATATTGCAGTTGTACGACTGACAAAAAATTGTTTGAGTCACCAAAGAATTGCACACAATCATATTGCTTTCCAGCTTTATGAAACCCGTAATCATCGGGAATATGTGAAGGTAGTATGAAACACATATATTCGGTGACAATCATTTTATATTTATCTCTCAAAACATACTTCCAATTCTCACATTCTAAACATAGTTGCAAATTTAGAAATAGTCGAATTTGATTACGTTCTAATGATTAACGTTCTAATTTTAACGTAAGATTCTGAAGAAATGAATTGCCAGGTAAAAAGTACTTTGACAGATGTTAAAAGGAAGGAGTGTATTGCTGTGGACATATTTTTTGCAGACTCATGTTCCCCAAGAGACGCAGGTGGGACTAGGCATGCAGAGGGTCTAATGAAGCCCGGACCGCTGGGGCGGAAGATGAGTAGTTCCACGCTCGCGTCCGCACCAGATGTGTAAAAGGACTGGTCTACGTCTGGACTGGAACACGTGGTTTTGCATCATGAGAACGTGAAACTACGAACACCGTGTCTTTGATTAACATTACCATGAGCAATGTCATCTAGCGAACACATTCATGTAATTTCACAACGAGTCCATCATGTCCGTGTAAGATATGAAGCATAGGCTAGAGGGGGACCATACGACGGTCTAGTTGCTTTCCTAATCCTCACGCACCGATTTAGTGACTTTCTGCAACGCAATCTTCCTGTGTAGATCAGAGCCAGAACAATTTGACATCTATTGGGTTCTGCATGTGATTGTGGGTGATAATTGAGTATGACAATGATTTTGCAATAATCACTGTCACTATGAATTCAAATGTATTTTTCTTTATTGTGATATTGTGGATGGTCCAAAAGGTCAGTTATTCCCATCATCATGACAATGACAGTACCTATGTTACCGTGGTTACAAACGAAGATTGTCTAAATGGGTCTTCCTTGAAAACAATTTCAAGACAAGACCACAAACTAAAGGCATTATACTTCGCTCTCTATCTTTTCATGTATTAACATGATTGATGTAGACATGGTGAGTTAACAACTTAACAGTCACATTTAGTTAACACTAAGAAAAAAACCTGACTTTCTTTACCAATCCTCGCATTAAAGTCGAGAATGAACAATAAAGTGGGTTATCTTCAAGTTACGGATTCTTGGGAAAGTCATGTCACCACGATCGCTCGAGACTCGTGTGGTTTGTTTACATCTGTGACAAACTGGACAGACTTTAACCAACGACGGACTGGTACCACTTTCTCCAAGAATCACTTGATACAGAGTCTATATTTGACGTACGTGTTGAAACTCTAAATATTGGTCGAAGTCTGGTCGCTTCCTGATGATCATGCTGCTAAATTTCATTTACCGCAAACACTTTAAGAGACGGTGCCCAGCCGGGCAGAGCGGGGAGAAGATATGGGTAAATTGCGGCAGCGGCGGGATCGCGATGGGGTGGCGAGCGGAAAAGTCCATCCCACATTGCCGATGATTGCCGCGGATCAAACAGCGTGAACCCGCGATGGACACAAAAAACGGGGGCGAGGAAGACAAGAGGAAGCGGTTCGTGCAGAGTTGAGTTCTCAGTTTAGTCCAGGTTTCCAACTCGCTGGTCTAACGAGGTGGAGAACTCTCCAGGAAATTATCACAGTATCAAAAAAATTAATAAGACTGTGGGACAAAAATAGCTCTCTCCAGCACAGTAATCTGAGTTATGATATTATATATGATTTATGATTTATGATTGACAAGTTGCGGTTTATTGTGTGCACGGGGACAATAAAGCCTTTACCAACATAGCAAACAATCGTCGGCTCTCACTGTGTTCATATCACCTGCAGTAATACTTTCCTTGCTAGCTCTAAGTCTAGATCAACTTGTTCACGTACGGCTGGTCCCGAAAATAATCGGGCGAAGGTCTATGAGTATTATCCAAAAATGAGATCGCCCTCAACGGGTTAATGGTTTACATTTTGTTACGTCGCGATTTGGCGTTACATAAACCTTTGGACTCCAACTAAATATAATGTATTTGGTAAGTCGGCTAAATACAAATTATTACCAGCGGTTTGCCAAAAGGTGCTGTACACTTCATTGATATCAAGTGGGGAAGTGTGTGTTGTGTTGGGTGCTCTTCTACAAACAGAGACCAATGGGCTCCTCTATACGTAGTCAAATTAAATAATTTCGAAAAAACAAAAGTACGTGCACTCCATTAAAGATACAGCTTTGGATCTGGCGTTCACAAATATATAATAAAATATCGGGATTTCAAGAGATTTGAAGATCACCTACATACACGAACACGGATTTCTTCTGGCGCCTTGTGAAAAATTCCTACCGAAGAAAATAGATCAACTGTTTAAATATATGTTGCCGCAGTTTAGACCAAGGAGGTATAATAAAGTACCTCATTGTTTAGACGACTCAAAGTGTCATCGCCAGCCTACTTCAGCATGTCAATATGTTTGTAAAATATTCCCGCTCGCTGACTTGCGCGCTCTTCCGAAAAACGTAAGGATGTTGAGAAAGTCTGATCCCTGTTTACGCGCTATGTCTTCCACCATCATGGCCATCAAGCAACACCTATGGGTTTGTTTCGACCCTCGGGGAAAATTGTTACTCCCGAAGACCTCTCAAGTGATAAGATAAACAGTTTCGGTTCCCTTCTTTGTCAAGGCCAAGGCTAAGGCTGTGGCTGCGTCGGGCTGGAATCAGACAACACCTATGGGGTTGTTCCGACCCTTAGGGGATATGGATACTCTTGCAAAGCCCCTCTCATCTGACATGTCTGATAGACTAGGTTCCTCTCACGAGACGAAAAAACCCGTTTCGGTTCTCTTCTTCGCCAAGGTCAAGGTCGGGATGATTCGGATCATGGTGACAGCTGGTGCTACAAGACAGACCCAACCCAAGCAACGCCAAGTTCGACGAAACACTATTCTGAGGAGAGGGGATCACGAACCTGATCACGAACCTTGATCAAATGAAAACAAATAGACTGTGAGAGGCGCCGAGTGATGCTCTTCCACCGGAGGACCTCCTCTAGTCTCAGTTATGCTCACAATTTGACGAGAAAATGCGAAAGAAAATACTCTTTCAAAAGGGCATAATCATGGCCATTTCCCAAGAAACAAGATACATTTTCTCAGTTATGGCTTATGCTGACAATTTTACGAGAAAATGCGAAAGAAAATATACACTTACAAAAGGGCATAATCATGGCCTTTTCCCAAGAAACAAGATACATTTTTACGTACACTATACAGTATACTTATGACAATCGTCGTCATCGCATCTCCTATTCTAGCCTATAGCTAGGTCCGGATAATCATGTAAATGAAAAACCTAATTTCAAATCATTGAAGATTTACGCAAGGTGAGTTGTAGGGGATGAATGCTATCATTTATTGAAGAAAAACACATTTCATGAATAATTAAACAGAGACTATTACTTCCACATTCATTCATGGAGGTTAAATTCATTTAAATAAAGGTCTTCTAGAATAGTTTATGATATGTATTTTCTCTTATCATGCATGTACATATTTTGAAATGATAAGTATAACTATGCTAGACTATTCACATTCCAAGCAATGTTGAAACCGTATATCTCTATAGACTATACAGTTATCCATTCTTTGTGAACAACATGAACAACGAAACAAATTCAAGGCTAACGAATAAACCAGTTGCGAACATCCATTTGCCAAGGATCCATTTAACATGGGGCAGTGATGACGTCACGTCATGAGGAAACAGATAAACTAGATTTGTAGCTGGCGAGTCCCAAGTTAAACTCTGTGAAAGTGGACGTATCCGCCCGTTACGTAACAATAATTAGACGATAGGGTGTGTGCCTAACCCGTTTACAGGGTGGCCCGCACTAATTAATCGTTCTTTAATTAGATCAAGAATAATGCACCGTTACATTGTCTGTGACGTGTCTTTGTCTTATACTGTTGGCAAGTAATTCGATATATCTGATTGCAAACTTTCATGTTACATCTGAGAGGATGTTGATATACTTTTTTAACTTAATAAAGATATACCAATCGCGATGTACTCGGGGACTAGAAACATTGTTAGTTGCTCACTAAAATGTACTATTTGGAATAGACTTAGCATGGAACTAGGCTAGCGGGGTTTTTATTAATACGGGCCTTGGATCTCTATTACTACGCTTCCTAGGGATATCCATTGTATATAGGAGACATATGCCTTAGACAGTTAGACTAATAAATCATTTATACCTAATCAGCGCAACATACACCACATATTTCGAAGGGATGTTTAATTGTATTACTTCATAATTCGAAAGAAAAGAAATTTTCGCAATGATACACCTTCTGTTTAATAACACACCTGCGATTTCTAAAGCTTCTGGGATTTGATCGGACCTTCTTTTCGCAAGGCCGATATGTTAGAAGCAGTCATTAATCCAAGTCATTTCTAAACCACACGAAGAAATTATGGAGAGGTTAATCATTTTTGACACGACAGATTACAAGCTAAAGCGTCTAGAAGCAAAAAGGCCGGGATCAGGATGACTCCACATCGTTGGTAGAATACATAATCCGCTTACCAGTCACACTAATCTCATGTCGTGGTCACATTAAACCATGTTTAATAACTCGGTTCGACGTGTGAGTTTTGGACTTTTGGTCCGAATAGATGCGCCTATCATGTTGTAACGCACATAAGTTCTGTCCACCCTTCCAAATCGTGTAATGCCCATAGAGTTAATACGCTGTAATCCTGATTCTCGTAATGAATGTGTTAACACGGTGGAGAGATCTTTGGGCAGATCATCTCGCCATAGGTACATAAAGCCAAGGACACAATTTACCTAAATCACATATCAACTTATCATGCTTATGAAGTTACATAAACACTCGAGATAAGCATGACATGAAAGATATCTTTTTTATGAGTTTTCCTTGTATCGAAAAATCTGAAGTATAAAGTCTTCAAGGTTTTGCACCCTTTCTATACCATGGCGTAGACATTATGAAACCCGAGTGCGTGTGTGCGTGTGGTGTGTGTTGGTGTGCGTTTTTTTTTTGTGGTTGTGTGTCCGTGTGTGTGTGTGCTTGCGTTTGTAATTTAACTATCTGTGTAGTCAAATTATTAAAAACACTTTACTTTCCTCCTTATCTAATGTGCATCGCGACAAGCAAAACATTATATCCAACACATGTCGGTAACATCACAACATATTTCGCTTTAATGATACAAGGAATGTTAGGAAATGAAAAGGGATGGGACTATAATCCTGTTAATACTCAAAATACATGAAAGATTATCAATCCAAATCTGTGCCAAACTAACTTATTGACTGCGCACAATTTGCGGGGCCTGCTTAACTTAACAGTTAATGATAAAATGATAAGGGTTAGCTGGCTAAATTCCATAGAGAAACATGAAGACGTGACCACATTAAGTGTATCTTCAAGGCCGGAGAGTAAAATACCCAATTTGTCAAAAAAGGGGGGAAATATCGTCTAGGTCGACATAAGCGCTTTGTACCCGCCGCCATTTAAAGCGAATTATGAGGGATTATCACAAGTTATTAACTGCAAAATGTATTCAGTAAAAGTCGGCACATTTCTCTTCGTTTTATGTATCTTACGTACTTTGGCAGAGCTCATAAGTAAGTAAGTAAATAGACCATCCGGATAATTTCTAGGTGTAATACGTCAGAAACATACCATGAACAATATGTTATATAAAAAACATACAAATTTAACGTATTAGTTTCTTTTTTTTTGTTAGAGTAAGGCTCAGAATTCTAAGAATGCGGCTATGCACCTGTTCACAATGAAATACTGATTTAAATATTCCGTTGGATGAAGACGAAAAATAAGTGCTGTATACCGTAGAACACCATCGTCAAGCACCCCCAAGCACCTATACGCATCTTGCTTTTAAAGACGTTTCCATGAGATTTACCTCCATTATTATCCTCATGAATATTCCTCACCATTGTTTGCATTCTTGATTAAAGTTTCCCGTTTGGACAGAGAGCGGGCGGTCTTTAAAAGCAAGATGCATATAGGTGCTTGGGGGTGCTTGACGATGGTGTTCTACGGTAGGCCAGCAAAACTAAAATGATTTGTCATAATTATGAACGTTATTTGATCGTACACCCAATGCGTATACGATGTAAAACGAATGCGATATCGTATCAACCGCCCGACTGGCTTCAAGTTCCGTGTCACGTGATAAGAAGAGTCTTCGCGTATGGGCGCCACGATACATACATAATTATGCCTTGTGTTATCATGGTGTAACGCATAATCCATCAGTAAAGTATCATGTCTGACGTAAACTATGGTTTAATTACAATTAATTCGGTAATTTGAAGGAAATATCTGAGTCGTAACTAGTTTAATTCAATGTATTTTATTGAACTAGAAGGAAATACCTTGGTGTTGGTGTTGGGGTAAATTAGATGGAACATTTTAGACGAATTCAATTTGAATCATGTTAACATGTTCGTGATTGAATTCGCGTTATCTTCGCACAATTTTAATGAAGAAGACGGCCTTCGTTTTATGTGGCTTACTTGCCGAAACTTTCTCACGCTTCGACATTATAATTGTATAGTCGCATCAGATTTAACAGTATAATATCAAGTCAAATCAACATGTCGGCATCTTTTCTTTTCGAAGCATTATGGAGTGTAAACACTGCGATTCCAGCGATTTGTAATAATAGCGGTGTGGCGTGGGTACCATCACCTTTCCCACATACTAATTACTGTTATACCCAGTATCTTTGGCAAAAGACCACCGTCGGCTAATAAGCGAGGCTGGATGAATGGGATCTTGTTGCGAAACCATTATCTGAGTCTTTTGTAGCAATAACTTGAGAACAAGACGCTGTGAATGGGAGGCGTTTCATTCCATTGAATAAGGAAGTCAAACAAAGAATATATACAAAAGCGCCGAATCGTTGTGGAAGGGGGTCCTTGTGTGACGCCCGAGTGCCCTCGAAAAGGCAATGATAATGCAACATGAATACAACGGGCGATTTCTTAATCTCCGAGACTTCCGACCAGCCAAAATAGAATAATTCCTCTCTCAATAGAATAGGGCATGTAGGGAGGTATAGATAGCTGACTACAATGGCGATGAAAGAAGAACAAGACCGGGATTCATCCGCTTGTGAAACTCTTCTTTTGTTTGGGTGTCGATTGATCAGAAGAAGTGACTGTAAAAAGAAGACACAGAGTGCCAGGAGAATATTTAAGAAAAGCCGGGTGATTAAGCCATACTTGCTAAACGTTTCGCGTTCGCGGTCCGAGAATTCATCAATGGATCGGCACAAGATATGACTAAGGACGATGCTATAGGCGTGAGAAAATGCCCCCCTTCTAGTTCCAAGTTTCCTGAAAAACATAATAATCCCTTAACCCTCGATGTACAGGGTTTGCACAAACCTTACCACTATCAGGTTTAAGAAGCAACCAATCTTGATTCGTCAGGGATTCTTTTCCCGTTGCCCGACAAAGAAAGTAATTAAATTGGATACATTACATCAGGTGTAAGGATTTTCATTGGCTTGTCCGCAATACAATTTCAATATATGACTATGACGATACCATTTATTTCAAAATATGTGAATGCTACTGTATGAATGAATTAGTTTTGACACACTATCCAAAATCTATAGTAATGTCATACCATGTGATACCGTGTGATCACATGTGAAAAGTCTAAATGCTAGCAGGGTATTTTGATGAATAATAATATTGGGGGGGGGGGGGGGGGGAAATGCAACCAACTATGTTACTGCTCATGAAAACCTGTCGTCGACAGATTGTATGTGCGTTTTCACTTTTGAGATCAAGTCTGAATCACTAACGCTAATCTTAGATCGTCATCTTGGAAATCACTTTTAGCGGGGGCAAAAAAAGTACGTTGGTGTGTTTGGTTTCGGCGGAAATGCGCAGGAAAGGGGCGCGAATAAACCCCCTTTCCGCTAGTAAGAAACTAGCGTTATTTGATAATAATGCTCGCGCTCGAAAGCTCAAGTGCATCATTATAAGCATGGTAGAGAATTCTTTCTATTTTACTCAGGCCGTGGACAATTACGATATTATGTTCTTGCATATGCTGCCACCTTTTACCCCGAGGTGTCTGACGGGTTGTGACTAAGCGATTTGTTCCTCTTTTGGGTTCTGCTCCTAATAATCCCGTTACAGGCACCCACGTTTGGGTTGGTTGTGAAGAATTAATATTATTCCTGCCCGAAACTAGAAGTTTAGGAGCAGGCTTAGTCCAGAAATAATACGTTATAAGTTGATGCCTCTATGCGTTTCCTTTCATCCGAACATAATGCTTGCGATGATTGCACTTTTCTCGCGTCAAGTCCCCTCGGCCGTACAGACTTCTTTCCCAACCGCCTCTTCGTTGTTTTCTTTCCAAGCCTTTCAGTAAGAAATAGGCAACGTCAAAACAAGTTTTGGCAATAACTTGAGGGAACGGCTGCACTTTTCTTTTTGATAAGATGAAACCTTTTCTTGAACTTGAACTTGGGCTTGTGTGGATGGCACAATAATTCGCTCCATAGCAAAGCAAAGAAAAGAAAGAGACCAAATAAATAATTTCCGCAGAATGAAATATCAATCAGCGGAGTGACAGAGTCCTCCGCACTATTTTGTAGTTTTGTTTTTGAAGTCTGTTGGGGATGGTGAGAAAACATCTTGGATTCATAACTGCAATTGGATGACCAAACGCGAGTCATCGCATCGTAAGATTGCTGGTAAGAATGATAACCATTCTGGGTTTGTTTCTTCGAGGGAAATTAGACAGGAATTATATTCACCTAGGGAAAACGAAATGTTAAATTGTAAATACATGACAAGTCAATACTAATGTGCTATAAACTGCGAGATTTGAATTAAGACACAATGACAAACAGCAACGAGCAATCTGTTTCTCAAATGTCAAATGGAAGTAGCTCATAATGATGTTATTTTCTAGTCATTACATCAACTTGCTTGCTAGTAAGCTATATTAACAGCAGAAATAAAATTCAATGCACATTTTGCGCTAAAAAATAAAACATGCAAACAAAAAATCATGAACGAAGAAGTTGGAACAAGCGGAAAGCCAAACATTCGCGGAGAGAAAGTGGAGGGTTTTCACGGCTCGGCTTTCTAAAATGACATGGCATTTCCGATCCATCGGCCAATGCGTGTTGATTGACTGACATGGCGTTAGCGCATTGTTTCGGGATAATCATAATTCCACCTGCATTTCTCATTTCAGGGGGGAATTTCTTTGGTTAAATGAGTCACGAGTTGAACTTCTGCTTATTGGATGACCAAACCAGACGGAACCAGATGACTTTCACCGATCAATTGGTACAAGGACTCAGGCGCAGGGAGTTTGGTGTTTATCCTAGCGACGTTACACCCTGCTTAGTGCACCCATCGTTAGCTCACAAAGGACCTGTCTCGACTATGGTATAATGTAGCATATGCAAGGAGCTGGTACGTCAGTGGGTAATGCGCCCACACTCACAGTAGCACGGCTCGAGTTGAAGATAACGTCGCTTTATTTTACTTATAATATCATTATAATGTAGTCATTAAAAAAATCAAATATCACTAACTATCGGTTCAAAAATAACAATTTATACAACGAACCAAATTAAGAATGATTATCTTAAAAAGTATTACCAATCAAACGAGTCCTACATGTATTTATAAGGTGAGACACCAGTGACCATTAATTGTTGGAGTCGTAAGCAGACGGAGTGCGTGAGCGGCTTCATAAATCATTTCATCATGGCAATTGACATTAGTCTTGTCTACTGTGAGAGTTAAATGCGAAAGCTTATATGATATCCCAAACCAATAACCTGAGCCAAGACATCCGATACCATTTAATAAACCAATTCACTTCTAAACACTGAACTTCGAGAATGAATGATTTAGTAATGTTCACCTGGTTCTCGTGAAGGGTGTCTCAAGAAGAATGAATATAGGTGCGCCATACTAATTGCCAATAGATAACCATGGCATTTATAGAGATCCCATCTACTGCATGCTACCTAGATCGGTCTACGTGTTCTAACTGGTAAAGCATTTGAGACGGTGCAAAACGTGGGTTGAATATAAAAGAGGGCGTCGTAAATGCCAAATTCACTGTGACTTTGGCATTTCAAATTATAATATAATGGATCTAAGATTATCTTACGCAATCAAATTTCTGAAGACAATAAGATCGTACTAATTCACCATGGCATTTCAAATATAATGGATCTATAAGTTCATAACGCTGTCAACTTTATGGAGGCAATAAGAGGCATGATATGATAAAACCGTGTTTAACGATTTGAGACGGAGCGTAACGGGACTGGATCTAGAGAGAGAGGGGGGTGTCGTAAATGTCAAGTTCAGGGGGAAGAATGTTGGGAGAAACATTTTATGGATTCTCTGGTTTCCACCCGGAAGTTGGTGTCAGATGTGACGTCGGCTTCCATATAACGGATTTACGATGATGCGAGAGAAGAAACCAAGCCAAACCTAAATAAGCGCGGCTTCGATCATCCAGAATTCTTGATTGGAAACGGGTTTACGATGATGCGAGGAGAAGGCAACCCTACAAAGCTACACGCGCGGTATCATCCAGACTATTATTTTCATCTCAGAAATCAAACCTGCAATCCTACTCGCGGCTTCATCCAGACTATCCAGAGTTCTTGATTGGAACAGGAAACGGATTAACGATGAATGATGCGAGAAGAAAGCAAACCTACAACCCTACTCGCGGCTTCATCCAGACTGCTTCATCTCAGTTGCCTTGGCAACTAAAATAATCGTGTGATGCATACTTCGCCATATCATCTAGAATATACTTAGAATTGAATTAAGCTTATGTGGTGTGCTAAAGTATAACATCGGCCCAGGCTCACAAAACTTATAAGTACATGATAGTTGCTAATACGACTTTTTATTAAATCTGATAATTAGCTGGTTTCGTGTTGAGTTGCAACATCCAATTACAAACCGCAAACCATAGAATTAGCTCATGCTAAATTAACTTCATATGATTTATCAAAAATAATAATAAAGTATTTTTAAAGAAGTCTGCAAATATTGTCTTGGTAAGCATTATAATATTATTGGGATCTGGGAAGGGTTACATCGATATACGAGTTTTGCTGGTAAGATAGTTATTTGTATTTCATAACCAATAATGCCAAATGATACTTCTTTTTATTTTATGTTAATAACAAAACCAAAAAACTTTGCTTGCAAGAGGAATGAAAGGGCAAAGCCAAGATAACTAACTCGATACAGCCGTCACTTGTTTAGCTGCTCTATAACATCGTATCATTTACCAAGGGCGCGAAATTTGTCAAATCACGATATCCTGACCTTGGCAATTAATATTAATAAACAATAATTTATCTGAGCTGCGCTGCGGCTGACACCGTGCCAGACCCCGAAGCAAAGCGAGTACCTGGGCCGGAGCATTTGGGAAGGGAAGGGGGGTAAAACCGGGATCAGAGGAGGGGGATACTGATGTCAAGTGGCGGTTATGATGGTTATAGGTATACACTTGGTAATCGGCGCTACTCCCCCCTAACTCCCGGTACGGAAGGCGCGCATTACACAACACATGCTCTGCTACAAAATACACTTTCGCGAGAGGCAATCGCTATTGACATGTTTGACATATTGGTAATCGCTTTACCAACCATAAACAGTAATCGTCTTCGACTTTTATTAATGACTTCGTACATTACTTTAATTTTTTATCGCGAAGTTTGACGTGTATGGTGACAATCTCCACTCGGAAGACACACATTATTACAGCACATGCTCGGTGATATTTTGTAAAAGGTTAATCAGTATTGACATTTTGGCATTATCATTCCTCAAAAACTTTCTTCAGAGAAATTCAGAATTGTAATCATTTCATAATTACTCATAGTCATATCAACTTACAAAGCTTGTTTTGGTTAGACAAAAACAGGTTCTATATACTAGTATTGAATTCCATGCAACATATAGAATACATGAAAATACAAAAATTAAGTCAACAAATGTTTTACACGATGTATTGTAAAAACTAACTGCGAATAGCTAACTGAAGGCTCTAAAGAAAAGTTGCAAAATGGTCACTAAGACTAAAATAAGACACCATCCAGCAGTGTCCGCAAAGTTGTCATGCTTGTTATTATAACAGTAAAATTACAAACACATCATATCAGATGCAAAACATGAAAGTACACAAACAAAATTTAAAAATCAAAAGGAATAGATGACAAAAAACATATATTCGTTTATACAAACAAATATTGTCATGTTATCGCAACCCCTTATACGAGGAGTAAAAGAACTTACTTGTTGAACATGGCATCATTTAGTCTTAGTATAGGTGCATGAACATATCTGAGCGACTTACTCATGTACATGTATTCCAAACGTTTGATGAAACGATTTCTCATTATTTTACTCCAATTATACATTTCGTTTTATAGAATAAAATTCGTTTAACTAGTATCTGCAGGCATTGACATGTCAAAGACTTATTGACTATTGAGCGGTAATAATACGGACCACCACTTACCAAAAGACTCCATCCTCGGATAATAGTTCCAGATCAAAAGTGTTCATGAAAAGTTCCACCATAAAACAAAATCAACTTTCGCAAAATATATCGAAACACAAACTCTCCAGCTCCCCTCAGTATATCGTATACAGATATACAAGTAAACTTTCCAATATATAAAAAAAACCCACACAACAGAAAATACTGTTCGGGTATAATTGAATAAGTGTCTCACACTGTTCGATTATTAATAATCCGCAAGAGAAATGAGGCTGCAGGTTGTAAAACTTCCACAAAGAGAGAGTGTAGTAGTAATAATGTACATGCTGCGCGATTCTACTGACATTTATGACAAGTTGTTCCCAAACTCTCGTGTCGTGCGGGTGAGAGGTAAGTCGCGAAGTGCTAATCCCCTCGCACCGTGCCTCCGTTTTATCCACCCGTATCCATAACCACAAACCAATGGGTACGGGCGTGCTACTCCGCGCGTACACAAAAAAAACTCCCCCGCATCATACATGAAATGGTCCGAACTTTACGCGCATGCGCAGTTATGTCTGCATCAGCAGCAGGTGCGAGCGAGTGCTGCATTACAGACAGACAGACAGACGTAAGTATACATGTGCATTACATTTCCTGTATTATAACCAAACTTGTGCCGTTGTTGTTGCTTTTCTTTGTTGATTAACCTATTGGAAAGATGCTCATTGGCACACATTATATTATTTCCTCGTAAGATGTTTCCGAATCGTAAGTGTCAACTTTCTCAACAAGTGCAAACTGCAATTGTCTGTCGAACTTCGCAAATTGATATCAAAAAAACTATCAATGTTTGAAAATAATTTAAGATTCCACCACAAATCTTCTTTATAGTGTAATGCGTTTTGCGATTATACTGTTTCATATCAAGCGCTTGGCGATGATACTGCCTTTTTTTCTAGCATAGCACTATAATTAATCAAACTTGTTATTACGATAAATGTTATTAAAGGGATATTTGAGTTTTGGTATAGAGGGCGCTACACAAAATAATTTTTTGTGAGATAATGACAAACCGAGTGTCAAATTTGAAAGAGCATACAAGTTTAATGACAGAATAAACTTTATTTGATTAAACAAAAAATCGGTTCAGAAATGTCTGAAATATCTATAAAACATAACAATTTGTAATAATTGTAGGGTCCCACGGTTATTCAATAATTTTGAGCCAGCATTTAACAAAATTTAAAAATCCTTCCTCTTTTCAAAAATTTACAAAAGAGGTTTTTAAATAGTTGTTGATTATCTCTCTATCTAATCACCAAAACATCACATGCACAATATTCTATTTTAAAGGGGTAGTTCAGTTTTGGTAAAGAGGGCGCTGCACACAATATTTTTGTTGTTAGGTAATGAAAAACTGAGTGTAAAATTTGAAAGAGCATACAATTTTAATGGCAGAAAAAAATTATTTGATCAAAATCGCTTCAGAAACGGCTGAAATATCAATAAATATATCCGATCGTAATAAATCTGGGGCCCAGATTTATTCGATGATTAAAAAAAATGCCTACATCCTTTAAAAAAATTGTCAAAAGAGGTTTTAAAATAGTTGTTGACGATCTCTCTGTTTAATCATTATTTCAACAAAACATCACATGCAAAATTTTGTATGAAAAATGGTTGAAACAAATGCTTTTTTTGAGCGGCCGCTCGTGTGTTTTAATGGCTCTTTGTGTAATGATAACAGGCTTTTTATTTAGTTGTTTGTAATGGTGGAGTTATAACTATTATTTTGTAGTGTAATTGGTCAGGTTTTGGTTACTAAAATTCAGTTTTACCAAAACTGTAATCTCTTTACCAGAACTCAACTGTCCCTTTAATATTAGTGGTGCATAATTATATGGTTCCAGAATGGTGCACCTAACTTACGAGCTATTTTTTCAGGTATGCATCTAAATTTTGTCTTGGAATGCATTCTTAGAAAGAAAAAAAAGGTTAAATAACGAAATAGAATCGAACAAAGTTCGAGCAGAAGCATGTGTGTTTTCCTGCTCGAATACTACCCGACCCAGTGGCGAAGCGTGGTGGACGCGTATGATGGGGGGGGGGGGGGGGGGGGGGGGGTGAGGGGGGAGGGGGGACGACACCTTATGTTTTTCTTTATTTTGTTACAAATTGTCCCCTTATGTTCTTATTGTTGTTTGTTGTTGTTTGAATAATTGGGGGCACATGGTCCTCCTTGGTATTACATTGACAAAAAAAAATACAACATACAACTAGAATTTACTGGCGGTAACCGGATTAAACTAAACTATAATTATCATAATTATGTAGAAAATGGGGTTGCAGAGAATAGGAAAAACGAAACTCTTTGTCCTAAAAAGGTGACACTAATTACATATAGTTACCCGTTTAAATACACGGTATTCTACATCTCAACTTGCTTGGTTCATAATTTATTTTTTAAAACTATTTTGGGAAGAATTTTTGGCAAATCTATACTGTTACTCAATATGCTCTGTTCAAAAGTACTATACGTGTATATATTTTCAAAACTACGTTAGCCAATTTTGACGTCACTGTGTATACTAGTTCGCGAATGTAATTTATGAGCGCACACCTGAAACGTTTCTGAAGAAGAGACCCAAAAGAATAGGCAGTTTGAAATAAGAGAAGTAGAGAGATCATCGTTAAAGGTAGGTTAAAGAGAGCTATAAACATTGTCCAAATCTACAAGAATTATAGTGGTTCTCTCGTATATAGAAGCATGGTACAGGTTTCGGTTTTCCAAATTTCCCTTTCGTTTGAAAGATATTTCCCGATTGAAGTGTTCGGATTTTGAATTATCCACTGGATCATCAGAACCGTGTACAAAGTCGGTGCAATGAGTAAGAAAATATCACTTTGTATTTTCGCTCATTACGTACTCGGTCTTATGACATTCATTTACCATGTAATTTTGCACACATCACTCTGTGGACATAATTATACCAGATCACAGAAATACACATTTTATCAACCATTCGCCATTTTTTGCACATGTCAACAAAGTTACTAGTTCCCTTTAAACCGCATAGTCATTCAAGAAACTGTAAGAGAACGATTTACAATAATGTGAATATTTAACCTTATTCACCTGACTTAGTAAATACAGTACATGAGCTGCCATGTAATATTTTTGGATATTACATGGCACTGTTACATGGCAATCAGATGATAAAACAGTTGTTAACTTTGCTGTCGGGAAAATAATGGAATGTTCCCCTCGGGATTTAAAATGCTATTTCGTGAAGAAAATAAGTCCCTCGACTACGTCTCGGCAGCATTTAAAATCCCTCGGGAGTGGAACATTCCATGCTTTTCCCTCCACCACCAGTTAACAACTGTATATTATTATTGAGTGGTAATAATAATCATAATAATGTTTTACTTATCTATAAGGGTGGCCATTTCACCTACAAAACCCTACAAATTGAGAATTCCATTTTTGTGGACTTTTCACCCGCAAAGTTCTGTAGTTACGGTATCTATGGCAACTAAAAACGCTCACGTTGAATTCTTCCCCCTATCGTACGCCTCGTACGTGGCTGCGACGAAATTGCTGTCATGACGTCATTGATAACGATATTTCTTTCAGTAAAGTGTTATCATTACTTCAGGATTGAATTACAATATCGGGATTCCCCAAGACTTTGTAGCGTAAATAATATGTATCATGAGACCCAAATTCGGCATAAAGAATGTTTGAAATGTTCGAATTATTTGTATTATGGTATAAACAAAAAAATGTTGGTACCGAGTGGCTGCGAAGAAATCGCACGCATGACGTCATCAATAACGGTATTTCTTTCAGTAAAGTGTAATCATTACATATATTAACATACAGTTATTCATATTCCAGGATTGAATGACGATATTGGGAATTCCCAAATTATGTAAGGCAAATAGGCATCGATAGTACCAAATTCGGCATAAAGAATGTTTGTAATGTTCTAATTATTTGTTTTACGGTATAAAGAATGATTTGTTGGTGTGAGTGATTTGATACCAAGGTATGTAGGTATACGTATCACAACAATAGAGAATCATGAAAATATTCCGCCACCCCCGTCACTCGGGAATGTTGCTTCATTGGAAAGAGGGATTTTTACCTTTTACCTCATTTCCTCGATTCCTCCTGCACTTGGTTCTTTGATTTGAACATGGAGAACTAGGTCTTATATCCAGAGGTGACATCCGCATATGCGTTTATGGGTAGGGTAGTGGGGCTAGGGCTGTATCCCGCAAGAGAGTTTTGAAAGCGGCCATAATTATTCAGGTTAAAAGCACCCTAAATTCGGGCAAAACCATGTCATTTTCGGGCGAAATCATATTATATTCAGGCAAGCTCATTTCATAATAATTCGGGCCAAATCTGCAAGATTATTAAGATGATGTTCGGGGAGAAACCCTCAGCCCCCCCCCCCCCCCCACCCCCCCCCCCCCCCCCTCTTCTTGCGAAACTGTGCTCGTACGCCTATGGGCATCTATTATCTCCGATGGCAGTGTGTAGGTGTGTCGCTCGTGGGAGCAATTATTGATATCACTTTCCTCCTTATTATATCACTTTTATGGAGATTAATTCTCTCGGGAGACTAAACGTTCGTTTTGAGAAATATTGTTTTATCATTTTCACCTGGAGGTCGATTTAAGGTCGCTTTTATCGCGTGCAATCAGTCAATTATCACAATAATATTGTTCGTTGTCAACATATGTACATGAAATATGATGTATGACAAATATGTATTTGTTACTACTAGTCGTGAATTGTGGAGTGCTTTAACGACTGACATTATGACGCGCATTGCAGTCACATTGTGTATCATTAACAAGGGAAATATTGAATGATGTCTTTCTCAAATGTCTTGCTAACTCGTGACATTGTCTCCTATTTGTTCGATTCCCAATTGACTCTTAAAATAAAAACATTAAAAAAATCACCCCAGGAAAAATGGCAGAGGAAATTGTTCAAACATAATGATAAATTGTGTGTTGAACAAAACAGTATATTGTATCTCATGCACAATAAATTGTCTATAGTTTATGAGCAAATACTATTTTCTCCTTGTGTAGCACTTGCTCATTATTTGAGATAGAGGTATTGTCAAATGTATAGAAATAAAATGATTTGCAGACGATGCAATTATTATTTCAGAATTAGAATCAATCGAAATAAAGACACTTACTGTTCAATGCTCACATCATAACAGTATAACCCGTCACCCGTTCCTCTTACCATCATCAATCGTCCCCTTTATGTTTATGTCTTATTTGTTTTATTCCTATTTTTAAAAAAAGAAGAAGACAAAGTAACATATTTCTATCCGAATATGGAAACAATGACATCACAAACGAATTAATGAGACAATAGATGCCAGAGTTGAATAATATAATAGTAATCCCTGAACAAATGTGTTTTGTTTATTATAGCGAGTGTAACTGTCATTTTTAAAGATTAAATGCATTAATCACTTTTCTCTTGAATATGGTAGAGACTATACGATCTTTACATATGTTTTTTTCTCGAGATTTCTAGAACAATCTGTTTAGTGTCTTTTTTATTTTATTTTTATTTTTTGCAGAATAAGCTGAATTACAGACAATACAATGTCTATTCAGTTTTATAACAATGTCACCCTTTATACAATTCTAATCCTTGAACCTATTTCTCTCTTTCAATATATTATTTGTCTTTTTTTTCTTATTTTGAGAAAGAAGACATCACAAGTGGAATAATAGGTCAAATGGCACAATTAAAATAAGTATATTGTTCGCTAAACAAATGACTCGTTTTGTTTCTAATAGCTTGTCCCATTTAAAAAAAAAGGAACACTTGGAACAAATTGTTTGATTATGTCTTTTGTTGATCCGTTTTGGTTGATTTTTGTGAAGGGATAGCAAATCGTTTGTAGTCCCTTTTTGGTTTGTTTAACTCAGCGGTATCGCTATTGAAGTGACAATGCAATGCTATTTTAGGACCTTTCCACAGTATGTAGGTCTATTATGTCGTTGTACAATAATCGCATGTGTGTCGCGAACGAAGACCTTAAAGGGGTAGTACAGTTTTGGTAAGGCTGAACTTTAGTAACCAAAACCTGCACAGTAACATTACAAACTAATATTTATAACCCCACCATGCTCGAAAGGTATACAAAATACAAACGACTAACAAAAAGCCTGTTATCATTCAAAAAGCGCCATTAAAACACAAGAGGGCGCTCTCTAATAAGGCATTGGTTTCTCATACAAAATTATGCATGTGATGTTTTGTTGAAATAATGATTAAATAGAGAGATCATCAACAACTATTTAAAAACCGCTTTTGAAATTTTTTGAAAAAGTGTAAGCATTTTTTTTTATTTTTTTTTTTAAATCATCGTATTTATTTGGGGCCCAAATAAATACGATCGGATATATTTATTGATATTTCAGCCATTTCTGAACCGATTTTGACCAAATAAAGTTTATTCTGCCATTAAAATTCGACACTCGGTTTTTCATTACCTCACGAAAAAAAAATGTGTTGTGCAGCGCCCTCTCTACCAAAACTGAACTACCCCTTTAAAATGTTTGATGCCTGAACAAGAGAGAAAAGTTATAGTACATCCTAAACTCATGCAGATGTTATTGGAAATAACGGGATAGGAAATCATGAAACAAAAGCCTAATCACAGGATCCAATACTTATACGAATCAAGATAAACAATATATGTTTTATTTTATTGCTATTCAGCAGCATCGCTGTCTGAACATAATTATTTACGATCCGATCAACTTATATCCGCTGTAGAACATAATTTGTAAAATACTCAACTGAATTGAATCATGTGATCAGGGATTTTATATGGGAAGCAACATCTATGAAGCGATCACATTGGATAGTGTTTATCTATGAGGTAGGGGGGGGGGGGGTTAGGGGGCTGCAACCCCCCCCCCCCCCCCCCCCCCACTCCCTAATGACTTTGAAAATTCTAACCCTGGCACTATACAGTCTTAAATCATGTCAAACGTAACAACATTACCAACAGTATCACTGGAAAAGGTACATAATAATGCGGTTTGATGCTTAGAGTAAGGTTTCATATTTTTCTTTGAAAACACTGCAATAAAATCATTGTTTATAGTGAATTCTTGGATAATCTATCTGAATTTGAAACTGGGTCATATTATGTTATCCGGGTACGCCTGAATTAAAGGTACCGTTGAGTATTGGTATTTCCCGAAGTGCCCCCGATATTTTTTTGTGAGATAATGAAAAACTGACTGTCAAATTTGAAAGAACATTCAATTTTAATGACAGAATAAACTTTATTTGATCAAAATCGGTTCAGAAACGGCTGAAATATTCATAAACATTATTTGTATTCAAAAGTTCTTCACCAGGGGATATTTGGACTTTTTAGAAGAAACAAATTAAAAATGCTTAAAAACTGCTTTGAAACAAATCTGAATAGGTTTTTAAAAAGTTGTTGATGATATTCTCTATTGAATCATTATTTTAACAAAACATTAAATGCACAATTTTGTATGAAAAATGGCTCAAACCAATGATTTTTTTAGAGAGCGCCCTCTTGAGTTGTAACGGCTCTTTTCGAGCATGGTGAAGTTATAACTATTATTTTGTACCGTAGCGGTGCAGGTTTTGGTTACTAAAGTTAAGTTTGACCAATACTCAACTATCCCTTTAAATGTAAGCGCAGTGTGAATCATTTACTATATGTAGTCAAATTAATGTAGATACATACAAATTATAAAGAACATTATTTTAATTGGCCCAGGCGGGCTTCGAACCTGTGACCTCCGGATTGATAGACCGGTGCCTTACCGCTGAGCAACAGCGTGCCCTAGCTTACAAATACGAATTGATATAATTAAAGGGATCTAGTAACTTTGTTGACATGTGCAAAAAGTGACGAGTGGTTGATGCAATGTTGCAATTGTTGTTATGTGATATGTCCACTGGGTGTTGTGTGAACATTTCAAGTTAAATGGACGTTACATGGCCAAGTTATGAGCAAAATTGCAAAGTGATATTCACTAACTCATTGCACTCACTTTGTACACCAACCGCTAGAATTCCAATTAGATTTTTAGGATTTGGACAATGTTACTAAGTCCCTTTAAATATACGAATTAATATAATTCATATAAGTGCTACACTTATACAAAAAGTAAACTGTTACAAATTGACCCCATCGTAAATAGGTTCGCTATTCCGAATATAAATTCGGGTTCGTTATTCCGAAGGTTCGTTAGTCCTAAAGTAAAATCGGGTTCGTTATTCCGAAGGTTCGTTATTCCGAAGAAAAAAATCGGGTTCGTTATTCCGAAGGTACCCAACGCAGCAAAAACTTAACCCTCTCAAGCTCAAGGGTAGGCTTATTGAGCCCCCCCCCCCCCCCCCCCCCCGACAACTCAACGGCAACCCAGCTCCCGCTATTTCATTTTCGGATTAACGAACCCTATTTCATTTTCGGACTAATGAACCTTCGGAATAAACGAACCCGATTTTATTTTCGGACTAACGAACCTTCGGAATAACGAAGCTTCGGATAAACGAACCTTCGGAATAACGAAGCTTCGGAATAACGAACCTTCGGAATAACGAACCTTCGGAATAATGCAACAAATGTTCGGATTAACGAACCCTATTTCATTTTCGGATTAACGAACCCTCAGGTATACGAAATTTGCGTGTTCGGAATAACGAACCTTCGGATTAACGAACCTTCGGAATAACGAACCTTCGGAATAACGAAGCGCACCCGGCTAAACAACACGGTATAGAAGAGAAACGAGGAAGCTCCAGGTAATTTTCGTGGAGTTAGACACTTTACAGGCATCCCTTTAATCGATTGAGGGAGTCGCCTCTGAAGAAGATGCCTGCTCTTGCGCAAGTGGAGGATCATGATCAGTTGAGCAACAAAAAGACTTTAATAGATTAAAGGGATAGTAGAGTATTGGTCAAACTGAATTTTAGTAACTAAAACTTGTATAAGTTATCAGTAAAATCTAATAGTTATCATTCAATGATGCCTGAAATGTAGAAAACCATATAAACTGCAAAGTTCCAGTGCTGTTTTCATTCAAAAAGCAGCTGTTAACACAAAAGAGAGCCTTCCAGACACTTGCAAGTTTTAACAATTTTTAAAATGAAAATGTGAATATGATGTTCGGATTAAATAATTACTCAATAGCGAGGTCATCAAAACAACTTTTAAAGCCACTTTGGTACATTTTCAAAAATATCAAAACATATTTTCTTAAATGATCCCAACATTTAGTCAAATCAGATATATTTATGGATATTTTAGCTTTTTTTAAACCAATTTTGATCAAACAAAGTTTATTCTGTCTTAAAAATTGTGTACTTATCTAAATTGTACACTTAGTTTTGTATTACCTCACAACCAAATTACTTCTTGAGGCGCCCTCTAAACCAAAACTGTACTATCCCTTTAACTTCGTATGATGTATGTGTGTGCAGCTAACTTCCTTCTGGTTCTCAACCTGCCGTCATATATTACATGCATGGTCATGACTATGCGTGTACAGACCTGCTCGCCTTGCTCTTTTATGTTCGTCTACTTGACAAATAAAATGTAGCTCTGCTTGATGATCTTTTATATGGTTTCCACAATTAGCCTATTGATATTTCTGGTATTTCTTATCCGTCATTAAGCATTCTTCCTTTTCACTTATAATCAATATATTGTGCAAACACCTTTTTACACGCGTTGTGCGTGCGTGTAAAAAAAGAAAGAAGCAAAAGTATCCGAGAAGCAAATACGATTATGATGCTTATGAGAGGGGGTCATCATTACTATGATCGGGCCTATATTGTCGCACGATAATCTTCCCCAGGTATTTCCCAATGTATCTTAAAGGGGAACACCACGCAGAGAACAGCACAGGCGTATTTGTTTAGTATCGTTATTTGATATTAAATGGATGTCCAATATCTTGCGAAGGGTTGTGTAATTTATACAGAGTGCAATTTTAATCACCCGAACTTCCGGAACTTAACAGGGCCGTAAGTTCCGTAAAATAAAACACAAACGTTTGCGAGTGCGTTAACTCGCTATACGCGTACATTTGTAGACAATAATAGAACATGTATTCTTCTGCAGACGCATGAACACATAATTTAGTGTGATGATGAGTTTTCAAATTAACATTTTTCTGGAAATCTATTTTTTTTTTACTTTTTGGTGGAATAGACTATTCTATAATTATAAGTATTATCTTTCATTTATTAGAAAATAATGGCGGGGTATAGGTTCCCTTTAAGGCGGTAAGTGTGATGCTCCTAGAAATTGTCTATAAAAAGGGGGGTAAATCTTTTGGGGTAAGAGAATAATGTTTTCTAACCCTAATAATAGGTCTCAGGTGACAAGCTGATGGTAATACATTTTGTAAGACATATAGTTATCTTCTCTATAGATTACAAATAAGCGACGAGAATCTTCAAATTAGTAATCCAATACTGTTAAAGCAAGGTAAACAGGCCAAACAGCGTTAAGACCCTTAATTATGATTAAGTCGTCGGAAGATTGTTTAGCTGACAATTTTGCAAGCATTTTCTTCATCTTTAATCTGGCTCGGTATGTCTTGCCTATGCAGTCTCGTGTCACATCATCATCATATTATGAAGGATTACCCCAAACAAAACCAGGTGAGAAACAAACATGACTTAAAGGGATAGTTGAGTTTTGGTAAGGAGAGTACAGTTTTGGTGAAACTGAATTTTAGTAACCAAAACCTGCATCATTACATTACAAACTAATAGTTATAACTAGAAAGGAACACAAAATTACAAATGACGTAGTAAATATCATGTTATCATTAAAAAAGAGCCGTTAAAAAGTAAGAGGGCGCTCTCTAAACACTCATCAGTTTCAACCATTTTAAATAAAATATTGTGCATGTGATGTTTTGTTGAAATAGTGATTAGATAGAGAGATAATCAACAACTATTTAAAAACCTCTTTTGTACATTTTTGAAAAGAAGAAGCATTTCTATAATTTGTTAACGGCTGGTTCAAAATTATTGAATAATTGTGGGGCCCCACAATTATTACAAATGGTTTTAGGTTTATGGATATTTCAGCCATTTCTGAACCGATTTTGATCAAATAAAGTTGATTCTGTCTTTAAAATTGTATGCTCTTTCGAATTTGACACTCAGTTTGTCATTATCTCACAAAAAATTATTTTGTGTAGCGCCCTCTATCCCAAAACTCAACTATCCCTTTAAGTTGCAAGAAAATTATCAATCACCTTGCCTTTTTTTCGTGAAGGTTAAACGGCTAAAGACGATCATCGTATTAACGTATTCATTATAACAGACTGACATACAGAGAGGAATTTGAACATTTGGGAATGTAATGCCACAATAATTATCATGGTTTAAAGAGCTGAGCAAAACAAAACAAAAACAGTCATAGTTATGATAGGATATGATTTTATTTTACCAGTCGCCTAATATCATTTAAAAGACTTATTTCATAACACAATTGTAATCAAATTTTTTGTACTGGCATACTTTTCTCATTTTTTTTACATTTTGTTATTGTTGATTGTCATTGTATTATTTTGTAACAGAATTGATGTGGAAATAAATTGAATTGAACAATTGAATCATTTTGAAGGGAACGAAATAGTGCTCCAGCTTGTGCTTACTGGTTGCATAGAGTCAAACCTGCTTTAGTGGGCACCTGTCTATAGCAACCAACCTGCCTATAAGTGATTTACTCCTGTAGAAAAACGTTATGTTATGGAACCTGTCTATAGAGGTCACCTAATATTTATACAGCGACCACTTTTCTTTTTCCTCTTGGCTTAGGTATAAAAAGGTTTGACTGTATGTGTGGGAGGGGACCTTCTCTATATATTACATATATTTCTTTATTTTACCATGTTGTATTGTAATGTTTTCATAAACATATTTGTTGAGGGGGGGGGGGGGTGGGGGTGAGCACGTAACACTCGTTTTGATAAAATAACTAAATCCTGTCAGAAATATCAATATCCGGTAACAAATTATACCAATTTTGGAGGAAAAAAAGCCTAAAATAGAAAAAAGTACAAAAAATGATGAGCAACGGTTGAGAGCGCAGCAATCTGAAATTATAAGAATTGGCATTTTTTATCACAATAGAAAGTTTAAAAACGCTAATTATTATGAAAAATATCAACACAGATGAACTTTCATACTAATAAATCTGAAATTATGTTTCTTGTTTTTTTGTAATACGTATACTTCAGAAATAGCACGGAAATGTATTGTATTTTATCACGCTGTGGTATATTGTGATCAACACTGTAGAAAATATACTATATCAAGAGGAGTATCGCAATATATGTCATATCAAATATGGCCTTTAATATTTGACACAGTTCTGGAATATGTTTCACATTATTACACATTTCCCACTCTTTGTTTTAAATTGACATTGACAAACAGGAGCAGAATTAGGTTTTTTTTTGTTTTGGAAAGCGTATATTTTATAAGTGAACGTTGTGATTGTGTTCGAACATTTGGCATCTTGCGACTGGCGATGGGGGATGGGGGAAGTGCTGTAGATTTAGGCCAGGCACTAAGAGGTATGATAATAACAAGTTTCGAAACATTTAAAGAGACATTCGTGGTTTTCCAAATTTTGTTTGTTAAAAATAACTCTAAACACCGATCTTTAATCGTAAATATAATTATATATATATGAGACTTTGAGAGTATAGCCAAATATTTCTTGGTACATTAAGAAAACGTCTTGGAAACGGCTTACAAAGGGAAACAATTGATTCACATACATGTCTTAAGAGCCCTTAGTTATTTTAGTTTCTGTTTTCATTGTGAAAATGTCCATCGTGACATTTTCTGGGAAATCACATTACAGTCAAACATGTCTTATCGGCCACCTGTCTATAGCAGACAACCTGTCTATAAAGACCAACCTGTCTATAGAGGCCACACAAAATGATACCTTGCATAGAGGCCACCTGTCTACAGCGGCCACTGTTCTTGTTTCCCTTGTGGCCACTATACACAGGTTTGACAGTATTATCTTCTCTTTTTTTTTACGAGTGCATGGAATTAAACATTCAGGTCGAATGTGCCTTTAAAAGTGCTCGGAGATAAGAAGCCGTGACACAGATCCTCGTCACAAGATTCGATGTCCTGATTTTCCTGATTTTTTTCTCAGATTGTTTCCTGTAATTTCATCACGTCGTAACTGTAACGCTTAACCCGCTCCCTTCTATAGATGTCGCAATCCCCATAGAGTTAATACAGGGCCCACTAGGGTTCCCATAGTCGATGGATTAACTGTAAACCATTCACGGTATTGGTTTCACCACATAACATACTTAGCTCATTTCTGTATTGTTCACATCATGTTGAGTGAGCTCATATTATCATGTTCTCTTTTTTTGTATATTATACCGACCTAGAAAATCGCGCTGGTTTATAATCGGATTTTGATCATGACATATTTTTATGGTATTATTGTCACCAATTCTGATCAAATTGAGTCTCGTTCGCGTCATCTTCGTAATGTTGACCTAGAAAATCTTGTTGCACATGCTGTATTGCATATGTTGCATAGTTATGGTACATATTTTATTATTCAAGCATTGTATTGCGTATTATACAATACCATTACTCTCCTTTATTGATGCATGAATTTGTGAGGAAGAGCTCTTGGAAATAATTATTGATTAAACACGATTTAAAGAAAATTCAATAAATTCAATCTATTTAATGAACATTATAATCCACGATTCTGTATGCGAACAACATTCTTTTGTCGGCATAATGCATGGAAGTACATCGTAACATTTTTGCAAATTAATAATAATGTAAACAAACATTAAAATAGCTGTATGTGTAACTATTATGTCTATACTGTTTTCTTGTTTTTGTCATTATCCCGATAGGAAAATAAATAAATCGAAATCAACGTGATATTAAGAGCAAATACGTATATAAATTAGTCATATTACAGTAATAGTTTTCTAAGTGTGATAAGACTAATAGTTTGTATCTGTAATGAGTCACATGTCAACAAATAGTTCAAGTGCACATTAATGTTACATAACAGACACGGAGATATTGACCGTTATTTTATAATCAGACAATCTGACCCATATCAGTGTCCGGCAATGTCCAGTCTGATCACGTGGGTGTTAAGTTTCTAGGCCACTTGTTACTCATTGGCATACATCGGGGGATTTTCCTTGAATACATCATTCGAAAGTACAAGTCCCTTGAAATAATTATTGTAATCATGACATTTCCGATTCATATAGGATATAGCGCCGTGACCAGATATAGCAAAACCCTGCACTTGTCGGTAAAAATCAAAATGCAGATTTTCATATACCAAGCTTTCATTTGATGCTTAGTTCTTTTAAAAAAAGAAGTCTTTTACACACATTATGTGAACCTATCATGCCCATTTATTCTAAACATGAATTACCGACAAGTGCAGGGTTTTGCTATAATTACGTTTGCTATGATTACTATAATTACGTTACGTAATACCTATTCAACTGGGGAGATGAATGAATAGATCACCCCCCCCCCCTCCCCTCACTTGAATGGGTATCAACATGTCTACGCCCGTGACAATTATGTATAAACATGAACTATATTCTCCAAAATGTATCGCTTGGTATAATTTGCTGCATGCTCATTAGTTACGCCGTACTGTGAGAATGGGAAGTGGGATACAACGCTAGCCCGCACTCAATATCTGCACAATCTGCACTCTCTGGGGAACATTCCATCCAAGTAGCTCATGGGCCATCTAAAAGATCGTAAGAAGAAAAAATGGCAACTATAGGTTTAACTTAAAGTGGTAGTTCAGTTTTGGTATAGAGGGCGCTGCACGAAATAGATTTTTTTTTTTTTACAGATAATGAAAAACTGAGTGTAAAATTTTGAAAGAGCATACATTGTTAATGACAGAATAAACTTTATTTGATCAAAATCGGTTCGGAAACGGCTGAAATATCAATACATATAACCGATCGGAATAAATCTGGGGCCCAGATTTATTCGATGATTTTTTTTTTTTTATTAAAAAAATGCTTACACTTTTTCTAAAATTTAAAAAAAGAGGTTTTTAAATAGTTGTTGATGATCTCTCTATTAAATTAGTAATTCAACAAAACATCACATGCATAATTTTGTATGACAATAGTTGAAACCAATGTTTTTTTAGAGAGCGCCCTCGTGTGTTGTAATGGCTCTTTATTTTAATGATAACAGGCTTTTTACTTAGTCGTTTGTAAGGTTATATACCTTTCGAGCATGGTGGAGTTATAACTATTAGTTTGTAATGTTATTGTGCATGTTTTGGTTACTAAAGCTCAGCCTTACCAAAAAGTGTACTACCCCTTTAAGTTAATGATATTGTATTGCTTACTTAGCTGTGTTAACTAAAATATACCTATAGCATGAAGCTATTATATAGGAAAGGTGGTTCAGTTATTTTATGGATATGGATCATACAAGTGGTATATTAAAACTATGCGATCTAGTAAATTAGAATTACCTGCACGACATATATACATATACTAGAAACTGAATTCACACCCTATCATGTTGGATTCGCATAATTGTTATGTGGACTCAATCCAACATCATTTAAATCGTAGCACTATATATCTTGATCCCGTAATCGCGTAATGAAATAATCCTGACAACTGATCAAATTGGTTAATCCCCCCTTTTATGTTGATTCAAAGCCCTACTATATTATTCGGTGACTTGGGCAAGTCATTAATGTATTAAAGTGAAGAGACAACCTTGGAAGGGCATCCATTATCATGATTATGATTATAAAGTCAGTCAGTTATTGGGTGTATAGGGGCATATTTTTCTCAGGGGGGCTGGCCCAGGGGTCTTTTGCCCAAATATTATCCTTCCCTCCTTTTCACCTGACATCAAAAACATTTTTTTTTTTTTTTTTTTTAATGGGTCCTTGCCTCTTTGATGCTTGAAAATGATAAATGTTTGATGGTTTAGTTCGAAAATAACACGATTTTTCCCGAACATGAGACAGTTTTTACCCGAAAATGACGTTATATATTGCCCTAAAATTACACGACTTTGTCCAAATGTAACATAGGTTTGCCCGAATATGACACGAGTTTGCCCGAATATGACATTATTCTGCCCTTATATAATATGGATTTGCCCGAATATGTGCAAAAAGTGCAAAAAGTGATGAATGGTTGATCAAATGTGAATTGTTGTGATCTGATATGTTACTGAATGTATACAAGTGTTACGTTAAATGGTTACAAAAGTTTTTTGGCCGATTAATGAGCGAAAATGCAAAATGATATTCGCTAACTCATTGCTATAAATGTGTACACAGTTGGAAGACTCCCAGGGAGACTTTAATATCCGAATTCTTCAAATCATAAATATCTTTAAATGAAAGATAATTTTGGCAAGCCGAAACCTGTTCTATAGACTATATGCTTATACAGTATTGGTAATACAAATACTGCAAGGTATGAAAGAACCACTAGAGTTCTGAGTAAGTTTTGTGGATTTGGACAATGTTAACTAGATCCCTGGTATTAAAGGGACTTAGTAACATTGTCCAAATCCTCAAAATAACATTTTAATTCTAGCGGTTCCCTCATACCTTGTTGTATTCGTATTAACAATAAAATCATGGGACCGGTTTCGGTTTTTCAAATTTCCCTTTTGTTACAAAGATACGTACGATCAAAGTATTCAGATAAGAAAAACTCCCCCGGAGTTTTGAAACCGTGTGCAAAGTGAGTGCAGTGAGTTAGTGAATATCACTTTGCATTTTCGCTCATTACTTGGCCATGCAATGTCTATTTGACTTGAAATTTTCACACAATACCCTGTGCGGGCTGTGGACATATGAGATAAGTGATAACAACACTATACATTGCATCAACCCTTCATCACCTCTTGCACATGTCAACAAAGTTACTAGATCCCTTTAAAGGGATCAAAATCGAAACAAAAAACTTGTTCTAGCGGTTCTCACATACATTATCAGTAAAAGCATCGAACAGGTTCCGGTTTTTCGAATTGATCTTTCGTTGCATATAGATACTAATGATTTGAAGTACTTGTATTCGGATTTGAAAGTCCCCAGGAGACTTCAAACTGTGTATGAAGTAAGTGCAGTGAGTTAAAAAATATCACTTTTTGCATTTTCGCTTATTACTCGGTCCGTATGACATACATTTACAATAGACGTTTCACACATCTGATCCGACAATACACATGATTTTTTGTCAACCCTTCATCAGTTTTTGCACAAGTCAACAAAGTTACCTTGGTTTCGCTATACGCATGATGTACAACTCTGGTACAAATGGGCGCCACTTAGCTGAAGGTAAACTACCTTATATTCAAATTTAAAAAAAAAAAAAAAAAAAAAAAAAAAAACAGATAACTAATAGAGCTACTATTTACAAGGAAATCAACCAGCTTGAATGCAAATATTTTATCGATTATAGGGTCGTGTGTCTTTAGTTCTGAAAATTATTGTGGTGTAGTATATGTAATCCGACAACGCGTACATCATTGACATCAGTGGTAAATTATTGAACGCATTCCTGTGGTAATAACATCCAACTCGCTATGTCAGTCATGACAGTCGTTTACAATATACAATTGACACTAAATGTGTCAATTCAAGCATGCGTCCTTAATTCGTCTCCCCCTTGTTTTGACTATTATTAATCTCCGCGAAATGGCTGCACGAGTGACGCTTTATGTTGATTGACGGGTCTAGTCTAGTCTAGTCTATTTTACTATCATCATCATTCGAAATGAATTCCTTTTTAAACGTTTGATAATATACCACGGAATTACCGCCCGACCGGACGAGCTTTGGTCGTTAGTCATTGGCACTTTTTTTCAATATGACTCATCAAACAAGAGGGTATTTCCTCGCGCGTGGTAGAAAAACAACAAAACGAACTAGAAATAGCGAGTCTTGTTTACGGGCATTTGTTTTCGCCGTAGAATAAACAATGCGAGCTCCACGGGAGCAACAAAATTCCCCAGATAAGACCGTCCAGTATAACTGAGTGAGCTCATCGCAGTGTCATCTGAATTGGAAAAAAATGTACACCGTTTGTGTTTTGTTTTCCTGAATTTAACAGTAAGTGTTTTTTTTTACGTATCGGACCGATCGATAAGGACCGTTTTTTCTCATCCGGTCTTTGTCCGGTATTGGTCCGGTAGCATATATATGGGGGGGGGGGGGGGGGGGGGGGGGGCGCTAAGGGTAATCTATTCCCAGTGTCTCGAGTTGCATAGGGTTGAGTGTGATCAGTTACCATCCTCCATCACCAGACTCTTCCTTTGGGGTATCATGATCATTGATCATCATTAAGTATATAGAGATTAATTTTGTTCATGCTATCACTCTATACAGTTTTTTTTTTTTTTTTTTATATATCATAGACATGCACGTCATACTCGTCTCTCTTTCCATTCATTTTCCAATACTGATTTGATGATGATAACACGTGACTGACTCCATTGCATGCAAGTTGCGACCCAGTTCTCCTGGCTGGAGGAATTCAAGAAGAAAAAAGAAGAAGAAGTAGAATAACATTAATAACACCAATTTATGTTTGCACAGATTACCTACCCCCTGGCCATCTGATGGACCCCCACCCCCCCCCCCCCCCCCCCCCATTGTTGGTCCCCACCCTCTCACTGTCACTGGATCCGCCATTGACCAATTCGAGTCCGGGGGTTTTCCGTGACCCACGTGAGACCCGATGATTCACGAGTTACTCCGAACGATACCAGCGAGGGGTCGGTCCGAGTTTTTAAAAAGGATATGGTATAACATTGTCCAAATCCAACAAGCTTTCTAGGAACTCTTTAGCATGTTTAGTGGCTCTCTTATAGATTGTTTTATTTGTATTGCCAATAGAAACACAGAACAGGTTTATTTTTGTTAAAGATATTTTACCATGTTTACGCGATTGAAGTGTTCGGATTATTAATTATCCACTGGAAAGTTTTAACTGTGTACAAATTCGGTGCAATGAGTTAGCGAATATCACTGTGCATTTTCGCTCATTACTCGGTCATGATGGCCATTATAACATTCATTTAACGTGAGATGTTCACACATTACTTAGTGGACATATTCTCAGATCACAAAATTACACATTTGTATCAACCATTCACCACCCACCTTTTGCACATGTCAACTAATTTACTGGATCCCTTTAACAGGAAGGTCACGTGGGTCTTGAAATATTTCGGTAAATGATTTTTTACTTAATTTGTTCATCAAATTAGAGATATAAATCAGATCATAATATTATTATAATAATCATTCTTCACTCTGTGTCAATACTTATTGTGATATTTTATATGATTATTAATCATATAAAATATCACAATAAGTATTGACACAGAGTGAAGAATGATTATTATAATAATATCACACTTTAGGATCTAAAATTACACACCTACACATAAATACATAAGACAATAACAAGTTTGTGCAATGGTGTCCAATCTTCTTGAGCGATATGTCAATCAAGTTCTCAAAGTAGTAAGTCGTCTATACATAATTTGTCTACATTATATACGGGCCTACATGGAATGATAAAGGGGTAAAGTAGAATACGAAAAGTGATGATTATCAAAGTAAAATTAGTAGTTGTAGAAGTAGAAGAAGTTGTATTAATTTGTCGTGTTCATACGGAATGATCGTAATGCATGTTAGGCTAGAAACATTCATTGGTGTAATTGCGTTTATGTAAAACGACGCTAAACAATAATACTTTCTCAAAATGGAGGACCTGACTGCATGTTGTTGATTATAATTTATCTGGACGTTTTGTTAATTCAGATAAATTATGATACATCTAATTTAAAAATAAGGCAAAGACGAATAAACATCCTGCTGATACGGTCTAAGGGGCATCGAGAAGGAAGCAAATTCCTTAATAATATAATTCGGACCATTAAAACAGACAAAAGAGAAGAAAATGCAGAAGCGACAAATAATGAGCTTCTTTTAATCCATTCCTGTTTACACGCAAGCGCCCATTGTAAGCACTCTCCTAAACATGTCGCAACAAAACTGACAAACAAGCGATTTAGAAGTGATAACAAATCACATAAAAGGGCTAGACCACAACACATCATAATATGACTACTGACTCCTTCAAAGTTTCTTTTGTACACCTAAAGAGGATTAAGCGGCCTATAACTCATAATATTTCCCAGGAAACCAGGGGGAAACTTGTGAAGTGTCTACATTTCAATTAGCGTCAAAAAAAGAGATTGGGTTTTCGGATGTTTTCATAGCAAACATCTAGTCCACTAATAGCCAGTGCAAACAATTTAATGAAAGGTGGCAGTACGTGGTCAATTTCGTACTTTCTAGCTATTTGTAATTATTGAACAAATGTTGAAAGAGATGTTCAATGGAAGTCTACCAATGCTGTCTACGTCTCTATTCATTACATTTTTGTTGCGTTGTGAACAATCTTCTTAACTAATAATCACCACACTTTACAATTATCTTGTACGTCTCATGGTTAGGAAAGAGTCGAGTATTGATACAGAGTTATCCTTGGGATGTCATATTCATTTCAGACATCATAACATTCACGTTATGATTATGCCACTTCATTATCATCAACAATAATAACAACAAAAACAACAACAACAATAATAACAACAACATCAACTTTCGCATCATTCTTGAACAAAGACCTCGATCATCACCAAATAGAAGCCGATTGAGTCCAAGATAGTGACCGAGCATCCGAGTGCCACAAATGTACTTAATAGGCCAACGAAAATTACATTACAATTTAAATCACTATCCCTCTTTTCTTTATGTGTTTGTTTGTTTGTTTGGTTGGTTGGTTTTCTTTCTTTACTTTTTTTATCTTATTGTTTTTCAATTACAGGCTATTCGATTTACAATTAACGATCTTCATTATAGGGCAAAACCTTTTCTTAATCCTCAGCTTTCCGGTGTTAATCAATTTTTCTTTTCTAAGTGTAAGTGTGTGAATCTGCACACTTATTATAATTTAGAACAAAGAATAATGTGCATGTATAGTTATAGTTTATTGTGAGCTCAGTTCACCTCCACCTTAATCACCTCCACCTTTAACCTCTGGTCTGGGAGGAGAGTGGTCGCTCACCTTGGGGTCGCTGGGCAAGCTAGTGCGAGACGATTTATTGTATAATTTGGGTTGGTTGGTTTTACTTCAGAAAGAGGGAATAGGTCCTGTTTATGTTTTAGGGAGAGGGAAATAATGTTGTGGGGGGAATATGTGTATGGGACCAATGCTAATTAGGGTGTGGTATTTTTTGGATATATTGGTCAACTGACCATGGGCTCGCTCTCTTTCTACCGGGCCGACTTAGTGAGAGGATGCTTTCGTATTCATGCTCCTCGAACGTCAGAAGGCCCCGGCATCTTTATATTCACCTGTTTTTGAACAGAAAGCCATGTGCTTGGTTGGACCAAATTTATGTACACCCATATCTTGAATCATGTGAATGGAGAAGACTCAAATAAGTATTATAATATAGAAGTAGTGTTGTATTGTGCTACTCTTGAGTCGGCTGAAGATGGTTTCTAGCAACACTCTCATTAACGTGTTCCATGCTACGAACATGACCTGTGGTCTACGGCAGACAAATATATTTTAAAGACTTGTTCACCCTTTCCATGGAGAGCGATTTGAGTGGAAGTCATCGAGAGAAGATGAACGTGGAGGCACCCCTCTCTTCCACATTGCTTGTGCCGTGGGGGACGTGATTGGAAGTTTGAAGTTTATATTTGCCGAGTTCGTCGTCCCCGTCGTCATTGTCGTCGTCGTGAGCGCGTTGCCGGAGGTAGCGAGAATGATAGCGATTGAATTGAGCTGGTGATCGCGGGACGCGTGCTGGTGGAGGTAGCGAGATATAGAAGCCCTCATCGAATTACGCTGGTGGTCGCGGAACGCGTATTGGTGGAGTCAACTCGAACGGGACTCGAAGTAGCGCATTTCCTTTAATATTCTGGTTATTAATACATTTTTATTTGATCAAGTTATGATGTTTTGTTGTTCAGCATTGTGAACCATTTTATTTTAAATAAACCTCTTGCCCGAGGGTTACACGACTTTATTTCTATATATCGTGCCTCTTTTGATGCTTCATTATTTTATTGGTCTTATTTGGAAAAACCCGCCCTTACATAAAATTGGTAGTACGGATGGGGTTTCATCAAAATCTGGCAAGAGGTTTAACTTTTCTTTATTTCATCTCTGTTTACATTGATTTTGTATATTATTTTGTATATAATTGATGTACGAGGTATATGTGGCTACTTGAATTGGCTTAGCCTTGCGCAGAATTGTTTTGCCTGTTTATATTGTATTAGAGTAAGGTATACTTGTTGTTTTGATAACTGTGATGTGTAGTTTTTAATAGTAATATCGTTTTTGTATAATTGATTGCGATCGTTAGATAGGATATTAGATACTGTAGTGTATTGATGATGCGGGTTACTGGAACTGTAAAATGGTTCAACGTGAAAAAGGGATTCGGATTTGCCACAGTGCCTGGGCTGCCAGACATTTTTGTACATTATACTCAGATAGTTTGTAATAATCTGAATAAACAACACAGAAGTGTTGGCGATGGAGAGGTCGTCGAGTTTAAGATAGTAGAAGGTGACATGGGCCTGAGAGGGGTAGAGGTTACTGGACCAAGGTGGACGAGGGTCCAGGGGAGCCGACATGCAAGGGACCGGCATCGGCGACGCCGTGTCCGTAACAGGCGACGTCGACGTCGGGCTAGCTTCCCAAGTACAGTGCTTCCCCCCTCTCAACCTTCCATAGCCCCTCCCCTTGTTGTCACCCCACTACCACCCTCTCAACCTTCCATAGCCCCTCCCCTTGTGGACACCACACTTCCCCCATCTCCTCCTCTCTGTAGCCTTTTGTCAAGACTCTTACGCTCTATGTATAATTATGTGAGCGGATCGAGCACCGTGAGCGAAGCAAACAGCCAGATCATGCATGAGGCAGTTAGTATTGGCATTGTCCCGCTGACCCAGAGCGAAGTGGTTCAGGTAGAGGGGGGACCGATTATCTTGAGACGGGAGTGGCTCGCAGAAGGGATTGCGAGAGCACAAATAGAACCATTCTTTTTTAGGACAAATTAGTTTTGATGGGGATTGAAATCAGTTGATACATGTAGTTAATGATAGTATTGTTTGTGTGGTTTGTTTTGGTTGTACATAATAATACAAACTAAAAAGTGTTTTTCATTGTATGTTCTGGTTTTCAGCAATAAGTGCTACACCAGCTTATTAGCGGTGCTCGTGTAAACTATTTTGTTTATACATTGAAGGAGTTTGGTCGATATAAGTATTTGTATGTAAAGCCGATGGAAGGCTTGGGTTGAAACAAAGAAGTTTATATTGATGGTCACATAATATGCGTTGTGTGAACTAGGACTTGAATTCTCGATTCATATTAAGGTATGAAACCCTACTGGCTCTACCTGATTGAGGTACTGAGATTGTCCCGGGTATTTTCCCGTCATGAGGAATTGATGGTTATATAAGGCAGTTTTGTGGACTAGGAATAGGATTCGAAATCTCGATTTGTATTCAGGTATGCGACCCTACTGGCGCTACCTGACGGAGGTAAAGAGATTATCCCGGGTATTTTCCCATTAGAAGGATAGAAATTAGGAATCATAGGGAAGTAATTGAGAATTGAGGAAGGTAGTATAGATATGGTCATATAAAATGTATATGAGGTTGTATTTTCAATCTTAACCCTTGTTCTGACTTGAATAGGATCAGCATTTCGCATGCTGATTTGATTAAGGGTACTAGATGAGAATTGATGAATGTATTGTTGAACTTGTCATATACTATGTACATGAGGTTGTATTTTTAATCTTAGCCACTGTTCTTACTTGAATGAGATCGGCATTTCGCATGCTGATTCGATTGTGGGTACTGGATTAAGTTACATTCCTCTCACATTTTATTGGATATTGTGTACAGTATAGCATTACCTGATTATATTATAAATGGTTGTACTTGAGGCTCCTTGTTTGATGAGTTAAACATTTGATTTAGGGAGAATGAAAACTGATATTACGCATAATGATTTTGATTGTGATACTTTAAGGTATCATAAATTTATTTGTTTATTCGTACATGTATATAATCTCATTTAATCATCTTTACTCGCATTTAATTTGTTTGACCAGTTGATTCCGGTGAAATGTTATTCCCCTGGAATGGAGTGGGGGTAGTTGGTTTATGATGATGTTATTGTTGTTAGTTTGTTGGGAAATGGGTGGATTACGTAATGTCTGGTCATCATGACAGTGTAAGTCATGATCAAAGTTAGCCGGGAGGTATGTAAGTGTGTGAATCTGCACACTTATTATAATTTAGAACAAAGAATAATGTGCATGTATAGTTATAGTTTATTGTGAGCTCAGTTCACCTCCACCTTAATCACCTCCACCTTTAACCTCTGGTCTGGGAGGAGAGTGGTCGCTCACCTTGGGGTCGCTGGGCAAGCTAGTGCGAGACGATTTATTGTATAATTTGGGTTGGTTGGTTTTACTTCAGAAAGAGGGAATAGGTCCTGTTTATGTTTTAGGGAGAGGGAAATAATGTTGTGGGGGGAATATGTGTATGGGACCAATGCTAATTAGGGTGTGGTATTTTTTGGATATATTGGTCAACTGACCATGGGCTCGCTCTCTTTCTACCGGGCCGACTTAGTGAGAGGATGCTTTCGTATTCATGCTCCTCGAACGTCAGAAGGCCCCGGCATCTTTATATTCACCTGTTTTTGAACAGAAAGCCATGTGCTTGGTTGGACCAAATTTATGTACACCCATATCTTGAATCATGTGAATGGAGAAGACTCAAATAAGTATTATAATATAGAAGTAGTGTTGTATTGTGCTACTCTTGAGTCGGCTGAAGATGGTTTCTAGCAACACTCTCATTAACGTGTTCCATGCTACGAACATGACCTGTGGTCTACGGCAGACAAATATATTTTAAAGACTTGTTCACCCTTTCCATGGAGAGCGATTTGAGTGGAAGTCATCGAGAGAAGATGAACGTGGAGGCACCCCTCTCTTCCACATTGCTTGTGCCGTGGGGGACGTGATTGGAAGTTTGAAGTTTATATTTGCCGAGTTCGTCGTCCCCGTCGTCATTGTCGTCGTCGTGAGCGCGTTGCCGGAGGTAGCGAGAATGATAGCGATTGAATTGAGCTGGTGATCGCGGGACGCGTGCTGGTGGAGGTAGCGAGATATAGAAGCCCTCATCGAATTACGCTGGTGGTCGCGGAACGCGTATTGGTGGAGTCAACTCGAACGGGACTCGAAGTAGCGCATTTCCTTTAATATTCTGGTTATTAATACATTTTTATTTGATCAAGTTATGATGTTTTGTTGTTCAGCATTGTGAACCATTTTATTTTAAATAAACCTCTTGCCCGAGGGTTACACGACTTTATTTCTATATATCGTGCCTCTTTTGATGCTTCATTATTTTATTGGTCTTATTTGGAAAAACCCGCCCTTACATAAGTAAAAAGCTTCATCAAACTACAAAATAAACAAACATCTGCACGGCGGAAGTAAAAAGGCCGCCCAAAATAGATGTTGAAAAGGGATCGCATCGTCACGTAGATCTAAGGATATGAAGATAAGTGGCGATTCACCGTGAGAGTGTGTATAGTTCCACTTAGTTTTCCACACGTTTGCAAAAAGACGGCACGAGCCCACCAAATGATTTGACAAAGCAATACAAACAGAAGAGGGAAATCTGTGAAAAATACAGAAATACATCAGGGTCCCGTTGCAGAAAGAGATGCAATCGATTGCAAAGTTGCAATTGATTGCAAGTCAGAAAATGTGCGCATTTGAACCAATGAGATGTGCGCATTTGGTCACATGATCGGACTTACAATTATTAATTGCATTTTTACAATCGATTGCATCTCTTTCTGCAACGGGGCCAAGGTGTGCTCAAGACATACAACTTGCGTGGCTCCGTCCCCCATCCCCCCCACAAAGATTACGTCACATTTACACACACCCGTACAATTTCTTTATTTGTATTTTTGTTTTCGTTGCCATGCGTTAAATCTTGGATAAAATACCGTTTCATGACTGTCTTGCTCTTCGTAATAATCATCATCACCTTTTTTTTCTCCCCTTACCATTTCTTCGTAAATCGTCTGAATGATGTATCATTTGGCTCCAGCAAACTATCACACAAACATGATAAACAAACATGTTTTACTCGAGGCCTTTGGAAAATAAGGAATATAAAAACAGCTCCCTCAACAAATGTGAAAACAGTTCCAAAGATCCACATCCCTCTTGAAAACCCGAAAGAGTTGTTTTTCTTTCTTCAAGATAGCAGCGAATGCAGCCGCAAGATTTGGGTTATTATGTCCACGCTTAGGATGTCATCTTAAGATGTTTACAAGATATTACTGTTACACTAATAGAGGGGCGGTAGTTTATACCGCCCCTCTCTTTGTTAGTGTAAATTATGTTGGTTTGTTAATTTATACTCTGATTTTCTATTAAACACCCATTAAGATTACAAAGAACACTTTTTAATCCTCTGACTCTATGTCGGTGCCAATTTCTCCGTAAATCGTCTGGAGGATGCATCATCTGGCTCCATCAATACACACACATGCCAAATGAACATCTTTCAAGGCGGCGGAAGTACAAATCCATCCTAAAAAAGATCAAGTGTAACAACAACAAAAAAAGGAGACCGCATGCATACCCGAATCCCTCAAAAAGATCCCCCAAAAAGTTCTAAAGATAGCGGCATGATGACCGCAAGATTATGTACTTCCACACCTCGGAACGGACGACCTCTTTTGAAAAATGTTTATTTACAAGATTATTAATCGACCGCATTGTTTCAAAGACAAACATTTTCGAAGTTTTCATATCGGAAATCGCCGTCGTCTTTGCATTGCAGGCGTTGGAAATTTGCCGCCCACGCACTCAAGCCGCTGAACACCGCGGGCGTGCTATGCGTATACACTGACTCAATGGTGTTTGCATGTGTTGATACTTGCAGGGTTAATGTAAGACCCCTTCTCTCAAAGGGGTTGCCTTCCCTGAGGCTGTGGCGCCTCCGTACGGATCCGCAGGGGTGGGAACGGATACCCATCAAGCATCTCCTTAAACTTAAAGGGATCTAGTGATATTATCAAAATTAAGAATTATTTCTTAGAACTCTAGTTCTCTCATATACCTCCTTGTATTCGTATTACCAATATAAGCATGCATGACACATGTTTCTGTATTTCAAATTTCTCTTTCGTTAAAATATATTTATTGAAGTGTTCGGATTTGAAATTCTCTAGTGGATAATTTCAACTGCGTACACCGTCAGTGCAATGAGTTAGCAAATATCACTTTGCATTTTCGCTCATTACTCAGTCATATGCCATTTGCCATAATATTTCTCCACATCACTCAGACAGAGGGCATAATCAGATCACATAAATCTATATTTAATCAACCCTTCATCAGTTCCTAGCTGCACTTGTCAACAAAGTTACTATATCCCTATAACAACTAATCGCCTTTAATACCAATATGACAAATTAAGACAATCTCTGTTGGAACGTATATTGTATATATACGAGGTGTACAAAATATTGTTCATGGTGTTTGAATGGTTAATGCAATTCGTCATCGTAAACTAAATAAATTATGTCGGTGAAATGTTCACTCGGCGCATTAAAAAAAAAAAATTATTTCAGATAATAATTGAGTCAAGACCTCGTTACTCTAGAAGTGATACGATCCCGTCCCCCGCATGACACGTCCTTGTGTGCATATTTACCATAGGGACTTTTTTGAGGTCGTAATACGTTTCATGTTTCTGTATAAATGCGATCTTATCTGCTTGTGTATTGGTTATTATGTTTTTTTTTTATATTTCGTTACATATTTGTGTTGACGTTTAGATGTACAGTTAACTACAGTGTCTCGCTTTTAACATGAATCCATATAACTCAAGGTCAAGTTGTTTTGCGAAACACCAAAGATATAATAACATTGCCATTACGGTATCCTCAAAATTTACTTAAAGTGACTTAGTAACATTGTCCAAATCCTCAAAATCCAATTGGAATACTAGCGGTTCCCTCATACCTTGTTATATTCGTTTTAATAATAAAAGCATGGGACTGGTTTCGATTTTTCAAATTTCCCTTTCGTTAAAAAGATATTTACGATTGAAGTGTTCAGATGTTAAATTATCCACTGGACCTTCAAAACCGTGTGCAAAGTGAGTGCAATGAGTTAGTGAATATCACTTTGCTTTTTCGCTCATTACTCGGCCAAATAACGTCCATTTAACTTGAAATTTTCACACAACACCCAGTGGACATATCAGATAACAACAATATACATTGTATCAACCACTCATCACTTTTTGCACATGTCAATAAAGTTACTAGATCCCTTTAAAACTCTAGCGGTTGTCACATGATACCCCATTGTAATCATATTACCAATAGAAGCACTGAACAGCTTCCGGTTTTCCAAATTTCTATTCCGTTATAAAGATATGTACGATTGAAGTGCTATAGAAGATGATTATGTGGATATAAAGTCAGGATAAAGTCAGATTACTTTGTGTAGCGCCCTCTATACCAAAACTCAACTATCGCTTTAAAGGGATCTATAGTAACTTTGTTGACTGTGTGCAAAAAGTGATAAATGGTTGATAAAATGTGTAATGTGTGAACATTTCACGTTACATGAGTGTTATATGGCGAAGTAATGAGCGAAAATGCAAAGTGATATTTACTAACTCATTACACTGACCTGGTACGCAGTATAACTTTCCAGTGGATAATTCCACTGAATACTTCAATCTTTAGTAATCGAAAAACCGAAACCTGTTCAATGCTTCTATCGGTAATGCGAATACAACAATATATAGGTTTTCCCGCTCAATTTCGCGATTGTGTCAATCGAATTGATAATAGGAGCAAACGAATTCGCGCGATTTGCGATCGCCGTACCAAAGCAGCATTCGAATTCGTAAATAGTCGTTCAAAATCACGTAGGAGCAAGTGAATTTGCACAAAGCGCATACCTTTTCATCAATGGTCATTCGAATTCGCGAAAGGCCGTTGATAGTTGGCTGCACATTCGCGAATTCGAATGCCCATAAATGAACTTCTGTGTCTATTCACGAAAGCGTGTGCGTATGCATGAATTCGCATGCACTTATTCGGAATTTGGAAGACCGATACCAACGATTACGCGGCAACGCGCGAATTCGAATGACCCTAAATGAATTCGATTGAAAAAAGTGCAAAATTGAGCGGGAAAACCTATATTAATTAACCACTATAGTACTAAGTAGAATTTGTGGATTGAACCACTAGAGTTCTAAGTAAGATTTGTGGATTTTGACTATTGGTCCATGCTTCTACTGGTATTAGAATACAACCACTAGAGTTCCGAGTACGTTTTGTGGATTTGGACGACGTTACTATAGATCCCTTTAAACGCGTACTGCTTCTTTGGCCTTGCCCTAATTACCATGCTTTACGAACGAAGGCATAATATGCGAATATGAATATTGTAATATACACGATGCGACAACAAACAACATATTTGTTAGCAGTGGCGTGGCTACGGGGGGCACGGGGCGCTGCCCCCCCCCCCCCCCCCCAAAAAAAAATACAACTTCACCAAAAAACGAACAAATAATAAGAGAGAAAAAGTAAAACATAAGGGGAATATTTTTGAGAAAAAAACTAAGAAATACGTAAGGTTTGCCCCCCCCCCCCCCACACAATTTGTGTGTGCCCCCCCCCCCCCCCCCCAATCAGTCTGACCACGCTAAGCCACTGTTTATTAATATTAGTGTGACCTGCTTTCATGTTTCTTAGTCATAAATCACATCAATATGATCTATATGATTCCTTACCGCTTAGGAATTTGTATTACATAAAATGTGATTTACGTGATCTTGAATATATTTGCCTACAGACGTCATTCCAACCACATTGGGCATGTTGAAATGTGGTTTTCGTTTTATCTATTCATTCAAAAAATTAATCATAAACATAATAAACGTTTTTATACTTTTTATAGCGTAATATTTAAAAAATTGTTTAGAAAATGGCTTAAATTACTATCCAGTGTTAGTGTAAAATTACAGATAAGTAGACGAATAGTATCACAACCTTAAATTTTGTACCTAGTTGTATAGTAAGCAAATAATTACCGTTGATGAAGGTGATGGGACAAACTATCACTTCCGAGGCGATCTGGATGTAGCTATCTTTCCGAAGCAAAGCTGAGGAAAGATAGCGTATACATTTAGATCGCCGAGGAAGTGATTGTTTGCCATCGCCTGAAACCAAACGGTGATAAGTCGCTTTATATTCCACATCAATTATTTTGATCACAAACGACCTATAACTAACACAAAGGGCTAAAAAGTTTGGAATATTGAGCAACTGATCGAATCTTTTATTGTAATTTCGTCAATCCTTCACATTAAGCCTAGCCGCGCGTAAACGTTGCGCACTAGCGCGCTACCTTTCTGCGCACTAACGCGTGCACGCGTACTTGCGCGCGAACAATTGAAGATAGTACACAGTGCAACGCACTTTCACCAAGATAGTAGTGAGTGCAACGCACTTTCACCCAATATAGTACACAGTGTAACGAACTTTTCTTCTCCCATCAATGATTAACTTTTGACCAATCGTAGAGCAAGATTCTTAGTATGTGGAATATAATTCTTGATAATCATGAGGGTAACTTAAAACGTAAGATCAAGGCGACTATAAACTTTTAAAATTATACACGAAATTTTGAAAAATAACAACTGTGTATTTCGTTGATTTTAGCATCGATATAGGCTTAACCATTATAAATAACATACTAGAGAAATTCCTAATAATCTAAATAGAGAACCAAATTTTAAATTTCATATCTTAAAAATATGATTTGTAAAAAAAAATGAAGGTTTTAGCTAAAATAACATCAGTGATAAGCTTTCGAAAATAAATATTTTGCACCCTTTCCGAAAAAGTCGGTCGATTCCACGCGGGTGTCCTGTCTCTACTTTATTCACAGGTGCATTTCCTTTTTGAAAGAAACTGTAAGATCAATTTATAAAGAAATAATATGTGCTTTTAAATTTAGTTCTATAACATTCATCAACATTTGTTGACATTACTTTCTTCCGTGCCGATTTATGTTGACTTTTGTTAGCAGAGAGGACATTTCTGCGAGAAAATGAGGCTCATACTTTCTTGGATTATAGACGTTCGCCTAGGCCTACTTTTTTTTACAACTTAAATGACTTGATAGTCACCTTTTCAAAAGTGCTCTTGTGCTTTGTTTGTTGATTTATAACGCAAGAAGGGCGGGCGGAGTAGCGGGAAGCTGTCAATTTGCCGGTAGCTATAGTTAGCCGGTAGCTGGCGGGAGAGTTCCGGGTGGCTTGTGAGCCCAGTTTTCGCTTTCTCAAAGACGCCACGCCGAGTTGGAAGTCATATTGCATTATACACACGTTACACATGTTTGTTTTTGTTACTTTGATCATGGAATTGAACTTAAGAAAATATGCAACAACAAAAAAATGACCCAAAGATGAATTGTGCGTGATGTGAACTGCTCTGCATGTAAGAAAAACATTAATGCATGTGAATTCATTTCTGTCCCGGAAGTGTATAATCCTCATCCTAATAATGTTTATACTATGTTCCTCCAAGGAGGTACTAGTCAAGTACCCCCTTGGTTCCTCAACGACATGTTTTAATGCATTACCTTTTTTTTTACGAATTCATGTAAATGTTTCGATTTATTAATAGATGGTACACCATCAACGGAACAACTTAACGGAAATTTGACGGTAGTAAGACAAGCAAAAAAACGTTCCATACCCCTCTCCCTTAGCTCCTCTTTTCTACTTCTCCTTCTCCTCTTCCCTCCTCTTTTCTACTTCTCCTTCTCCTCTTCCCTCCCCTCGTACTCCTCCTCCTCTTCCCCCTCGACCTCCTCCTCATTCTTCTCCCCCTCCTCCTCTTCCCCCTCCTCATCTCTACCCTCCTCCTCATCATCCTCCTCCTTCTCATCCTCTTCCCTCTCCTACTCCTCCCTCTCCTCCTCCTCCTCCTCCTCCTCCTCCTCCTCCTCCTCCTCCCCCTCCTCCTCCTCCTCCTCCTCCTCCTCCTACCCCTCCTCCTCTTCCTCCTCCTCTTCCTCCTCCCCCTCTCTCCAACCACTCCATTATATTCTGGTGTTGTTTTTATTTATGATTGCTAAAACTTTCTCAAAGTAACGACGCCATTCGGCTTTCCCATCTCCTCTTACTATTCCCCTCCTCAACCACCCTGCCTTTCGATCCCCATCACTCGCCCCTCCTCTCATCACCCCTATCTCCACATCTTCTCACCTCTTCTCTCCACCTCATCTCACCTCGCCATCCCCCCTGTTGGTTCCGGTGACGTGTTTTGATTCCTGATTGGTGGAACTTTCCCAAAGTCACGAAGCCGTTCGACTTTTTGGTGAGTGGTGTCTCCTATTTTGACCAGAGGCGCCATACAGCACCAGCGATGTGCCCAATTAGTCTAGAATATACAGACTCGATGACAGCTTTAATTACGAATTTCACACTGACAATCTCTATTTGTGTTTGTTTAGTTTAGTTTAGTTTCTTTAACTCCTTAACACTTTGTATGGTGCTGCATTTAACACTCATGGTGTTACCTTTTGTGTAGCCTAGTCCTGGTGTGAATGTGTGTTTGTGTGTGTGCGTGGTTCTGTATGTGTGCATCTTTATATATTATACATTATATAGTGTGACTGTATTATGTATATACCAGCAAACATACAAACAAACGAACGAACAAACACACAAACACAAACACACACACAAACACACACACACACAAACATACATACACAAACTTACTAACCAACTAACAGATATAAAGGGAGGCGCCCCTCCTCCAAAACTCGGGGGAAACCGTCTTTTTCGTCTGATAAAAAAAAATCTAAAAGGTGAGAGGAACATCCGGCCTTCAAAATAAAGAACGTCAAAAATATACCAAGATTTTATTTTGTGGTCATTGATTTCTCTTTCCACAAATTCCACACAACAAGCATGACCAACACGAAATGCAATGGGGATGATTACATCGCTCATTGGTTTACAAATCGTCATGAATTATAGCAGGTAGCTGTCAAGATGCACGATTTATTTGATCATTGTGGTCACCTTTTTCTCTTTTTACATTGTTCTAAAAATACACCAATATCCAACGCTGACAAAGGCAATAGGAAGAAATCGTTTCGATTGTTGGCAAGCGTTTGGCAAGCTTAATTATGACTTAAAGTGTCAATCCTACCTTCCTTTTAAAAAAAAGTGGTCATGTATACCTTTCTCTTATTTACAAACATCATCAAGATTTAGGAAGTTTAGTGGTCAAGATGCGCCCAGCCTTTTTTTTTTTTTTTTTTTTTTTTTTTTGCTTTGTGGTCGTCGATTTTCTAAAAATACACCCAAAACAGTCATCGACAAAGGCAATGGGAAGTTATTGCTTGGCTTTATTGACGTGAGCAAAATAGACTTATGTGGTCAGTGGTCAGTTGCTGACCAGGGCTATGAGGGAGATACATGGTCAGAAGACTAATAAATTTAGATACTTGGACAGAAGTCAAATTTCACTTCAGGTATTCGCGGAAATGATTACATAATAACAAGGGACATTGAAGATTATCAAACACATGTTTGTTTAATACGAGTTCCATAATTACCGTACGTGGGTCTACTTTCTTTTGCATTGAATGATATTGTCTCTCAAAATAGATGAGATGTGTCGACATTTCAACCCTTCTGTGTATGTTTTCCCCTTCAAATTCTGAAATATAACACAGAACTCCGTGAATGTTATTATTCCTTTTGTTTAATAACATTGTAAATGAAATTTAATTACATAAACATGAACAAAATATTGGACGGGTTGCGAATAAGGATAAGTTTGTGTCTTTGTTCATGTCAAGGTAGATCGGCATATATAAATGTTTTTGTTTTGTGTTTTCTTTTAGAGTTCGGCCTATGTTTTAGCTGGCTAAGCTTGGTCCCACATTACAAGCAGGGAAGTGGGAGTTTACAAGTATTTCACGGATTAGGGAGGAGGACGGGTGTGGGGGAGGAAGCGGGAGGGAGACAAAATGCTGTTGTCAATTAAAATGTTTGATAAGATATAAATCAAATCAAATTAAATCCGTCATGGTACAAAACGCAATCACATTTCTTCACCCCGATTCGTATAGATTCTGGCTGCACCGATGTGAATAAAAATGTCTTGCTGAAGGATCAAAATGCCGAGACATCTATGGGTTTCGAACTCGGGACCCTCATGATGATGGAGTCTGGCGCCCATCCGATCGTACCACACCACCTCCATCTGAAGAGGTGTTCTGGTCTAGTGATCTGAGCTCCGCTCTTCGCACTAATCGGCCCGGGTTCGAATCTTGGCCGTGTCTATCGGAAGGTGACGATAATGGGCGGTCCCAGACGTAAAATAATAATCATTATTGACTGAACGCGTCTCCAAAAACCAAATAACCAACCGACCTCCACCCCTTATGTTCGTCAGTTTTGGCCTCGCCACCGGCGGACCTCTTGATTCATAATCAATGTTCATTTCTTCAGTTGAATGGAAGAAGGGCGTAAAGCCGATTCCTTACTAAATTTAGTTATTCGCATTACATCCTGTCGGTTTGAACATGAACCTATACCGTTGGAACCTCGATCCTCTGCCTATATGTGATTATAAATTTGTAGATGTCTAATTATGTTTAATTTTAGGAATATTTATCAAATATAAAAGATATCTGCATTAGTTTGGCTTCTACGTGCCTGGCCTTCAAACTTTGAACATGATTATCTCCGAAGTGACAAAAAAGTGACTTAACGCCTTTTTTCTCTCTCTCAACCGACTATGTGTACTTTAAAATGATAGGTGTTTCCCCAACATGTGCGCTCCTTATTCAAGACCCAACTAATGCCTTGTCATTGTAGAGTGTCAGCCGGTGGGGATTAATATCAGTCGTAATTAAATCATTAATGATCCGAGACGGGCGTGATGGCCTTGTAACTAATCCCCTTCCGTTCTTCTCCACCCCTATACCTACCTAGCTCCCCTCGACCCTCCCCCTAAATCACCCAGCTTAATTAAAGAAAAGAAAGAAGAAAAAACATCGGTGTGTACACCTTACTTAATGAGTTCATGGTATATATGCCAAATTTGTTTGGTGAAATGTTTTGGCATCATTTTATGAAATATAAGGACTGTAATTACAAAGAGGAATTTATAGAAGAAACAAAATCGAAATTGTCTTTGACTTTGACTTTGAATTTGACTTTGAAATAGACGATTTACTCAAAATTAGCACGATCTTCATATATCTTGAATAGCTGTGGGTGTATTGTGAATGTGTTGGCTTATTATGGGATTTTTTAAAACAATGTTCTGCTGATTACAGGAACACAACCCTATACAAAATGTAGTTCAGTCTGTTTGAATGATATAATTATTCTGCAATTGCCCCACAATAGCTTTAAACCCCATGCACCTCTACCTGAACTATTATACATAAGTCATGTTTGTAGGCTAATGTACTTCTACATGTCCCTTCAGTCCACGGGAAATGTAATTGACGAAAGATACATGGATGAAAGACTGCATGCATGCATGATGTCTTTGTTTTGTCTTTGCCAAAACCTTTGCACTTCAAATGTGTTTTACTGCCAGGGGCGGATCTAGCTTTTTGCTAAGGGGGGGGGGGGGGGGGGGTGACCCAATGAAGATGCGGAGCATCGTCCATTAGCCGCGAAGCGGCGATTTTTGTTGTTGCTATTTGCTATTTTGAACCCCCGTAAGTGATTTTTTTTCTCACTTTTTTCACTGATACATTTTCACTTGGCAGCCCATGGGGGGGTGGGGTTAAACCCCCTACCCCCCCCCCCCCCCCCACGTAGATCCGCCACAGACTGCATGTATAGCCACATCATTCAATTACCTTAGATTATTTGTTTGTTGCTGGTGTCTTTCTTTTATACACTTCGGTAATATTCATGCCAATGTATATAATAAATATAAAAGTTGTATATTTTCATTGAAAAGCTGTATACTATTTATATAGGATTGCGCAATGAGCAGTGTTGTTTTTGATACTTTAAAACCCTGTTTGCAAACAGTACAGAAATAAGTAAGACGTACATGTACAAAAAATAACATAAAAACAGATTAAACGCTCAGGCAGGTTTATTTATCCTCTTGTGCTTAACAAAAATTAATAATAACAATAACGCATATGCGATTGTGTGTTTTTGTTTTGTTTAAGTTCATAAAACCTTTCCAAAACAATTGCAATAACCATCTGACCATGCGAACTGACCTTCCGCGAGCGAGGATCGAAACTAGCTACCGCATGTGAAAGAAATTATTCGCACTTATATAATTCTCCATAAATCTTCCTATTGTAAACTATTAGCTATCACATCACATTTAAAATATATACCGAAAACAAAAGAAGGGGGTTTATAGGGTATTAAGTCTCTAAGTTCCAAGCCATATGACGGGAAGACAATTGAGTTAATTCACTTGTTGGACTCATGGAAAAGGAAGAGTTAAAGTAGAAATATTATGCTTTTTTTTTGTAGATGATGATGATGGCAACCTAGCATATCGTCGGATATCCCATCACGGAATCGTGTGATCTCGTGTCGGCTTTGATTAGGTTCGCCTCGACCACGGACACTCAGAAGTGAAATCCCCCTCTGCAGCGGAACTGTCTAATCATTGACAGATTTCTCTCGCAAACAAAAACAAAAAAACATCCAACTGAAAATAGAAACAAAGAGCGAAAGACTGATGAGACGTGGATAGACTGAGGAGGAGTGTAAAGGGATGCGAGGGGGTGCAGGGGATACCCCCCCCCCCCCCCCCGTGGTAACAGGTGTTTCAATCATATATCAAACCCTGACCTGGGCCCCGTTGGGGGAAAGGGATACAATCGATTGTAAGTTACAATTAATTGTAAGTCAGATCATGTGACTAAATGCGCAAATCTGATTGGTTGAAATGTGCATATCGTGTGTATTGTTTCTGCAATGGGGCCACTGAACGATCCCCTCTCTCACGCAATAATAAAAAGAAACGTGATAATTGATTTAGCTAGAATAGGCTGAACTTTGAGACAATAAGTGGTATGGGAGAGGATAAGCATATGATGAGAGAGAGAGGAGGGTGTAAACATGGTAAAGGGATGCGAGGGGTGCAGGGGATACCCCCATAACCATGGTAATAGGTGTTTCAATCCAAGATCAAACCCCTGCCAATAAATGATCCTCTCTCAACATCTATAAACATGAGAATGTCAATGTTTAGCAAGAATAGGCTGAACTGTGAGAAAAGGAGTGGTGTGTGAGAAGGTAAGCATGATGAGAGGAGGATGTAAACATGGTAAAGGGATGCGAGGGGGTGCAGGGGATACCCCCATAACCATGGTAATAGGTGTTTCAATCCAAGATCAAACGCCTGCCAATAAATGATCCTCTCTCAACATCTATAAACATGAGAATGTAAATTTTTAGCAAGAAAAGGCTGAACTGTGAGAAAAGGAGTGGTGTGTGAGAGGGTAAGCATAATCTGAGGAGGGGTGCTAAGGGATGCGAAGGGTGCAGGGGATACCCCCGTATACCGGTGTTTCAATCCCATATCAAACCCCTGACAAGGAACGATCCTCTCTGAGGCCCTAACTCTGTGCCCAACCCTAACCCCAAATCTATATAGACTTCTCTCAAAATAAATAACAAAAACGTGATATTTTGTTTAGCAAGAAAAGGCTGGTTAATTATGTGAGAAAAAAGGATGCGAGGGGGTGCAGGGGATATCCCCCTGTAACAGGTGTTTCAATCCTATATCAAATCCCTGACAATTAATGTATGATCCTCTATACCTCTACCTCTACCTTCTCCTTTATTGGACCATATCTATGGAACGCTCTGCCTAACTGGGTCAAGAACTCTTCCTCAATTGACTCTTTCAAAGATAATCTAAACAATCATCTCTTCAAGCAACATTATCAGTCATAGATCAACCACTCTCTATTTCTATACTCGTATACTTGTATACTCTAAGTTCCCTTTCTAAAGCGCTTAGAGGCTTGTTATATAAATTCGTCATATTATCATTATTATAAACATGATAATTTATTTAGCAAGAATAGACTGAACCATGAATGGACTATGAGGAAAGGAGTGATATGTGAGAGGATATATAAGCATGATGAGAGGAGGGGTGCAAAGGGATGCGAGGGTGCAAAAGATACCCCCCCCCCCCTCCCCGTAACAGGTGTTTCAATTCCAGATTGAACCTCCATCAATTAATGTTACTTTACTTTAGAGGGATCTAGTAACGTTTTTGGACATGTGCAAAAGGTGATGAATGGTTGGTACAATGTAGGCCTATATTGTTGTTATATGATGTGTCCACTGCATGGGCGTCGATACTTACGTAATACCTATTCATCAGGGGGGGGGGAATGAATGAATGAATAGATCATCCCCCCCCCCCCCCTGATGAATGGGTATCAATGACAGATCGACGCCCATGGTCCACTGGGTATTGTGTGAACATTTCAAGTTAAATGGACGTTATATGGCCGAGTAATGAGATGATGCAAAGTGGTATTCACTAACTCATCGCACTGACTTTGTACACGGTTACGAATATCCAGTGGATAGTCTGACATCTGCACACTTCAATCGTTAATATCTTTTTAACGAAAGGGAAAATTGAAAAAACCGAAATACCTGTCCCATGCTTATATTGTTAATACAAATACAACAAGGTTTGAGGGAACCGCTAGAATTCCAATTGGATTTTGAGGATTTGGACAATGTTACTTTATCCCTTTAAAATACGTATACACTATACAAATCACGAGGGATGAAAACTGTCGACGTAGTCATGGTATAGTGTTAGGAATATGTATATTTCAAAAGGATGGGTATAATAGGTTCTGATCAGAGAGATAGGAGCTTTCTATTCTGATGATGAGAGGAGGAATACTGATACGACGTATGGTCACGTGATGAAAGAGGTGCAAAGGTTGCCCCGGTGGTGTTTCGATTTCAGATCACACCTCTGTGTTGCATCTTATCAATACTAGTACTGGTATAATAACAGAAACGTCCAAATCATGAAGTTCAATCAAATATTGTCATCATCATCGTCGTCATCATCATCATCATCATCATCATCATCACAATCACCATCGTCGTCATCGTCGTCGTCACCATTACCATCATCATAACCGTCAACATCGTCATCATGGTCATCATCATCGTCAACATCATCATCATCATCAACATCATCATCATCATCATCATCATCATCATCATCATCATCATCATCATCATCATCATCATCATCACAATCACCATCGTCTTCATTTTCGTCGTCATCATCACCATCATCATAATCGTTGTTGTCATCGTCGTCGTCATCATCATCGCCGTCGTCATCGTCATCAGTATCATCATCACCAGCATTATTATCATCATCAACATCATTATCATCATCATCACCATCACCATCATCGTCAGCAGCAGCAGCATCATCGTAATCATAATCATCGTTATCATCTAAAAAAGGAAAAAAGAAAGGAAAACGGAAATGGAAGTGTCAAATAATGTTTGGAATGTATGCGTGTACGTATCGGGTATCATCTTGCGGTTTAAATTTCCCCTAATCTCTCGACCTTGAACTAGTGCAGTACCTACAAGGGGGGAAGAATGAACATTATGAAAGTGAATTGTTTTGTGAAGAGTAATAATACTCGTAATCGCCGAGGCATCGCAATGCTATGCTGTGGGTTTTTGTCTTGGTTGGGTTGGGGGTGTGAATCACACAAGGCGTGGACCACAGGGGTATGTAATGGGGAACCCATTTCCGACGGGTTAATTTACAACCCATTACATTAGAACAAATCGCGGCTTGTTCCCCGGCCGCTTGTTTTACTCGACTTCAGGGGGGTGTTTCACAAAGATCCTAAGTTGAACTTAACTCTATGTTGGACTTAAACATAATGGAAAGCCATGCGTAGCCTTAGAATAGAATATATATATTAAAAGAAGAAAACAAAACGAATTTTAGACTTTTCATAAAATGTTGCATCGAGAACATGAAATCCCCTTGAGTAATTGAAAATATGCATGATTTGAATCAACATTTTATGCCTCTAAAAAGAACCTTTCAAACAATTGTTCAAAGAAACTGATGGCTTTCCATCCTTTTTAAGTCCAACTTAGAGTTAAGTTCAACTTAGGATCTTTGTGAAACACCCCCCTGGTCCATGTATGCATAGCCACGCGAGACCGTGGCATTGAATACATCGTTTCAAAGGTAAAAGGAGAGAAGGCTCGGCAACGTGTTATAGAATGTAGACGCTTCCAGATCTCTTTGAAAATCAGCTTTTATTTATAGCAAGCAAGCCATTTGAGGAAATAAATACATACATAATCAATTAAATACATACATATGAAAGTTAACAAATAGATAAATACTTAAATAAAAAAATATATAATTAGATATAGAAAATTAAAATATAAATACACGAATAAATAAATAAAACAATAGAAAATCATAAATGAAAAGATTAATAAACAAATAAATGAATTCATAGATAAATGAATACATTAATGAATAAATAAGTCATCAGAATTCACAGCAAGAGAAACAAACAAAAAAATATTGGATGTTATATGGCAGTGTAATTCGTGAAAATCCAGAGTGATATTCCCTAACTCATTGCACTGACTTTGTGTACAGTTATAACTTTCCAGTGGATAATTTGAAATATCAAAATACTTAAATCCTAATTCGAAAAAACGAAACCTGTTCCATGCTATTGGTAATAAGAATACAACAAGGTATAAGAGAACCACTAGTCTGTTCTAAGTAAGTTTCGTGGATTTGGACAATGTTATTGGATACCTACATTAAGGCCCGGTCACATATTACCGGATATCGTTGACGTACGGACGCCCGACGGATAGAAAGTTGACGAAAGCAAATTATCCGGTGGTGAAAGTCGTCTCCATTGCTTCATGAACAAAACGTTCCGCCGGATAGAACAACGAACGAACGTCTTACAAGAAACGCATACGAACGGAGACGAAACGGATTGCAAATTTTGCTCTCCGTCAGGCGTCCGTTTACGCTATCCGGTGATAGGTGACCGGTGTATTTTAGATGCAAAATTGTACAAGGGCATGTTAGTGTTGATTCCTGGCCAATTGTTTGTTATAACGGGAAGTTTAGATTAATTTCATTTCAATGAAAGTATTTCTAACGGTCCTTGTATTATTTCGTACAAGAAGGACTGTATAAGCCTAATTAGGTGACGTGGCAATTTTATTTATTCGCTTATTGTTGTCGGCTGTTTAGTTTCATTAATTATATCCATCTTAATTAAGCTTGTTATTATTTGTATAACCACCAGTTAATAGCAGATAAGCAAATAGTAACTATTGAATATTACAATCACAATACGTATCATGCTCTATTACTGGAAGCAATAAGCTGGTATGGCAAGCTAGGGATGAACAATGTTTATCCTTGGCTGCGTTTAAGACCACTAACCTTGTCTTTGATACTAATACTAATAATATTGATAATAATAATAATGATAATAATGATAATAACAATTATAATCATAATAATAATAATATTAATAATACTAATGTTTCGATTTCGTATATCATCTCTTAGCGTTTTACATTAATCCCCCTGTCATCGGACACACACACTCGAAATCAATCCAGCACTCAACGTGCATATTTCCACTCCCAGGGGATCATTCCAGCCAGTCACCTCGCAGGTGCGCATAGTGCTAAAAAGAACCACGTTCCATCCTTCCGGGTCCCCATTTATTCACCTATGACGTGAGCAGCGAATGTGGATATAAATTTTGTTTTGCTGAAGTAAAAACGCGATGGACATACGCTGGGTTCGAACTCGGTACCTCACGATTGTAAGGCACTCGCTCTACCAATCTTACCACACCTCGTCCACACTTATTAAGTATAATTTGCAGCGTTTGTTGTTTAATTGCTCATTTGTTTAGTTTAATTACTTAGGTTTGATATTATATAAATGTAATTGTGTTGAATAATTTGTGAATTAATTGTGAAGCGCATAGAGATGTGTTCATATTATCCGCTATATAAATATTTTATTATTATTATTATTATTATTTATTAACAAAATAATGGCCTGAAACACATTTTTAGAACGCTGATTCTGAAATAGATGAGGGTATGTAAACGCACCCCCAGACAGACGGTTATGAATGTGAGAATTAGCACTGTGATCATTGATACATTCATGTTCGTGCTTTACTTTATTCATCAAGTAATCATGGGCACGCGTCGAGTCACGTTACATCATGTACCTGGACCCGCTCCCGTACGTTTAATTCCCAAGGCCGGGACAACAGGTGGAGGAACCGAGCTTAAATGATGGGGTGCGGCCTTTTTTTATTTATTTTTTAGCAGACCTCTCCAAGTGGCGTAGCAATTTAGGGGTCGGAAAGAAGGGGCGTTCTTAGGCCTTAATGTAGGGGTGCAACGTTTTTGTTTTTTTAGCAGAATACCTCTCCATGTGGCGTAGCTATGAGGGGGGGGGGGGGTAGCAAGAAGGGGCGTTCTTGAGCCTCAATGTTGGGGTGGGGTGGGTTTTTTAGCAGAGCACCTTCCCAAGGGGCATAGCTATAATGGGGGCAGCATGGAGGGGGGGCGTTATTGCGCCTAAATGTTGGGGTGCGGCGTTTTTGGCAGAATAACTCTACAAGTGGCGTAGCTATAGGTGGTCGGGCCCAGTAAGGGGGGGGGGGGGGCATTCTTGAGACTACATGTTGAGGTGAGGCGTTTTTAGCAGAACACCTCTCCAAGTGGCGTAGCAATTTAGGGGGCGGAAATGAGGGGCATTCTTGGGCCTTAATGTAGGGGTGCAACGGTTTTTTTTAGTAGAACACATCTCCAAGGGGCGTAGCTGTAAAGGGGCGACAAGGAGGGGCGTTCATGAGTATAAATGCTGGTTTGCGGCGTTTTTAGCAGAACACCTCTCCAAGTGGCGTAGATATAAGGGGAGGCAGCATAGGAGCGTTCTTGCGTCTAAATGTAGGGGTGCAGCGTTTTCTAGCAGATCACCTCTTCAAGTGGAGTAGCTATAAGGGGGGGGGGGGGAGGGAGGGGGGGGGGGCAGCAAGGAGGAGCGTCCTTGAGTCTGAAAAGTACATGTATATGTGTGTCTGATTGTGCGTGTATGTATATGTGTATACATGTAAATATACTGTGTGTGTGTGTGTGTGTGTGTGTGTGTGTGTGTGTGTGTGTGTGTGCGTGTGTGTGTGTGTGTGTGCGTGTGTGTGTGTGTGTGTGTGTGTGTGTGTGTGTGTGTGTATGTGTGTGTGTGTGTGTGTGTGTGTGTGTGTGTGTGTGTGTGTGTGAGTGTGTGTGTGTGTGTGTGTGTGTGTGTGTGTGTGAGTGTCGTGTTTGTATGTGTAACGGTTGGCTTATGTGTATACCTTGTCTTTAATTGTGTATGAGCGTACGGGGAAGCTAGGGTCATATTCAGTTATCATAAAATAACCTTCATGTTTTTTTTCTTTCTCCGAAATGAAAATAATACACAGCTGTTTTACGAACGTGTAATCGTCTGCAACCATTATTTGTATTTTATTGTTCATTTCATATTGCAATTATTTAATTATGAGTGTGTATTATATAGGCAATTGTTATTGTACTGTTCATTTATATGTTATTGTTTATTTTATTGTATTTTTAATAATTTGGAGGAATAAAACATAACGGAAATCAAGTAACATAGTGTATTATGTGAGTGCCTTGTCAGGTGGGACAAAGAGACAAGCCGTTGCTCCTTTCGTAGTTCAAACTATAACAATAGGGTCAGGGCACATGTATAGGAACTAGACAATGCCAAGGACAGTGTACGAGACAATGTAAAACATAGTAAATGAAAAGGTTCTCTGGCACAACCTCTCAAACTAAACCGCAAATCAAGAATAATATATATCAGAGTATAGTATTTGGATGATTATAATTGAAGTTGTGTTTTTTGTTTCCTTTTGTCGCTGGCAAAAAAAGCGCGCGTGTAAATATTTAAGATCGTCTGGTCATTTTGGATGTTGATCTACATTAACACAGAACAGGATCGGGGATGGTATACAGAGCTGATAACGATCAAAGACAAGCGGGTTGTTAAAGGGAAGCCTGCATTAAAGTGTCTAACTCCACGAAAATTACTTGGAGCTTCCTCGTTTCTCTTCTACCGTGTTGTCTAGCTTATGGTAAGAGAAGAATAAAATAGGGTTAGATTTTTTCAAATGCCCCTTTAGTATGACGATATCTATCATTCAGCTCAAAAGCGTTAATTAACGGTTATAAACCTCATAAACGTCCGAATTGTAAAAGCTGACGCATATTTTTGCTTTTTTTAACCAGGAAAGCAGTGTTCTTTATCAATGAAACTTTCACACATCATTCGGACATATCTTACAATGATTTTGGTACAGGATTGAAGTCTGAAATGTCGTTTTGGGCAATATCTGACACTTTACATGTATCACTTTAAAGGGGTCTAGTATACATTGTCCAATCCACAAATATTACTTAGAACTCCAGTGGTTGTCTCATATACATTGTTGTATTCGTATTACCAATAGAAGCATGGAACAGGTTTGGGTTCTCCGAAATACCCTTTAGTTACACAGATATTTAGGATTGAAGTGTTCGGACTTTTTAATTATCCACTGGAAAGTTATAACTGTGTATAAAGGCAATGCAATAGGTCAGGGAATATCGCTTTGCATTTTCGCTCATTACTTGGCCATAATTATAATATCAATTTAACGTGAAATGTTCACACATTACTCAGTGGAAACAAAAAACACAACTTCAATTATAATCATCTAAATACTATACTCTGATATATATTATTCTTTATTTGCGGTTTAGTTTGAGAGGTTGTGCCAGAGAACCTTTTCATTTACTATGTTTTACATTGTCTCGTACACTGTCCTTGGCATTGTCTAGTTCCTATATAATTATAATATCAATTTAACGTGAAATGTTCACACATTACTCAGCGGACATATCAGGTCTCACAGAAATACATAGTTTTATCAACCATTTGTCAGTTTTTGCACATGTAGTCAACAAAGTTACTAGATCCCTTTAATACATACAAGTGGGGTTTCGTTTACTTTGGAGACAAATAGAATCAGAGAGTATTATTGTTAGTAGGAGTAGGGGAAGTGGATAGGGAGAATGGATAGCACGGCCAGGTTTTGAGTCGTCTCAGGAAATGTTTAGCAGTGTGAACAAAAGAATCGCCGCTGTCACATCCAATCATCCACGAGTCGATAATCACTCTGTCCATTTGAGTTTCCGAAATCAGGGCTCATATTTTGGCTGAAGCGAACTAAATTTATTTTGGTCACATCTTCCGATTTTTGCTTTAACACGTTTGATTTAAGTGAGTTTAAGTTAAATACAAGCAATACTAGTGTTTGCCCTTTATGTATCCGTGCTTATATGTTTGATTTAAGTTAAAGACAATCAATATTGATTGTGCCCTTTATGCAGGCGCGTAGCCAGGGTGTGCGTTGGGTGCGTAAGCACCCCCCCCCCCCCCCCCCAATAATTCAGAACGGTCCACTTTACATTGGTCTCGGCCATCGCTTACATCGGTCTCGGTCATGGCCATGATAAATCTTGGCCACGACCCCTCCCTCCCTCCCTTTAAGGTCGTTTGAATAATTAGGTAAATGTGTATCCTTTTACTTTGTTAACAAGACAAATTTGTATAATTATTGTATCTCCATCATCTTACAGTTAGTGCTCTTTTGATTTCAACCATTTGTTCAAATCAGTAAAAGGTGTACATTCTTTCTCCATCAGTTTACATATGGCGTTCCATAGGTTCAAAACATGTTTTGAAACCAACCATGATTTACATAGACCGCCTTTGTGAATTCCAGCCATGTGTTTAGTCAATGATGTCACCAAAAATGTCACAGTGGATCAAGTAGGTGGTTCAGTATGAATTATCGTAGTCGGATATTTCGCCTGATATACTCGTCATGAGATTTTAACCCCTTCCCCCCCCCCCCCAAAAAAAAAAGTGGCACAAAACAGAAACAGGTTCATTAGTGAAGATAATAAGAACATTTAGAGGGTGGGGGCATAGACATCAATCCGTGAAATAGTCCCCCCCCCCCCCTCCCCTGATTTCGAAATATATTTTTCTCAATATCATCAATGAGGAAAGAAATCACCAATAGGCAAAAGCAACAACATTTTTTTTTAAAGCAGGAGCAAATATCGATGAGAGTATATATATAGGGGCAATAATTATTTCCCATAAGGGGTCGGTCAGAGTGTTTCACATAAGCCGTACCTAGGGGGGGGTTGGGGGGCTCAACCCCCCCCCCCCCCCCTTGACCAAAAAATGACTGTTGTGGGGGTTTGAACCCCCCCCCCCCCCTTTACAACTTGTAGCTGGCCACATTTTAGCGGTCTCGACCATCATTACCAATGGTCTCGGCCTTGAAGGATCCTGGTCTTGGCCTCGAAAATTGTGAAGAATTCTGGTCTCGGCCTCGAAAATTTTGAAAAATCCTGGTCTCGGCCTCGAAAATTTTGAAAGTTCTTGGTCGGTCTCGGCTTCGAAAATTTTCTACGGACACCCCCCCCCCCCCCCCCCCCCCCCCCCCGCCCGCTTACACGATTCTCAAACAATGGTCTTGGTCTCGGCATCGACAATTTTTGACTGGTCCTGGTCTCGGTCTCGGATCTTTGGCCGACAATATAACCCCCCCCCCCCCCTCCCCTTCTGCTGTTTCATAATGGTTAGCCAGTGGGGGAGGGGGATCAGGCAGTGAGTGGGGCGTTTCCTTACAAGGGGTTGGTGGTAATAATCAATACCCCCAAACTAAAAGGACATTGCATAATTGCATAATTATAATAGTCCCATTTTATGTACAGTCGTGTTATTGATTATTGCTCCGTAAAAGGAAAGAACATGTTCATGTTCAAACAAAAATTTAAAAAAAGTAAAGTCCATCCTTTGGTTAAAACTATGAGCTACGATGTTCAGGCCTGTATCACAAAGATTTTAAGTTGAACTTAAGTATTCAGAAGGAAACAATTCTCATATTTGCGACTTTTAATGAATTTTACATCAAGAATATTAAATTTCCTTGATAATGGAACATAGTTATGCTTTTAAACAAACGCAAATGTTTTATTCAAAAGATAATGTTTTATAAACAAAAAATAATGCATACATTTTCCAGGTAATAATGGCTTTCTATAAGTTTAAGCTCAACTTAGTACAGTACAACTTAGGATCTTTACCTGAAACACCCCCAGGTGATTATTGCTTATTCATGACGTCACAAGGCCGTCACAACCATAGAAGTGATATAATGGTCCCGTTTGTATGTACGGGTCGTTTTTTTTATTGATTATTGTTCCGTAAAAGGAACGATTATGTTCATCAGTTCATGTTCAAGAAAAGAAGAACAAAATAAGTCCCAAACTGACCATCCTTTGGTTAAAACTACTAGCTACGATGTTCAGGGGGAGGGGTTTATTGCGTATTCATGTCGTCACAAGGCCGTCACAACAGGTGTTCCCCACTTCCTACTCATTTTGTCTAATTAATGACTGTCTGTAATCCGTTAATAGAAAGTAGACAAAGGTCATCGGGACACAAACGACTATACGTATATAGAAGGACGTCAGCGAGATGTCATTCTCTCTCCGCCCACAAGTCTGGCGTGGACAGACGACTCGTGCCCGCTCTTAATTCCTTTCTTTCCTTCGGCGCTTTTGTACATAATGTTTAAAAGTTTGTAAAATAATACTGTTACCGAACCTGTCTATAGTATATGTCGTTCACCTGTCTACAATGGCCGCTTTTATTGTTTGCCTTAGGTTGACCGGTCACTATACACAGGTTAGATTGTCGGTATTACAGTGGAATCTCTTTATAACGAACTCTGTTAGAACGAGGTATATACATGATATAGCGAGGCTATTTCACAGGTCCCGGTTCTATAATATTATTGTATTTCCTTATGTTAAAGCCCTCATACAACACGAGATATCTGATATAACATGGTAAATTCCACAGGCCAAATATATGCTTGCTATATAACGAGGTTTCACTGTAATAACGGATGAATTATTTATCGGATCAAACGTCATGGAATATTATTGTCTGAGACAGACAGGGTGCATGGAAGTATCATTATTTCACCTGACCACGATTTGACAAAACAAAGACACCGCAGCAGACAAGACTAGTGGACATAATATTTTTGAGCGCATCACATAAATTAGCCACAGAAGAAAAAACATGACATAGGTACGCGGTACAGACGTAAGTGAATGTCAAACCGATTATAAACCACTAAAACCATATAAAGCGGGATTCTATCCACCTGTCCATTATGTTGTTGCTTCGCCGGAACTATTTAATAACCATTGACATATACTAATGGTCTACAACTACCTTAATAACACCACAATAATTATTTTGTGCGATTCCGACGAAAGGTGCCAAGAGACTTTAAAAATGTATTATTCCAATGTTCGCACTCAATCAAATTCAATCAAATACTGAAGTAAACATTATTTAAGCAGTATACCCATTATTACTTAATAGCCAAAGTTGAGATACAATCATTTAATTGATTAACAAACAAACATACCCAAATTGTAACGTTAATATCACAAAAAATTAGTTTACATAGATTTTGTTTTAGTAAGAACAAATCTGAATATTACAATTTGATTACAAAGATAGATAGATAGAATTCACGACCATGCAGATTTCTACGTTAATTCCTTACTTCCAAAATTAAGTATTACTTACTTACTTACTTACTTACTTACTTACTTGCTTACTTGCTTGCTTGCTTGCTTGCTTGCTTGCTTGCTTGCTTGCTTGCTTGCTTGCTTGCTTGCTTGCTTGCTTGCTTGCTTGCTTGCTTGCTTACTTACTTACTTACTTACTTACTTACTTACTTACTTACTTACTTACTTACTAATAGTCTATAGTACTGGCCCTGTTTCTAACACTTGATCAGTGGTATTCTGCTCAGAGACAACATTAATAACAACAACAACAACAACAACAACAACAACAACAACAACAACAACAACAACAACACAATTTCAATTCAACTTCAAGACTAGGAATTGGGGAAACTCCCGATAAACGCATAATACATACCAATGGTATTGGATAATATGTTGCTCTTTGTTATCGCACTGTTTGAAACAAAAAAAAAAGGTCTCAATATGATTATCTTTTGTGTGTGTAAAACACTGACATTACAAATGATTTACACAAGTGATATGACGAGATTCCCCCGAACGTGACAAATGACGCACCCCGTAACCTATAACCAACCAACATCGCATGCTCTCCACAAAAGACGCAAAAACCGACAAGCGTTTTGGGGGCGAATTATCCAATTACGGGGACGCTAAATCAAATAGGAACTCATTCATTCTCGGTTTGGCTGCAGAAAGGCTTTACCTCCATTGACTGTGCATAGAACTAGTGCCCTTTTTGCAGTCAAACATAAGGGAACGCTCAGTTTGCATACATACTTTGTTCAGCCACTCGTTTTCTTTTCATTTTACTTTCCAGAAAAAGCGCGGGAATACACACCGTGACACATGATGCACATGTTTAAGACTCACTGACGCCACCAGATTACGATATATGACATTACACTCTCTTTATGAAGATTATCTAATAAATTGAAGTTAATTGGACACGATAATTAGCATTACTTTTAATTTTTGACGCAGGCATTGGCAATATGCCAAGGAAGGTATGCTACTATGACATTTAAAAAGCGAAAATCAGTTGTATTATTTGGATATGAAGTGGCTACAATCGTCAGCTTCTCTACCGTTATCGTCATCTACATCAAAAATTATGCCCATTATTTGATACTACATCTTTATGACGATTTATCCAGTTAATTTTGTAATACGGCGGTAACTTTTAGCTTGGCGGATGCATGATTATTGGCAAATTATTTTGTTTACGCAGGTTACTGCAAAATTGTTTGGACGCAGGCATAAGAAATTGATTTTTGCGCAGGCAATAGGTAAATTATTTTGATCTAAATATTAACAACAAGTATGTTGAGCACTGGCAATAAGCCAACATAGGTAAGGAGCAAGTCAGCCTACCACCAATTATGATTATCATGATTATGGCGAAACTCGGTTAGAGCCCCGAACTACCAATCAGTCGGCTTTGGTCACCATATCATGAACAATAATATGCCCATGAGCTTGTTACTTTGGAAACATGCCAACAAAAGTATGCAGCTATCATGCCTACCGGTTATTATGATCATAACGCAACTTAAGTTTCTTTTATAAAAATGGTTCAAGAGACATTGAAAATATTTTTGCTATATATCAAATATTAACCTGAAGGGGAAAAAAAGTATATGATACGGTATATAGAAGAGGAATATCATGACCCATATTTATCAAAATATTATTGTCGAGTCATGGCTTCATAATCATATCATAATAATTACCATAACTGTTCCTTCCTGTTGTGTGGAAAGTGAAAAAATACGTTTAAATGTTTAACGTGTTTATTAATAACTGTCCTTTCTATCCTTTATTTCATAGTGGCGTCAGAAGCGAAATGGGCAAGTTTAGTGATAGGTAAAACTGAATTTCAAGTTTTCCCGGGTGGTGAGGTAAGAACCCCAAACCATCTCATGACGTCTACATGTCAAACACAACTATATAGTACAATCAAATAAATGTCCATGGGAATTTTTATTAATCGACAAATTAGAATTTTCTGGAAGTTCGGAAAAAGATTGGTTAGAAACCACTGTCAGTCACTGGCGTATCTATAATAGTGGCAAAGCTAGGGGGAGGGGATGGGGGATAGGGGCACCAGCGTACCCAGGATTTTTTCAAGGGAAGGGGGGGGGGGTATTTCGTCGGCCAAAATGGGGTGTTCGTAAACAAATTTCGAAGCCGAGACCGAGACCATTGGTTGAGTCTTGTAAGCGGAGGGGGGGGGGGGTGGGGGAGGGGGGAGGGGGGAGGGGGTCGGTCAAAAATGTTCGGAGCCGAGACCGAGATCCATTACAAATGTTCAAGACCGGTTGAACCCCCCTCCCCCCCTTGGGGCCAAAAACAGTCATTTGTTCATCAAAGGGGGTGGGGTTTTAACCCCCCAACGCCCCCCCCCCCCCGGGTACGCCTATGGATAGGGGGATGGGGGCGCTTGGGGTGAGCAATGCCCCATGCGGTAATTGATGCCTATACCTCATACACACTGCCTCCTGTGTTGAATAATAAGCATATTTGTATTTGTATTTTGCATTTCAAATATTGATCTATTTATAAATAACTTAATAATTATATACATGTATTTTTTGCATTCATTAATTTGTTAACGAATGAATGAATGCATGCAATGATGGATGAATGAATGAATGAATGAATGAATGAATGAATGAATCGAGCGGGCTAGTCTGGCTATATAGGTAATAGCTGAACGCCAGTTGTCCCCCTCGCTGCTCCGTATACTAATGTTCATCTTGAATTTTACTTTTATTTTCGACTTTGAATCATATTTAGACCGAATTATGCAACTATAACTCTTTGATTTTGGTATTTCGACAATATTTCTTCATCTTCAAGGCTGTACTTCATGTTTATTTGCACATTTACAAACCTCGATCAGTACTCAAGTATTATCTTTAACACTGGTTACACCACCGCTGCCAGTCCCCTGGGGAACAGCGATGACACCGTGAAGCACACAGACAGCTGCTGAGAGGACAACATTAATCACAAAAGGTGGACTAATTATTGTAATCATATGGGACACAAATATGTTTGTACTTGCGGGACAAAAAAACATTTTGAGGTGACACAAATTTCTGCAAAGTCATGACAGGGACGTGTTTTGATCATAGCATCCTGAATTATAGATGTCATTTATTCATATTGCGCCATACTCAACCCACCAAGTTCTTTTCGGGGTCAGACAAAGCCGGCCAGTTTCACTTTTAGCTTTAGGGTCGCAATAATTATCATATATAATGACTTCAAGTATTAATCCAATGTTTCACCATAAGAGCGGCTTTTTGTCTGTATCTGTGGTTTTTAAACATAGAGTAATTTCATCAACAGCCATTTTTCCGGTGGTAAATATTGAAAAATGACTCTTTGTCTATTAACTATTATTATACCAATACTGTTTTGTCATTTTTCTTGTCACTTTTCGGAGGTACATGTAAATAAAAATTAAAAAACTCTTTGTCTTTTAACTACAGTATAATTATTCAAATACTGTTTTGTCAGTAAATACAAGCCTACTGTATTTAATTTGGTCTTAAACACTGATCGAAAGAAATAAAGGTTTGCTTTGATGCGGAATGTTGGTACTCGGAAGAACTAAACACACGAAGGCACAAAATCAATAATGTTTCTCTATTCAATTAACAGTTAGTCAAAAGGATTTGTATTAAAGGGATCTAGTAACTTTGTTGACAATTGCAAAAAAGTGATGAATGGTTGATTAAACAGTTGTATTTTTGTGATCTGATATGTCCACTAAGTAGCCTAATGTGTGAACATTTCACGTTAAATGGATGCTATAATATGGCCGAGTAATGAGCGAAAATGCAAAGTGATACTCATTGCTCTGACTTTGTACACAGTTATAACTTTCCAGTGGATAACTAAAAATCTGAACACTTCTATCGTAAATATATTTTGAACGAAAGAAAACAAAATCGAAAAAACGAAACCTGTTCCATGCTTTTATTTATAATAGGAATACAACAAGGCATGAGAGAACCACAATAGTTCTAAGTAAGTTTTGTAGATTTGGATAACGTTACTATAGGTAGATCCCTTTATTCAAAATCCCCAACTCGTGCGCAATACTCCTTCAGTTGCGGTTACGATCGATCTTACGTTGGCTGTCAAGTGCCTGACTAAACTGACGTTCATTAAGGACCCAATTATCTAAACTTGAAACCCATCGCAGGTGTAAAAAGCGGCAAAATGGTCCAATAATTATCTTGAAGTGATGACACCGACAACCACAATCTCCCGTTAAATATATGCCGCACTAACTATAAAAGAAATGCGGTTTGCCCGGCCAATTCAATTGACGCACCCATTCTCAAATAACGCGGTTTTTTTAATATTGATTCACTTTAATCGTTTAACACTTTTCAAGATACTCAGCGACAGTTGTTTGAGCCTTCTCAAAGAATCTAACTGCGCCATTATACCCATTTGTCTTTTGACAATATCATTGTTCCAAGTAATACCTTTCGCCTTTTCTGCTATCATAGCTATTTAGGAGCGATTCAGTCAACACTGGTTGATCCCACCGCTGCCGCTATAAGCGCATTTATAAGGAGAATCACTTTCTAATCGCAGCTCAACCAACATGTCAATAGATTGATCTTCTTCGGGTTGAAAGTGAAGAGACAATTAAGTGCGATTCATCTTCATTTCGACTCGCTGCACCCGATATACCATATATCATCGAGGTGGTCCTAAGGAGTAAGATATACATTCGTACGATATCCTATAATCCGCATCACTTTCAATTGTACAATTAAGAGCCCATTCAGTGCGCCAATGTAAAATAATCGGAGTCACAGGAGTCACAACTTTCGATTTGCGGCGACCCGGGCCCGAGTTGCCCCGACCAATTCCTAAAAGTGAAGAAAAAAAACACAGAAGTAATGATAAATCCTCCTGCAGAGCATTGTTATGAAAACAAAATATCTAGATAATTATGTTGGTCTTACATTTTAGTTGATTTATACTGAAAATAAATATAAAATTCAAAAACCACAAATAAAGAGAAATACAAATAAAAATGCAATATTAATTTCAAACCTGAGAAAAAAAGAGACCAGGAATATTTTATGAGCATTTAAAATGGTGTAATGCTACGGTCACAACTCAGAGCGGCGACCGCCCGATTTGTAGCCTGCTCGGTCGCCGCTGGAATTTAGGCATCGCCCAACGATTTTGGGGAAGTCGAGCAAGCTGTAGAGCCCCAGCGGTGCCTGGGCGGTGCCCTGTCGGTGTCCCGTCGGTCACCGGTCGATTTTAGGTCACAACTGGGCTAAATTAGGGAGTTTCTCCGCGCGGCGTCCTGGCAGTGACCGACCGATGACCCACCGGTTCCCGAGCGGTCTCCCACCGGACACCGGCTGATTTTTAAGAAATCGCCCGGCGACCGGACGGTGACCGGCGGGTCACCTGTAGGTGTCCCGTAGGCGTACCGGCGGCGACCCGCCAGGCTCCGCCGGGCAACCTGGGTTCCGTACGCATGGCAGGACTTTATAATGTTTGATAATTACACAACCTTGCATTTGTTTGTAACCAAAAGTGCGCAAGTGGGCGAGAAATATTACGGTAATTGCCTTGTTTGTATGATTTGTCACCTGAGAAAGAAATTCATGATGTGCCAAGTAAATCAAGCCTAATACAATGTAGTATTAACTGAATTTACTCTGATCTTTCCCGTACCTTATTCTTTGTTTTTAATGAAGAGTCTTTAATTTGCAGTAAAGTAAAAATTGAAGACTAGTGGGGTGTATTCTGAAAACCACTTTAAGTTAAAATTATGTTAAAATTGTATCTACGTCATATCTCCGTCACTAAAATATGTTTTCGCAAGTCGCTCTTCCTTAAAGGGATAGTTGAGTTCTGGTAAGGAGAGTAATGTTTTGGTGAAACTGAATTTTAGTAACCAAAACCTGCATCATTAGACTACAAACTAATAATTACTCTAGAAGGGAACACAAGATTACAAATGACTTAGTAAAGATCATATTATCATTCAAAAAGAGCCGTTAAAACGTAAGAGGGCGCTCTCTAAACACTCATCGGTTTCAACCATTTTGAATACAATATTGTGCATGTGATTTTTTTGTTGAAATAGTGATTAGATAGAGAAATAACCAACAACTATTTAAATACCTATTTTGTTACTTTTTGAAAAGAGGAAACATTTTTTTAAATTTTTAACGGCTGGTTCAAAATTATCGAATAAGTGTGGGGCCCCACATTTATTACAAATGACTATGATTATGGATATTTCAGCCGTTTTTGAACTGATTTTGATCAAATAAAGTTTATCCTGGCTTTAAAATATTGTGCTCTTTAAAATTTTTCACTCAGTTTTTCATTATCTCACAAAAATCATTGTATGTAGCGCCCTCTCTACCAAAACTCAACTATCCCTTTAAGTACAGTGTCATATTTAAGTGACGAAGATATGACGAAGATATAATACATTTTAGCCTAAATTCGTTTTCAGAATTCAGGACTAAAGCCCATAGTGCGGTGGTACATGAAATAGTAAAATGATATGATTACATGTAGACTCGCATGTATTGTGTGTGTGTGTGTGTGTTTGTGTGTGTGTGTGTGTGTATGCGTACATAATATATGCGTGTGCATAGTATGACAGCCATGAATCAACTTGCAAAACAAAGTATGCATGTTTAACACATTTTCTAGACACCTTTGCATCCGAAAGTCACACACACACACACACACACACACGCACACACACACACACACACACACACACACACACAAACAAACACACACACACACACACACGCACACACACACACACACACACACACACACACACACACACACATGCACACGCGCACACATACGCACACACACACACACACACACACACACACACTTTTGTGGAGCGCCTATATAATTATATACCAAACAATGATCGATTTAGGTCAAACATAGGTCAAATGGGTCATCGGCTGCCGAGCGGTCGCCGCCCGGTGACCGACTGATCTCCCAGCGGCAACCGGGCGGCGACCGCTCGGCAGCCGATGACCTATTTGACCTATTTTTGACCTAAATCGCTCGACGGCGACCGCTCGATTAGGTCGGTGCCCGGACGGCGACTGCTCGGCCACCGAGCGTATTTTGGGCGGCGAGTGAAAAGTGAGCAGGCGCCGCCCAAATTTTAACTCCGCGCTAAAACTTCAGCGGCGACCGAGCGATGCCTAAAAACCAGCGGTGCCTGGGCGGCCGCCGCTCGGTGACCGAGCGATTTTGGCTAAAAACTCGCCGCCCGGCCGCCGAGCAGGCTACTTTTTGGGGTTGTGACCATAGCATAAGGGAAGGACCACATCATAAGAACTTCTAGTTTAGTGCTCAAGAGAACCGATCTAGCGATCCGGAGGTCTCGGGTTCGAGTCCCGTAGGAGCCCATAATATTTCTTTGCTCTTTTTCAAACAAACAAATAAATCAATCAATTGTAAAGAATACAAATACAGAATGAATATAACCACTGCCAGAAAAAGAAAAAAAGAACGGAGAATATTTTTTTTTCTTTTTTTATTGCGTTTAGTTCTCGGGTTATACAAGTCATGTGTAATGTCAAATTCCATGGCAAATTGGCAATTAATGTCATTATGACCGAGTAATACACGAAAATACAAAGTGATATTCGCTACCCCACTGCACTGACATAATTGTACACAATATTGTACACAATAATTATACACTATAATTATCCAGTAGATAATTATAAATCTGAACACTTCAATCATACATATCTTTATAACTGCAGAGAAATTTGGAAAACCGAAAGCTGTTCCATGCTTCTTTTGGTAAAACGAATATAAGGTATATGAGAACCGCTAGAACTCCAAGTCAGTTTTGAGGATTTGTACAATGTTACTTGATTAAACTGTCATTGATTTGAATACAAACAATAAACCATTACTGTATTATAATGATAGATGGTTACGGGATGGTTACTCTGAGTATGCTAAGAAGAATCTACATTGTCAATTTTTATCTGATCATTCAACAATAACAATTCTTCAATTAACGAAATCGTGATTAATGTTACTCTGTTAATATGTGTTAGTTGGTTCATGTCAAGTAATTATAATTATTATCTAAATGCTATGCACATCTTCGAGTGTGCCAAGATGAAAAACCCCCAACCATTTTAGTCTAACCGTCTAACAGTGATCATGATAAATGTTCATCGTTTAAATTAGAAGATGCGCATTTTATATAATCACATTTACTTAAATTCTAGAATAATTATCTTGAAACGATTTTCATTTAAAAAGATTGGAAGTAAGCATTATGGGGACATCATTCTAATCGTATTGCTAACAATGCCATATAATCTGTCTGAGCACTCGCACGTGTAATTGCAATCGCAATTAAGTATTTAGTCTGGTTCAAAATAATTATACTGTATATCACACTTTCCGTAAACATACTTAACGACAATGGTAGATACATAATGAAAGAAAGGAGGTAGTTTTATGCAAGTAAACAAGTCAGAGTTTCGTCCTTTCAATATAATTATATATTTGAAGCAAAAAGATGAGGAAGTGCAAAATATTGTTTTTTTTTACAATTAACTGTATTGATATGTACATTTGCAATTATTGGTAAAATACATATATTGTATAGATATCCTTCAAGTTATTGCATTCCAGATTTACCGTCGTGCACCTGTAACAGGGGGGCTAATCGCCGTCTGGGGGGCACGTGTTACACCACCCATTACCCCTCTATTGTCGGATCCCCTATTGGATAATTGTTCCAATTAACGCTTCGCGATCTCACTTTTGTTCCCGAGACGATTTGTCATATTTTGTATTTTGGTTTGTACCGTTAGATCGGCCATAATCATGATAATGCGCCTATCTCAGGACATATTAAGAGGCCCGACAAACGTTAACCCTGGCGGGGGTCCGTGAAAAAACCTACATTATTAATCTCAAGATTCGGGACTTATCTCATAATTAAGCTTTTGAAAAGGCATACGAACTATGGAAAAGGGATCACTTCTTGACTGACGAGCTACACCCCTCTTTCTTTAGGCATTATACGGAGATTTTCGTTTCATTTCAAAGTAGTGAAAAGCCGATCGAGCCAGGGGCCAAGGAAAGAAAACACGTTAATGTTCAATAATCATTATGATCAATATGCGGCGGTAATTCTACGATCACAACAGAAATTATACGCTATAAATGTCACGGCTTAAATACGCGATAATCATATAAGGTGTCTGGAAAATTCTATACGGCCATTATGGCGACCTTTGGTGGAAAAACTGTCTGGGCTGAAAATAATCTGTCTTTATCCAGTATTTGAGAAGTAAGCTGTAATCTTCTTTACTCGTATAACTCCTACACACCCTGATCGCGGGGTTTAACCCTCGTATGGAAAAATACATAAAGACCACATTCGTTGTAAAGGTACCACTGCGTTTGTGGTGGCCAACGAGTTGATCGGACACAATTTATCAGACGTTGTGAGAGATTCTTATATATGAGAGGTATCCATTTCGCTCGACCTTATACCGTCCTTAAATCGGTATAATTGACATGGATTCGATAAGGCAAGGTTGGTTTTCTATAATAGAAATAGACAATTTTTTATTTCAAGGTACATTTTATTTTCTATAATCTAAATCGAATACGTGCATAATGAAATACATGAAATGTCTTTAAAGGGATAGTTGAGTTTTGGTATAGAGAGCGCTACACAAAATAATTTTTGTGAGATAATGAAAAACTGAGTGTCAAATTCAAAAGAGCATACAATTTTAATGACAAAATAAACTTTATTTGATCAAAATCGGTTCAGAAATGGCTGATATATCCATAAACATAACCATTTGTAATAATTGTGGGGCCCCACAATTATTCGATAATTTTGAACCAGCCGTTAATTTTGTTTGTAATGCTTCCTCTTTTCAAAAATGTACAAGAAAGGTTTTTAAATAGTTGTTGATTATCTCTCTATCTAATCACTATTTCAACAAAACATCACATGCACAATATATCATTTTAAATGGTTAAAACCGATTAGTGTTTAAAGAGAGCCCTCTTGAGTTTTAACGGCTCTTTTTTAATGCTAACAGGATTTTTACTTGTGTTCCTTTCGAGCATGGTGGAGTCATAACTATTAGTTTGTAAGGTAATGGTGCAGGTTTCGGTTACTAAAATTCAGTTTGACCAAAACTGTACTCTCTTAAACAGAACTCAACTATCCCTTTAAATATCTTGTGAGTATCGTCAATTGATCCATGCTATGCTACCCTGCTATTGCAATTAGTTTGTAATTATTATAAGAACACAACAATTACTGTTGAAAGAATTATCATACTTGTTTTATAGTTCGCCGTCTTTGAAATGTTTAACATTTTTAGAGGTGTGTGGATAAAGCGGGGCGGGAGGAGGGGGGTGTAGGTGGGGGCTGGGGGCTAGTGCTGTTAATAGCTTCCTTGGATGTTCCAATTGCCCCCTTCTCTACATAATATTATACTCAGTGGGGTAGCGTGGTCAGACTGATTGGACAACACGTAAATGATTGATGTGTGTGTGTGTGTGTGTGTAGGTGTGTGCGTGTGTGTGTGTGTGTGTGTGTGTGTGTGTGTGTATGTATGGCAGGGGGGTGTAGGTGGGGGCTGGGGGCTAGTGCTCTTAATAGCTTCCTTTGATGTTCCAATTGCCCCCTTCTCTACATAATTATACTCAGTGGCGTAGCGTGGTCAGACTGATTGGACATCACGTAAATAACTGATGTGTGTGTGTGGCAGGGGGAGGGGGAGGGGGGAGGGGGGTTGTTGTTGTTATTTGGTGGCAATCAGTCAAATGTGACTATTGTTGCCAATTACGTTTCTATTCGTTATTCATATAAAATATAATAACATTTTATAAATCTTCATCAAAATGTGCTATGGCACCGGTATAAGTATCGCGATATTGGGGGGTGAGGCACACCTTATGTATTTTTTATATATATTTGTTTGTACATATTTTCTCCTTATGTTTTTGTATTGATTTTGTCAAATAATTGGGGGCACCTCCCTGACGACCTGTAGATACACCAATGCGTTTACAATAATGTATATTGGTAAATTGCCTCTTAGTCTACATCAGGTTGGTTTACTTGCAACATCAGAATTCACAAGATTAGGGGTTATCATTTAGACAAAAACATAGCAGGGGCAGGGGCAACGTGTTCAATAAATAGAAGGGATATCACAATCATGGATTTCATTTCAAACACATAGGACACCTGGAGGGTGTTTCACAATGATCCCAAGTTGAACTTAACTCTAAGTTGGACTTAACAATTATGGAAAGCTGTTCATAGCCTTGAAGTAAAACGTATTCAACAAAATATATGAATTATTGTAAAACTCCTTGATAATAACAAATAAAACTGATTATATCAAACTTTATGACTTGTCAAAAGAAATGTTTCAACAAATTTAGAGAGAAACTAACGGCTCTCCATAATATTAAAGTCCAACTTAAGAGTTAAGTTCAACTTAGGATCTTTGTGAAACACCCCCCTGACCAGAAATATATGATGTAAATGAAAAAGAGCAAAGGAAATAGGGTTTCTCCTGGATTCCTACTTTTTCAATCATGGATTATTTATTACAATTACCCTCATTCAGGAAGATACCATCACAGATACAGGTTTTGCATTTGTTAAGTATAGAGCCTGCAGCTCACTTTTAATAAATAATGTCATACATATATTAAAAATTCAGAATAAAAAAAAAAATTTGCTTTGCAAACATTTTGCAAGCATAATATAATATTATCTTGTTGGAATCTTATAGTTTACTCACTTGTATTTCCCAAAATTTGATCAAAATACAGACTTATATACCTATATATAACTAAATACCTCACTGGGTACGGTTTTATTATCTTGCTTTATAGCCCATTATTATAATTGTACATGAAGTGTGATTTAAGCTGTTTATCAAGCGGAAAAATTACCCTGAATGACATTATTTTCACAACGCTGATTTTTACTGTCACAACAAACGATGAATGGACCAGTTTACCATACTTTCAAAGCAACTGGATAAAGAGAGCACTATTTCAGAAAATGCAACACGCTCTGAGAAAAAAGTTGGTACCAATAGTCTGTATACCCGCTCTAATGTACTGACTGCCTACCCAGAACATCATACCCACAATGTTGTACACAAAAACATATCTCTATAACCACACTTTCTAACAGTTGGATACAGAGGGCCCTATTTCAGAAAATGTTAGTACCAATAACTCTGTCGTTCTGATTGCATACAAAACTGATTTCACTTGTATTCCCTCAACATAAATCATACCCATAACGTTGTAAACAAACTTAACAGATCTCTATAACCACACTTTATAACAAATGGGTACAGAGGGCCCGCTATTTCAGAAAATGTTTGTACCAATAGTCAGTTCAGTGTGGTCTGTATACACTCTAATTTACTGACTGCCTACCCAGAACTTCATACCCATATTATTGTTGTACACAAAACAGATCTCTATAACCACACTATATAACAGTTGGGTACAGATGGCGCTATTTCAGAAATGTTGGTACCAATAAGTCTGTCGTTCTGAATGCATACCAAACTGATTTCACTAGTATTCCCTCAAAATAAATCATACATTGTTCACAAAACAGATATCTATAACCACACTGTATAACAGTTGGGTACAGAGGGCGCTATTTCAGAAACATTTTTAGTACCAATAGTCTCTCGGTCTGTATGCACACTCTACTGCACTTACCAGAACAAAACCAATTTCACTTGTTCTCCCCCCAAAAAAAATCATACCCATAAAGTTGTTTAACAAAACAAATCTCTATAACCACATTATAAAAAGCAATTGGGTATAGAGGGCGCTATTTCAGAAAATGTTATTATCAATCATCTGTCAATGTGTATTCATACTTTATTGACTGCTTACCAGAAAGAAAAAAAATGATTTCACTTTAGTCTCCCTCAAAATAGATCATACCCATAAACAAAACAGATCTGCCAACCACACCTTTAAGAGGGTGCTATCTAAGAAAATGTTAGTGTAACAAATCTGTTTGTCTGTATGCAAGCTCTACTGCTTGCTTACCAGAGCAAAACTAATTTCACTTGTATTCCCTCAACATAAATCATACCCTTCACAAAACAGATATCTATAACCACACTGTATAACAGTTGGGTACAGAGGGCGCTATTTCAGAAAATGTTAGTACCAATAGTCTCTCGGTCTGTATGCACACTCTGTTGCCTGAACAAAACGGATTTTCTTCAACATAAATCTACTTCGATTGCAACTCTTTCTGCAACAGGGCCCTGAACAGACTAAATACAAAAGTCTGATTTTGAGGATCAGAACTTCATGTACTTTATAACTTGTAACATGTTTTGTTGTATATCAGTATTCTGCATTACTACATTGTACAGTCCATTGTATAATTTATTCACATAATATGTTTAACTATTGTTTTTCTATACATAGAAAAATTCACCTCCATTTCTGTATCAAAATTACAGGAATGATTTTGTCATCAATTTGGCAATTAATCATGCTTCCCATAATATATAATCATATTACATACAAATTAGTATTTTTTCATCAGTCATATATAATATATATTTGTTTAATTGTTAGCAAATTATACAAAACAAATACCCCTATTATATATAATACTAAAAACTCACATACATTAAAACACATGCTGGCTCTTAACTAACTTTAATTGGAAACATAATTTAATAATTCACTTTGTCATAGTTTACTTGGAGCTTTCAAATCTCTTGGCTTAATGTTACAAATAAATTAATTGTGTTTTCATTATTTCAAATGTCTTACTAATTTTGGAGATATTAAAGGGATAGTTGAGTTCTGGTAAGGAGAGTACAGTTTTGGTGAAACTGAATTTTAGTAACCAAAACCTGCATCATTACATTACAAACTAATAGTTACAACTAGAAATGAACACAAAATTACAAATGACGTAGTAAAGATCATGTTATTATTCAAAAAGAGCCGTTAAAACGTCTCTAAACACTCATCGGTTTCAACCATTTTGAATAAAATATTGTGCATGTGATGCTTTGTTGAAATAGTGATTAGATAGATAAATAACCAACAACTATTTAAATACCTATTTTGTAAATTTTTGCAAAGAGGAAGCATTTTTTTGAATTTTTAACGGCTGGTTCAAAATTCTCTAATAAACCTGGGGCCCCAGGTTTATTACAAATGGGTATATTTATGGATATTTTAGCCGTCTCTGAACCGATTTTGATCAAACAAAGATGATTTTATTATTTAAATATTATGCTCTTTCAAATTTTACACTCAGTTTTTCATTACCTCACAAAAAAATAAGTAGTCTAGCGCCCTCTCTACCAAAACTCAACTATCCCTTTAATGATTGAATTGAAAAGCTTTTGGAAAAAATATCATGAAGTTAATGGATTACTTTAAACTCAAACAATAAGTCACACTTGTACATCAATAATAGGCACAGCAAATTTAGAGATCTTAGAAACAACATTTATTTCAATTAAAGTGATCCATTAACTTTATATTTTTTCCCCAAAAGTAATATCTGAGTCTTCACTCACATACCAACTACATTGTACGATTCTTGAAAAAATATGTGAGGATTACATAGAAAAACAATGTTTGCCTAGTGAAAACAGAGATTATCAATGTCTGATTTTATCCTGATCGTACGTGTGAAGTATCCAAATTTGGATAATATGGACGATTGCGTATCCAAATTTGGATACTCTTGACTACCGTCCAAAGGGTCCACGGACGCTTTCAAATTCAATCTTAAATATCTCCATAATTAGGGAGACATTTGAAAATCCAAACCCATTTCATTCTTCTGTTACCATTAGCCAAACAACAAGGTACAAGAGAAGTGTGAAAGCTCCAAGTGATTTTGGTTGAACTTTTACAAAGTTAATGGATTACTTTAATCATTATACCAATGTATAATCTAACATAACTCAATAACTCAACTCTGTAAACAAATATAAAACTAGATGGATCTTCGACTGCGCGCAGTCGAAAATTATGCCTCCGCTATCACGCGATTTCAATATCAAGCCCAAATTAACGTGCACTGAATTTTTTATTTTTTTTAATTTTTCATATATTTTGAGTCCTGTGACCTTGACCATATGACCCCAAACTTTGATGGCTACTTTGGCTCCCTAAGAAACATTCAGGTACCAAGTTTGATTGAAATCTGACATTCAGTGATTGAAATGTTGCCATTACAAGCCATTTTTGCATATATTGAGTCCTGTGACCTTGACCTTTGACCTCATGACCCCCAAAATATAATCTGATCATTGCTACCCCAATATGTACACTCATACCAAGTTTGCAATTGATCCGTCAACCGGTTCTTGAGATATCACGAGAACGAGGCATTTTTGCACATATATTGAGTCCTGTGACCTTGACCTTTGACCTCATGAACCCAAAATCTAACCAGATCATTGCCACCCCAATATGTACACTCATACCAAGTTTGAAATTGATCTGTTAACCGGTTCTTGAGATATCGCGAGAACAAGGCATTTTTGCACATATATTGAGTCCTGTGACCTTGACCTTTGATCTCATGAACACCAAAATCTAATCAGATCATTGGCACCCCAATATGTACACTCAAGCCAAGTTTGAAATTGATCCGTCAACCGGTTCTTGAGATATCGCGAGAACGAGGCATTTTTGCATATATATTGAGTCATGTGACCTTGACCTTTGACCTCATGACCCCTAAAATCTAATCAGATCATTGTCACCCCAATATATACCCTCATACCAAGTTTGAAATTGATCAGTCAACCGGTTCTTGAGATATCGCGAGAACGAAAACGGGACGTACGTACGGACGGACGGACGGACAACCCGAAAACATAATGCCTCCGACCACTTCGTTGGCGGAGGCATAAAAAACAATTGTGGACAAATGCACCATAAAAATCAGCTTCATGAATGTTAAATTCAACCCATGGACTATATAATAATTGAAACACACTGATGAGAAGTTTGGCGATAAGCATTTGAAGGTTCTGTTATTCTCTCGAAGAATAATAGGTGCAGAAGATTCTATACACATCCACAGAGCTGTAGATTATATTTGTCTTGTCAAGAGCTAGTCATTGATGCTTCTCAATAACTCATCGTCCGTGATGCTTTCGTCCCATAATGCATCAGCATTGCCTTCGGTCCTGGCGAGCCCATCAGATAATACTGACAAATCTAGTTTAGCTTTGTGCGTCGATATCAAAGCCTTCAGTTTAGTTTCACTACCCTGATGCCTCAAGCTAGATTCAACATCTCCACTTCCTCTTTGATCATTCGAAGAAGCAGGTGGGTCCAAAGGGTCCTTGTCACTCAAGGAAGATACATTTTGTCTATCATAGCCTGCAGTTCTTCCCTATAAATCACACTTTTCACCAAGAGTGACTAGTTTTACCTTTCCGCAGTCAATGGAGCCGTTTTTCCTAGGACTTGGTTGCTCGTCTTCACCTCGACTTCTTCTCGAGGAGACGGTTCTCCCGTTTTGCTCCTCCGTTCTAGGACTATGAGAAGGTTGTCCCAGCGAGGAAGGTCTTTCCGCTTCCATCTGTTCAGCCATTTTGATGAGCTCTTCGTCGGTGCACTCGTCCTCAAAGGCATCAAACACGTTTCCCTCTGAATCACGTTCTTGAACATGGGGGGAAAATAAAGAGAATATGGATTTGTAATTAGTGATGCTGTGGTCTTTTCAGCCATTTTGAATGAGCTCTTTCGCAGTGCTCTCATCGTCAAAGAAATCAAACATGTTTCCTTCCAAATTGAGCTCTTCAAGACTAGCCACTTCAAAAAGGTGGGGAAAACACCAGGATGAATTTTTAATCATCATTGAATAACTTATTCTTCTGTGTCCTTCCTCCTTTCTTCTTGGAGCTCTGCATGTTAACCTGCAACTATCGAGCTTTGTATATGATTTGTATATATATATGTACATTATAAATATCAAAAACCTGTTATTTACTATTAAAATTTGAAATAAAATGGATCAATCAATTATTATCACCTTGCGCAGGATGTTTCTTGGAGTCCTCTGCATCGAGTTCCACCTGTTCCGTGATGGCCATCAGCTCCTCATCATCCCAGTCGGTGAAAGACGGCAGGAATTCCGGAGACACGTCCCTCTCGGGAGACTTGAACCCCTGAGCTCTGCATGCAGGGTCGTGGCACTTCTGGTAGTACATGCCTCGTCGCAGGTCAACCAAGATCCTGGGTGATAATAAAACAAACAGAAAGAAGAATAGTCAAATTCAATAAGCAGTGAAAAAATTGCCACCAGTCCTTCATCATCCCAGACGGTGAAAGGCGGTAAGTTCTCAGGAGATACATCTCTCTCAGTAGACTTAAACCCCTGCCCCCTGCAGGCACGGTCATGACACTTCTGGTAGTACACCCCCTCGTTGCAGAAGATAATTTTTTTAAAGAAATAATAGTAAAATGTAATTACCAGTAAAAAAATAGCCATCGATCCTTCATCATCCCATTCGGTGTAAGACGGTAGGTATTCCAATAAAAATGAGCAAAGATAACAGGGTTTCCAATCAATCCTAGGGTTGCTAAGCCCCGCGCTCTACCAACTGAGCTAGAAAACCCTTGTGCTGGGTTGTTTGATCATGAAACCCTTTTCAATACCGTGATAGTCAGAGCCAAACTAGCAAAACAGAAACCCAGATGGCAAGAAAGGGAATTTTGTAAATGAAACTCATTTCCAATACGCAATGAATATTAACAGAAACTGTGATGTCTAAAGTGAAGTAGCAAAGGCAATCAATGCATTCCATAAGACAAATCGTCAAGAGTGTTTCTGCTTCATTGCAAAATTTTACTGCATCTTTTGCATATCCAATTATCATGAAATTGGAAGATCATGATATATATTACATTGTAGTATACATGATGTATACAATATGATAAGAGAAAAATTAGAGAAAAAAGGTATTTTACATGGAAAAAAAGTAATGCTGTAATTATGTTTATAATTTAAAGGGAATAATTCTGGCAAAAAAGGAATGATTGGCAGCTCTGTAAAACTAAATCTTAAAGGGGACCACCAGGCAAAGAACAACACATTATTATATGTTTTGGTACCGTTTTGTGATATCAAATAGATACTCAACATTTTGCAAAGGGTTGTGTAATTCATAAACAAAGCAATTAATTTCCACCACTTACGGAACCACTACTATTTCCTGGTTCCATACGGGCCAAGCATTTGCGAGTGCACCAATGGTATTCACGCGTACGTTTGTAGGCAATAGAATCCCGGGCGATTCGTTCGCTCTGCACAGAGCGCTCTGGCTCTGCACACATATAGTCTTCGCAATTCAGACCGCATGAACGCATGCTTTAGAATGGTGATGCGTTTTCCAATTTTTTTTTTTTTTCTGAAAACATATTTTTGTGAACTTGTTGATGGAATGGAATACTAAAGATGTTACCTTTCTATAATAAGAATATTATTTTTGGGTGGTGGTACCCTTTAATCTAACTGCGGGGTGGGCTCACATGATGTTATTGCCGCGATGCTGCCGGCCAATGTTCTCGCACCACCTGTTCCTCACAATGTCATACACCAGAAGCTGAGCCTGGGAGAAGTACGTCCAACGTCTGATCTCCCCGGCCACGCCACCTCGCGATATGCACTGCTCCCTCACGAAGGTGTCGATCGCTGGGAACGGGGAAGACTGGTAACCTTCAACCGTCTCTGACGGATCTGTGATGACAATGAGATACAACAGGAAAAAGTGGTAAGTGTCTTTAATTTACAATACTTGTACTGTCTGAATTAAGCATCAAACGATCTCTGGGAAGGGGAAAGGCTTGTATCGTCCGATAATACAGACTGTCCCAGAAAAAACGAAACCGGGTTTCATGGCAGAAATTTTCTGTCATAATGAATAATTTCTTTGATGATATATATATGTCTGAAAAGCTCTGTGTCTCTTCTTTCATTTGATGTACAACTTATGGCACATAATTCACGCAAGACTGAATTAGAACAATGGAAAGAGGTGTTACCAAAATTCGATTTGCGCGCAGAAATTGCAAGTTTGGGTGAGGTTTTGGGGTGAGTTTTAACGGTAGTAAACGTACTTATTTTGAGAAAAGACAAACACCTCATAAAAATACATAATTTTATCTTTTATATGACACCTCATGATTAAAAAATAAATGATTTATGCCAGAGAACGAGTACAATGAAATCATGCTTGATTCCAGCCCAAATGGGTAATTTTCCTGATCTAGCCCGTTTCCCATGGTTTCCCTGATCCCCATGTTTGTGTAAATTCACTCATGCATCAAAGTCCATTGTCAGGAAAGGTGAGCGACTTCTTACTCAACTTTCACTCATTTGGGCAGAAATCAGGCATGGTTTCATTGTACTCGTTCTCTGGCATAAATCATTAATTTTTTTAGCATGAGGTGTCATGTAAAAGATACAAATATGAACTTTCATGTGGTGTTTGCCCTTTTTAAAAATAAGTACGTTTACAACCCTTAAAACTCACCCAAACTTAAAATTTATGCGTGCAAATGGAATATTGGTAACACCACTTTCCATTGTTCTAATTCAGTCATGCTTGAATTATGTGCCATAAGTTGTACATCAAATGAAAGAAGAGACACAGAGCTTTTCAGACATATATATATCATCAAGGAAATTATTCATTATGACAGAAAATTTCTGCCATGAAACCCGGTTTCGTTTTATCTGAGACACGGTGTAGAGTCAAACCCTGCGTGATAAGCAGTGACTCCTCAAGAAGGTGTCGATCGCTGGGAACGGGGAAGACTGGTACCCTTCAACCGTCTCTGATGGATCTGTGATAACAATGAGATACAACAGGAAAAAGTGGTAAGTGTCTTTAATATACAATAATTGCACTGTCTGAATTAAGCATCAAACGATCTCTGGGAAGAGGAAAGGCTTGTCTTGTCTGGTTATAGAGGTAAACCCGGGGTGATAAGCAGTGATTTCTCAAGAAGGTATTGATCGCTTGAAACAGGAAAGATGTGGTACCCTTCAACTGTCTCCGCTGAAACTGTGATAACAGTGAGAAACATGGTAATTTTCTTAATAAAATACCGGTATTTAAAAAAATTATTTATGCTGGTATTTAACCCTAATAAGGACGGGGGGGCCATAATGGCCCCCCCCCCCCCCCTCCCCCCCACCCTCTGCAATTTTGTTTATTGCTCCAAAACGCTGTAAGATGACGCGCCGCTGCTTGGTGACTTTTTTTTTCGGGTCTTGCGCACATTTTAAAACAAAAATTTTGAAAATCGGACCTACCGTTATAAAGTCACGTGACCTTTTATCAATGCATGTCAGCCCGAAAATCACTCAATTTCGTGATTTGTGTACAAAACATATGGAAATATAAATTTTCGTAAAATGAGGTATATCATTGGTTATTTGGTGTTGTTTTCATTTTATATGTTGGTTTTGGGGTTCATAATAGTAAAATTATAGTTAGAAATAAAATAAACAACAAAAACAATAAAATACATAAGTTAAAAAAAACAAAGAAATACATAAGAAATTATCAAAACAATAGAAAACATAAGGAAGAACCTGGCTCTTCCACATTTTGTTGTCGTATTATTATTCCAAATGCTCTGAAGAATATATGTAGTGAAAACAAGAGTTTAATTATGAAGAATATATGATTTATGGGTAAAAATATGAATTTCATGACTTATTTGCATAAATTACCATAAATATGCAAATTAATGAGTTTTTCAAAAAGATTAAAAATTACCATTGTATTCTATACACTTCACTTATCATGCGTGCAAATTTTCACGGCGATCGGCCGCTCCGCGGCGGAGATCTTAGGGGGGGGCCATAATGCCCCCCCCCCCCCCCCCCGGCCTGCTGAAGACCTCAAATAGCCCGGCCTTTTTAGGGTTAAGAGTCAACCCCTCTGATTTGCAGTAGTAAATAGTCCCTGATAAAGGTTTCACCCTAAAAAGGCCAGGGGGGGGGGGGGGGGGAGTGGGAATCTGCCCCCCTCGACATTTTGCGCAATAATTCTGCAACGCGTGCAGATTTTGCCGCGCTGTTTCATGAGTTTTTTAGAGACCAAATTTGCAACGACCAGGTGTATTGTTATGAAGTCGCGTTACCTTTTGTAAGTGAATGTAAGCCCGGAAATCCCTATATTTTGTGATTTGTGTACACATCCTATGGAAATTTAGTGTTGCCATAGGATTCATATAAAAAAATTATCATATTTCATTCTAATCACTGCAATTATTACATTTTAGCCCCCCAACATTTTGATTTTGGTTTTGATGTTGTTACTAGATCCCTTTAATTGGTATATTACACGACCAGATGAGCGAAAAGAAAAACTGAGCCCACCAACCTGTTCTGCCTGTAAAGTCCAGTCCTTTGGTTGCCGACCTTCTCCCCGACTGCGATGAACTGCTACCATCACTACCTTCATACGTAAGAACCCTTGTATTGGCTGTAAATCTGTGAAGAAGAAAATCAAATTCGTGAATTAGATGCGCGGTGTCATCTTGCGAACGCCTTGCGCACGGTGCGAAATAAAACACCGGCTCAATGCTATGCAGTGTGCACATAAGCTAGCCAAGTTCAAAATGGCAAACTACGGTGTTCATCCCCATGCATGATAATCTTTAACGTGTATTACGATTTGTGTACAACAGATATTCCCCAACTCTATACTCGGTACAATTTTTCCATATATAAGCGGCGGGTGCACCTTTTGAAAGGAGTAAGATATACCTTGCAAAGGCCTTCCCAATTAAGCAGAGAGTACTGTATTAGAGAACCGAGCAATGGTGGCTTTGGTAGCGGTGAGAGAGTTTCTGCCTCATGCACGGGAGTTCCCGGGTTTGAACCCCGACCGGGTCATACTAAAGACTTTCAAAATGGTACCTTCTGCCTTCTAGCCAGGCGCTCGGCATTTATAGAATGGAGAATGGAAAGTTAAATTCACGAAGTTACCGGAGGACTGGCCCCCTTCTGTAGCTTTCACTGGGTATAGCAGACATGTGGCCTATGGGTAACGATTCAAAGATAGGCGCTGCCTTATGTGCCAAATTGGCACAGAAGGAGTTTAACTTTTTTATGTCAAACTGTATTTAGAAGACCGTGTTTATTCACCTCGCGTTGGATATGATGGAGTCCAGGAACAGTTGATGATCTTCTCCTCCCGGTATGACCCCGCCTTTCTTTGCATTTGTCTTCACGTGGTACGCGTTGCCAGGGGCAACCAGAAGGGGGTTCTCCTTGCCCAGCTTTACACACTTGTAGAGACGGAAGTTGCGATTCCGAGTATAGACAGCTGTGAAAAGTAAAACAACAAAAAAAGGTAAAAAACTGCTGAAAACTGCTAATTATCTGATTTAAAGGTAAATGTAATAAAATGTAAGTCAATGTAGCCGAGCTCCAATGACAAAACAAAGGGGCAACATTTATGATGACAAATCTTCTTTTTATACAAATTACAGATCTTACTTTTCATAGAGATTTTAACAAAAATACAAATATGCAGAGTCCAAAGCCATACTTATTCTGTCACTATCTGGATACTGTTAGTAAAAACTACATTGTTCTACAGGTTTTTTTTGTTGTTGGTTATTCAGTTCTCCACGTTATTTTTATTTGTTTAATACCAATGTAGCTTAGAAAGAGGGTGATTTAGACCCCACAATGCTGAAAATGGCCCTCAGAAATTCCAAAACAGCCCAATTCCAATTCAAGTCCAATTCAAGACAACTTTTTTTTCTTTCTATTTTGAATGCAAACTGGCTTGAAAAAAGCCTCCAGAAAATAAGATATTACAGTCAAACCTGTCTTAGCGACTACCTGTCTATAACAGCCAACCTAGTAGCCACCAAAAGTGACCCCCTCCCGAGGAAAACCATGTTATGAAACCTGTCTATAGATAGAGGTCACCTGCCTATAGTGGCCACCAATAATAGTAGTAATCTATATTTGTATGTGTAATTCGGCATGACATGTCACTGTTAATTAATTACATAAGGCATCTTCACACCTCTCTCCCCCTCTCTCAACTCTCCCCCACTTTTTCTTTTCTCTCTCTGTTTCCCATATTTCTCTTCCAGTATGGTCTGTACCTTTCTATCATGCCTGCTACATTTCTTCCTGCTCTAGAACTGTAGAGACTTAACTATCATCTTTCTCTCAACTTGTAAATAATGTTTTATATTTGTTTGTATTACTTTTTTTCTTGTATGTTTATCTATGTTTAAGAATATGTAAAACTTATCAAATCTTAGGTATGGCAACACTTCAAGCTTCTAGCTTATATTGCCAGACCTCTGTGTGTTTCTATTTCAATGTTATGACAGTTTATTTTTATGTACGAAATTGTTTACTGTGAGACATGCAGGAATAAAATTAAAATAATAATAAAAGTGATCCCCTCTGGAGTAAAAAAAACAACAGATGTCACCGGTCTGCAATTGGCCACTTTTCCTGTTTCCCTTTATATAGGTTTGTCACTTTACACAGGTTTGGCTACATTATATTATGGAACCTGTCTACATTGGTCACTTTTCCTATTAATAATAATAATAATATACTTAATTTATATAGCACCTAATATGATTGATAATCATCTCTAAGCGCTTTACAATGATATTATTACCCCGGTCATAGGATAAAACGCAAAGCATCACACATTGTGTGCACCATCTCCACTCCCTGGGGAGCATTCCTTAGGTGGTCACTATACACAGGATTGACTCTATATTGTTTGTTCTCCATTGATACTGACCCATGTCAATGAAGAGCTCCCTTTCTCCATCGGGGACATTGATATACAGCCCCTCCAGTCTCTCCTTGAACTCTTCCCTCGGTCTCGTCTCTCCTCTCCCCTCGGACTTGTCTCCGTTGCCACGACAACCGCGCTCTCCTTCATCATCTCCATCTCGGGGTGCATCATCCTTCCTCTTCTTTGTCGGAGGCTCTGGAAAAACAACAGATAATGTAAATAGGTTAATCCATTGCCAACAGGAACTCAGCCGGGTCCTGTATGAGATCCTCAATGAGATTGCAAAATCTAGTAGGGAACAGGTTAACCCATTGCTTATGGGGAAACAGGTGGGTCCTATATTAGCTCAATGGGATTTCACAATCTAGTAGGGAACAGGGTTAACCCATTGCCTATGGGAACCTGGTGGGTCCTGTACTAACTCTATGGGGACTGTAAAATCTAGTATGGAACAGGTTTACCCATTGCCTAAGGGAACCTGGTGGGTCCGGTATCTAGTTTATGGGGATTGTACAATCTAGTAGGGAACAGGTTAACCTATTGCATACAGGAACCTTGTGGATCCTGTATTAAAGGAACTACAGCGTCTAGATGGCCTAATTTTCACAATTCGGCTCTCTATAAGTAATTTTTCCCGAGGAAGACGAATTTAGCAGTCATTTCTCATGAAATCAATCAATTTTGGGGTAATTAGTAAATATCTTATTGTCCAGGGAACGCCCCTTTTAAATCGCCAAAATGTGACGTCATCTAAAGACCGGACTAATGAACTAAATTCTGTAGATGACGCGTCATGACGTAAGCAAATGAATTGTCAATCACACGTCGATCACGCTGCCTATTCCGGACGCTAAATGTGGGTGGGGCGTAGACTGGCTGCTAAGTGAGATTTTGCATCAGAAAACTAGTCTTAAATCACTACTGTGTTTATTTTCATGGATTTTTCTTCGGCATACCTATGTTTCAAGTCATCAACTATGGAATAAGTGTCAAAGTTCGTTGTATTCTGTAGGTCCTTTAAATCTATGGGGATTGTATAATCTAATCTTAGGCAAGCATTTGATTACATTTTTTGGTGAATATTCAAAATGTCATTCGTTGTAACACAAAATATAAAAGATCCGATTGGATTTGCACTGGATTAAATATTCAAACTTGATTTTTCTTTTTTTTTTGCCTTATAAAGAGCAAAAGTTATCTTGCTAGTTACGTCAAAATGTTCATTTGCCCCAATGGGACCGATTATCAACTATGGAGGACAATAACTGCAAAACATAATTACCGACAAGTAGTGGGTTTTGATAAAGCTGGTCACATATTTTGGTTTTATTAACAAACAAGCAAATACAAGATGGTAGTTTGAAGTCTTAAATGTCTTGCAAACAAAAATAAATACAAATACAAACATAATGGCCCGTATTCACAAAGGAGGTTTGTACAAACCATGGTTTGATGATGGTTTACATCTATGGAATGCTGCTCGCATACCGTAAATTGTAAATCAACATTGTTAACAAGTATGGAGTTTACATTCCTTCTCCATCAGTTTACAAATGGCATTCCATAAATGTAAACCTTGGTCAAACCATGGTTTGTACAAACCTCCTACAAACCTCCTTTGTGAATACGGGCCAATATATCAGTTCCTGTGGGAACTTTAGAAATCATACCTTCCTGATCTTGTTCAATGTTGCCGTCCGATGAAGTAGTTATCTCTGTGATCTTGCTGCAGACATGGCGCACAAAGTTTCCTATAATTTTACAGATATAAACTGTTATATTACTGTTAGGTCACTAGCCTAGCCCCCTAATAATTTGACCCCAAAACAAACATAAGGGTAAAATCTTAAATTAATAAGGAATACCGTACACAAGGTGAGCCACCCCCCCCCCCCCCCACAAATAATATGTATGCCCCCATGAAGAAAACAAAATATTGTCATTATTATCATTCTTATAAATAGTACTACAAATTAATATGCACAAAGGAAGACCTTTACAAAAGAAGGAAAAATAGAAAACAACGCACAACAAACAAAATGATTACAACCAAAAAACCCAGGAAAATCAGACTAGAAAGTATATGGTGGACAACAAAGGATATCTACTAGATGTTTGTTCATGCCACATATACAATGCCAATGATCATACTAGGTGTATGACCATTTCAAAGCCGTAGACACAATTTCCTGTAGCATACAGAACTAAGACATTTAATGCATGTGTTGACAGTATCTGATACCTGTCACCCATACATTGTCCATGCACATCCTGCTACACACTACAGTATGGTAATGTCTGTATTATGAGTGGTTCATACCTGCTTGTATGTTATCCTTAAAGATGGCTCCAGGAATGTTATAGATCAGGTGACAGCTGAACTTTGACCCCGTGCTGGCATCCAGGTTGATCACATGACCTGGGTTGCAATGGAGTCCAAAGACTTGATTGAGTTCCTGATTGACCAACTGTGTGAGAAGGAGATGCAGAGATAAATTAATAATAATAATAATAATAACAATAATAATAATAATGTCCTGATTTATACAGAGTGACAGTGACAGCAATTAGGTTTTGGACAGACCTACCACTTCAGATTGTCTTCAAAGAGATAATTGAGTTTTGGTATAGAGGGCGCTACACAAAATATTTCTTGTGAGATATTGAATAACTGAGTGTCAAATTCGAAAGAGCATACAATTTTAATGAGAGAATAAACTTTATTTGATCAAAATCGGTGTCGGAAATGCCTGAAATATCAATAAACATAACCATTTGTAATAATTGCGGTGCTCCATAATTATTCAATAAATTTGAACCATCTTGGGTCTATTTCCAAGAAAATCAGGGAGACTTAGCATGCAGCTCCGATTAGTGTTGTCGCTGAGTCCTGGGTACCCCGGTCCCGCCGAAAAATATCGAAAAAAAAGTCCCAGGCACAAAAATTGATACTCGATTTCCCGAAAAAAGGGGAAGATGCCGATCTTGTAATCCACAAAATGGGTAAATTTTTTCGCCCGAAAAATTATCTCGAGTCCCGGGAAGTAAATACTCCCGAAAACGACAACACTAGCTCCGATATATAAATTCATTTTCCACATTTTACACAGACCTGTATCAGGGTTTGAACCATCGCCCCGCCATCCAGGTCGGAGTTCAAGTCTCGCCCGAACTCCAGGTCAAAGTAGAGCTTGCACGCCGCCCCCTCCGGTATGACCTCGTAGAACGAGCCGTGGTGCCCGCTGTTGGCCAAGGCCTTCACAGTGTGCCACAGCTGGGCGTAGCTCGTCACCAGGAACCTGCGCAGGCCCTTGCCAGGGGAGGTGGTCTCGGGCTCAAAGGCAAACACATGGACGTCCTGACAGTGAAAGCAATAAAGCAAATTTATAATGCTATTTAACCTTTTCAGGACTGGTCCCGAAAATACTCTGGCATGGGTCTTTAGAGAATACATGTTTATATAACAAAATCAATCAGTCCTGAATGGGTTAATATTATTTTACTTGAATAGTAAACATCAATCAAAAGGGTGATCTATAGCTGAGATTCGTTCAGCTATGGCAATTGCACTTTTTACCAAAAGCGTTGGGCAACGCTTTTGAGATGATGATTTTCAATGATGATTATCTTCTTACTAAAGGGGCATTTGAAAAATCTAACCCTATTTTATTCTTCTCTTACCATAAGCTAAACAACATGCACAGCAGAAGAGAAACGAGGAAGCTCCAAGTAATTTTCATTTTCATTTTGAGATGATGATTTTCAATGATAATTATCTTCTTACTAAAGGGGCATTTGAAAAATCTAACCCTATTTTATTCTTCTCTTACCATAAGCTAAACAACATGCACAGCAGAAGAGAAACAAGGCAGCTCCAAGTAATTTTCATGGAGTTAGACACTTTACTAGGATCACTTTAAGTTGGACTTGAAAGTATGGAAAGCCATTTGTAGCCTTGGAATAAAATATTCATAAGCAAATATGCAAGTATTTTTGACTTTTCATGAAATTTAAGGGTAGGAACATGAAATGTCCTTGATAATAGAAAAATAGTAATGATTTGAAACAACATTTTATGCCTTTTTAAAGGACTTTTACTAAAAAAAATCAATCAAAACTAACGGCTTTCCATACTCCTTAAGTCCAACTTAGAATCTTTGTGAAACACCCCTGACCCCCACGTCATATATATTTTACCTGTGGATGTGCATTAGTGCATTCAAAGGCTTTTCTCTGCCTGAAGAAGGTTAGCCAACACGAATCAGGGTCAGATAATCTGGAGGGAAAAAATGATTAAATTAATAATAATAATAATAATAATAATATACATTTATATATATAGCGCATATATTGCAAAGAGCCCCTTAGCACTTAATACTAAAAAGAAATTATTATTACCCATGGTCATCAGGTACATTTCAAACCCACACAATGATATTGCGTACATTCTCAACTGCCCGGGGAGCATACTAGCCAAGCTGCCACTGATGATGGCGCAAACGCTATTTAACCCCCGACCATGGAACCCATTTATATTTATATTTGTCAAGATATAGTGTCCTTCTTGTTCTTGTTCAGGAATCTTCACGTTCAGTAAAACATTTATTGAATTTCACAAGGATACTACTGTATGTACATGTACATCAATTAGTTGCTGAAAGTTCACATAACTTGTTTTGATGATGCAAGAAACCACTAACATCCGTTTTAACGAACCTCTGGAGGCTGCCATGTTTTCCAATGGTACTGCATGAAACAACATATGAGCGTGCACTAACAAAAGCAGGTTAGGTAACGGCGCGTGTTGATGTGTTGCTGAATATGTTGCTATGTCTCATATTCTGTAATTTGAACTTTAAACCATGGATAGGTCTGTTTGCATTCTTTTAGTCAAGATATACATGAACTGAAGTGCTCTTTTCACCAAATTATTTACAGTGAAAGATAGTCAAAAAATGTATATTGTTCTTCTAACATGTCTGATAGTGATAACATGTAAACAAATGTCTGACTCTAAATGATAAATGTTAAAAGTGTACATCATTACATGTATGTCTCATACAAACATTCTTCTGGACTTAGCCAAAGATAACGTTAGGAAGACACATGAAACATGTCATTCCTAATGCTATAGTGCAAAGCTATATACATGGACTCCGGATTAGCACACAGCTTTTGCTAATAAAGTGCCAATATTTCCGAAGTTTTTCTCCATCTGAACATAATCTATTTATTCCTAGTCGTGTACAAGAAATAAATTCTGGTATGATTTTTGTCATGTTTTCTGTCGGCAAAAAATAGTCCCTAGATGCAAATGTATAGCTTGCCTTTGCACTATAAGCATTAGGAATGACATGTTCAATGATTAATGTCCAAAAATGTATGAAAATGTGTCTTCCTAACGTTTTCTTTAGCTATCTGATAGTGATAACAATAACATGTAAACAAATGTCTGACTCTGAACGATAAATGTTAACATGGTTAATAAACACCCTAGGGTCACTCTCATAGGCAGGCTGCAGTAAACAAATTTGTGAGACTGGCAAAAATCATAAAATCATTTCTAGCTAAAATCTCACCAATTAATCAAACTTAACATAACAGGGGGTTAGAATTGAATATAATTTAAAACTTACATGAGCTTTCCAATGTCAGAAGCACTTTAAATTCCAGTTTTTAAAATATTTGATCTATGACTTGAAGCTCCAATCTGAGCCTGAGCTTTCTGACTGTGCAGCCCTCAACCAGAGGTTTTAGAACAGTTGTTTACATGTTTAGGCTTGTCTGCCAGCCAGTATTATCAAAAGGCTGAAGGGATTATTTCAGAGATTAGTGTCTGAATGACCTAACTGACAATGGGTTCTGCAAAGTACTCTGACTTGTACTATTTACAGGGGTGCAGCATTTCAATAGGTGTCTGGACAAGACAATAGTCAATACATGTGGCTTTTGTATCGCATTCCAAAGTATATAACAATGAATATAGGTCAATTTGTGACTCTAAGGAATTCTTTACAACCAGCTTTGAACAGATTAACACAATGATTCAATGAAGGCATGCTATAATTGTTTGTTGAACAAAGGCCAAAGCAATTATGCAATTTATACAGACATACACAGCATCAAATTGATCAATAGTGTGAAAAACATCTAGTTTTAAGGCTAGGTAGACAGGGGAATCCCCCAGTGTTTACTTGGACAATGAAGGCAGCTGACTATCAGGCTTTTTTCAAGGCAATGGAGTAAGGGGTTAATGCAGCATGCTGTTAACCCCTTGTCTTGTAGGGGTGGTTAATAAAGGTGTACATGTCTCATACAAACATTTTTCTGGACTAGAACTACATGTAAAAGGTTTTATTTAGCAATAATTAAACATGCACATGATGCACTCTCCAAAGACATGATCAGTGAGAAAAAAAATCCTTAATTAGTTCACATGTTGTATACATTACATTCAAAAATGAATTTAGCTTTGAAAAATTCAAAGAAATACTTTTTAGTAAAACACTGAAACTGAAACTGAAAGTAAAACTAAAACTTACCTCGGTCTGTATGCTGGGATCAATGGATGCTCCTTGAGCCAAATTTCCTTTTCTTCAAGCTGCTGCAGTTTCTCAAGCCAAAGTTTCTGCTTCCTATAAAAGAATATACTATAAATGTTCAAAAATAGATCGACAGTGAATCACTTCTCTCTATATCTACAGTCTGAACAACAGACTAACCATGAGGCTGAAAAACAACTAAGTGCAGCTGACACCTCATGGATAACAATCTATTTTATTATGGCTCGCTTTAGTTCTAGCCTGGCCAGACTAATGTTGATCCAACTCGACTCCAGTGGCTGACCTTTCTGATGACCCATGTCAATTTATCTTCGGTCAGATAATCCCCTCTTTGTTTCTCCTCGCTAGTAGAATTTCTGCCATGTGGACATTTCAGTCATGATATCTTCACTCTGGCACTGACTTCCATCGGAGCAACATCTCCTCATCTTCGCTCCTCCTCCTCATCATCGCCATGTGGGTTACCATTCAACCCACATGGTTGTCAACCACTCGATCCTTGATTTCATCAACATCAAGATTCAAGGGAGAGTCCGCCGACAGACATCATGGGGCGTTAAACTTCATTCATTTAACTTCATCTTCATCAAACTCTTCATCCACCGAGCTATTCAGACTTCCATCCCTCTTTTCTTTGATGTTCCTCATTTTGTTTTCATCTACACGGACACGTTTTAGCACCATGTTAGGCTTCCAGGCTTTTCTTCTCGATCTCCAAGGCACGCGCCGGAGACCGTCGATCGCCATCGCTGCCACATCATACACGCTAGTTCACTGATGGAGCAGGATTCGACATCGTCTTCTCTTCACGCATGCTCATGTTCTACTCCTTCATCATCTCGCCGAGCTCTCGCTGTACACATTTCATCCGCGGACTGTCATTAACGATTTCTAGGCCTATAGTTATACACATGTATACTTACTCTCGCGTTTAATTATAATGGACCCTAATCGCCAGGCAATACATCTTTTTGGACATTTGTTTATCTTCTTAATAATGACGTCATTCCAGTCCTGCGTGGACATTCATTTTATTCCTTTGGCTTAACCTTTGGCTTTGTTTGGCTTTCTTTGACTTTGTCAAACTTGTGTTTTTAATATATATTTAAATTTAATTAGTGAACTATATTGGGTGCTGGTGACTGCCATATGTGTTTGCATCATCAACATCAACAACAACAACAACAACACATACAATCCATCACACACCACATTCCCCGATATCTGGTTTTACTCAAAATCTCAATACTAATTACAATACAAAACACTTAGTGACAATAGCGTGGGATTGCCTGCACAATTTTGAATAGGTGGGTCTGTAATGAACACAATAACAAAGAGCAGCTAGCAGTAATTACATTATTCTCTTTATTTTACGGTAAAATTACTTACAGTTTTCGTTCTTGTAAAAGCGTAAGGTTCGGTGGTATTTTTGAAGATAACATTTTGTCTGGTTAATTCATCAACTTGAACTGGAAAACAAATTATTGGTACCCAACTACGTCTCACATGAGTCAAACCCGAATCAAATAGTTTTACAGGGAAATCAAGGGTTCGCGCGCGCAATTAATTCACACCTTTGACACGCCCACAAATTCGACCGGCCACTATAGATCGAAAAGAAGAGGGGAGGTACGGTTCCCATGCACTCCCCCTTAAACAAAAAATCTACCATGATTTATAGAACGCAATGATGTTCTTTATAAACATGTTTTATGTTACCAGCGGTACCTGGGGTCAAATGATCATATTCCAAAATGCAGCCAAAAGAATCTCCTATATAAAAATCCATAAAAATATAGTTTTGGGGGCAATTTTTATTATCCTCGATTTGTTTAAAAAACAATTTAATGATTTATTTTTCCACAAAAGTAATATTAGAGACTTCAATCATATATTGATTGATTGTAAGATTCTTGAGAATGATATGTGAGATTTTCATAGAAAAAATACCTAGTGAAAACAAAAAAAATCGATGTCTAATTTTATCCCGAAGTAATTTTAACCAGAAGTAATATCCGAATTTGGATACTCTTTATTACGGTCAAAGGGCCTATATATAGACGCTTTCAAATTCAATCTTAAATATATATCCGTAATTAGGGAGACATATCGCATTAAACAATGTAACATTTCATTATGGACTAATCAACTTCCATAAATCATGTTTTATGCTAATTTCCAGTTGTTTTGCATCTTGTCTTGAACATTTAACATGTTGCACTGGTTATATGATGTTTTAAAAGTCAAGTGAGTGATTTCATCAATATCCTCGAAACATGCTCAACAAACCTGACATTAAAGCATTAAAGGGACTTGGTAACATTGTCCAAATCCTCAAAATCCCGTGATTGGAATTATATAGGTTCCCTCATACCTTGTTGTATTCGTATTAACAATACAATCATTGGACAGGTTTCGGTTTTTTCAAATTTCCCTTTCGTTAAAAAGATATTAACGATTGAAGTGTTCAGATGTTAAATTATCCACTGGACCGCGAAAACCGAAAGTGAGTGCAATGAGTTAGTGAATATCAATTTGCATTTTTGCTCATTACTCGGCCATATAACGTCCATTTACTTTCAAATTTTCACAAAACACCCAGTGGACATATCAGATAGCAACAATAATATCAACCACTCCTCACTTTGTGCACATGCCAACAAAGTTACTAGATCCCTGCAAGGGAAACACCATAAACACACAGCCCTTCACACAGAAATGCAATGTGAAGTACATTGACTATCAGAGTCAGTGACACACAAGTTAACACCGAGTCATCCTCAGGCAACAATAAATTACAAATTTGCATTTATTCTGCATCCACGTGTAAATGTATTGATATGAAATCAGAGTAAAAACAAAACGTTCAAAACAATATATTTTTCCATTTTGTTTGAATTGCCATTTATCCACAATCCATTGTGTGTTTGATACAACATTTAACAGGAGAGGGCGCTCTCATTAAGAGGCTGTACAGAGTACTTTTATTTTATTTTATACATTTTCTTTTAGTCTTGCAGGTCCATACCTTCTCATTCCATACCTTCTCAATCCATTCATATTTTCTATATTTTCATTATCTTTTGTACAGCATCTTCTTGTTCATGTATGCTTCCACACTGCGTCTTATTTGTTCATACATTCATGTTCTCTTCAGTAGTCTCCGTAGGCACAACACTATTTTGAATTCTTATCAAACAGTTTTGTAATAATTACATTTTTTTGTAATACTACACTGTATAATATTTGCTATCTTGTTTGTTTTTTTTTGTTTTTTTTTCTATTATTCACAATTTTTCCGTATTTGATTTTTCGTATTTTTTTCCGTATTTGATACTTTCATTACTTTGTAAAACATTAATTTTTGAGGGATTCCACATTCTACAAGCCATGCTTTTTAGTGGATCCCTCCATTTTCACTTGAAATTTAAACATACAGCAACATTCGTTTACTTTCTGTTTCCGCTTTTATAATATGATTATTTCTAAATGTCAAAATTGAATTGTACCTTGTTTAAAAATCTAAAAATTTCGTAGTATCTTAATTCATTATATTTTAATCAATTATTATATTAACATACATTTTGATTGCCAATGTTTATAATTTATTGTTTATACTTTCACAAATGTTGTTGTGAATTATTCATTGTAAATATATGTACCTTCTTGTTGAAAATGAAATAAAATTGAACATTGAACATCGTGTACATTTTCTGTTCATATTCATATTACCAAATAATTTTACATTGGTAGTACACATTAAATCACAGGGATAGTTGAGTTTTGGTATTCAAAAGAGAGTACAATTTTGGTCAAACTGAATTTTAGTAACCAATTACATTACAAACTAACAGTTATATAACTCCACCATGCTCGAAAGAAATACAAAATTACAAACGTTTCATTAAAAAAGAGCCGTTAAAACTCCAAAAAGGGTGCTCTCTAAAAACTCATTGGTTTCATCCATTTAAAATAAAATAATGTGCATGTGTTTTTTGTTTAAATAGTGATTAGATAGAGATAATCAACAACTATTCAAAAACCTCTCTTGTAAATATTTGAAAAGAGAAAGCATTTAAAACAAAAATTAACGGCTGGTTCAATATTAATGAATATTTGTGGGGCCCCACAATTATTACAAATGGTTATGTTTATAGATAGTATAGTACAGCCGATTCTGAACCGATTTTGATCAAAATTAATAAAGTTCATTATGTCATTAAATTTGTATGCTCTTTCAAATTTGACACTCAGTTTATCATTTTTTTTCAAACAATTATTTTGTGTAGCGCCCTCTATACCAAAACTCAACTATCCCTTTAACATACGTCTTGAATGTATTTTTATATTGGTAGTACACATTAAATCACTTAACATACATAGCCTATATTGAATAGAAAACAACGAAATTCAATAAGAATAGTGAATAGTGAATAGTGAATAGTGAATAGTGAATATAATATATATATTTTATATCGGTAGTACACATTTAAAAACACTTACCATATCATAGTGAATGTACAATTATTTATTATATTTGTGGGGCCCCACAATGAAATTCAATAAGAATAGTGAATAGTGAATAGTGAATATATATATATATATTTTATATCGGTAGTACACATTTAAAAACACTTACCATATCATAGTGAATGTACAATTATTTATTATATTTGTGGGGCCCCACAATTATTACAAATGGTTATGTTTATAGATAGTACAGCCGATTCTGAACCGATTTTGATCAAATAAAGTTCATTATGTCATTAAATTTGTATGCTCTTTCAAATTTGACACTCAGTTTATCATTTTTTTATCAAAAAAATATTTTGTGTAGCGCCCTCTATACCAAAACTCAACTATCCCTTTAACATACGTGGTGAATGTATTTTTATATTGGTAGTACACATTAAATCACTTAACATACATAGCCTATAGTGAATATATATATTTTTTATATCGGCAGTACACATTTAAAAACACTTACCATACATAGTGAATGTACAATTATTTATTATATTTGTGGGGCCCCACAATTATTACAAATGGTTATGTTTATAGATAGTACAGCCGATTCTGAACCGATTTTTAGTACACATTAAATCACTTAACATACATAGCCTATAGTGAATATACCGTATATATTTTTTTTTTATATATGTAGTACACATTTAAAAACACTTACCATACATAGTGAATGTACAATTATTTATTATAAATAATTTATTTGCACAGCTAATTTAAGCTACCAAAATGTAGGCAATGATATATAGGGAGTTAAATGTTGCTTGTAAGTATCGGTTTCCATGGTGGTGTATATAATACGTGTGGTTTACGGGTACACCATGTGAGATGGGTGGATTGGTAAGCCCTGAAAAGGACTATGGTAGTCCTAGAAAGGACTGTTGGTGTAGTCCTGAAAAAGACTGTTGGTATTCTTTCTAGGAGAGTCCTAAAAAGGACAATTGGTAGTCAACTTAGCATAGCATTCGAATCTAGCAGATCCTTCATCTAGGCAATGAACTGACAAGTATTGTAATTAAACGTGGAATTATATACATAACGCATGTAGAAGCAAGAACAAAAGGAGGGGACATGCAAACTTTGGAAGTCCCCTGTCCTGTTGTTCTTGTTCACCCTAGCTTGTACCTGTTCACACCTTCTCTTTACCTATTTTATGTATATAATTCCTTGTTTGAAGTACAGTACTTGTCAGTTCATTGCCTAGGCAAAGATATGCTAGATTCGAAAGCTCTGCTACCTACACTTACATTTGATAACGATAAAGATATATGGAGAAGGGTATTTTAATGGGGACAACAGAAGCATCATTATTAAAGTTATAAGAAATCGTATAACTTCGTGGCACCCACACTGCAAGCTTACGTGGCTTTAGTTTACTTGAAGCAAAATTCAACGATAGGGGAGGGGGGGTAGAGTTACAAAACGATACATACAAGGAAAACATTGCATGATATATGTATGTGTAATATGTACATTAACATCACAGAATAAATGCAGTGTAATGTGCTGGAAATTGTTTGTTTACCTTTACGCTGGATTAGCTTATTCTAGTTATTGATACGGAAAAAATAGAATGGTTTAATAGCGTATAATTTATCTGAAGAAAACAAAACAGTGCAGATTCATGAGAGCTCCTTTTCACCATGAATGAGAATTCGTTATTGTCGCGTTTCTTTTATGACAACGCCTATTAATCAAACTGAAATCGTTTAATTTCTTTATAAGTCGATACTAATCTTAGTATATCAATTAATAGCCTTTCCGTTTCTTGCTATATTTTCATCAAGACGTCACTTGAAATACTCAAAAGCCAGTAAGATGTGTAGGATAAAGGCACTAATGTCATCTGGTAAAAGTTGAACAACAGATAGGCGTCAATATAGATTTGTATAGACTCTAACCATCAGATGGTAGGAGGATTTAGGCCGGTTTCGCTGAAGGCGAGTCAAACCGTGAAGCATACTATTCAACAGTGAGAGTGTATTACATGTCAATATAGCGTTGTATTTACTGGATAAAATAGCACAATGTAAATTTAAAATGTTTAAATGTTTATGTACATTAAGAATGGGCAATTATATACATATCAGCCATTCCGTGTAACTAGGCACCCGGGGCTCAAAATTTTAAGTTCAACCAATCAAAACAAAAATTCATGTCTGGCTAGGTATATGTTCAAAGGGTTTTAATCTGAATTTTCACCTCCTTTCACCTTCTAACAACCGAGTTACATCTCCCAGAACAGAGATCAAATTTGCTACAAAAATTAGGCCTATTTTGTACTTTTTTTAATCACACTATATAACGCATGTTCCATTATCTGTAGATACATGCTTTTTTGTATTTACTATTATTTTACATCCATTTTACCATATCAATTTGGTTTTTACATTTTTATGCGACCAGCTTGACAATATTTTAGATTGAAAACACCCTCGAAAAGTGTCACGCGAGTCACAAAAATATGTCCATATTTTAGATTGCTAAAAAAGTAGTAGATTGTATGAACTGCAGTTGATAAATAGTAAGGAGCTTAGGGTCCCCAATCATACCAGCAAAGAAGATTTCCATACGTAAACCCCTTCATTATGAAAAACACCAGAACAATAATGTCACGCGAGTCACACTAAGGTTTCTTAGGGTTGTCACACGAGTCACACTATTTAAAGCATGTTCTTTTATCTGCAGATACATCATTTTTTGTATCAAGTCTTATTTTACACCCATTTTACCATATCAAGTTGGTTTTTACATTTATATGTTACCAGCTTGACAATATTTCAGATTGGAAAACGCCTTCAAAATGTTTCACGCGAGTCACAAAAATATGTCCATATTTTGAATTGCTTCAAAAATAGTAGATTGTATGAATTGTAATTAATAACTTTTGAGGATCTTAGGGTCCTCAATCATACCAGCAAAGAAGATTTCCATATGTTAACCCCTTCATTATGAAAAATGCCAGAACAAAGTCATGCTATAAAGATTTGTAGGGTTGTCACGCGAGTCACATTTTACAAGTTTGTGAAAATAAGAGAATTTGTTTGAAAAAAAATGAACTCTGCCGTTAAAATAATTTATGTAAATTATTCTAATTATCACATTGAAGGTAAATGTTATTATTTGATAAATAAAGAGATACAATACATACAATAACTAATCTATATTTTATCTGGAATGTCAACTTCTGTTGGGCTAAGCTGATTTAACTCTAAAGTGATGTAATTTGCTCAAAGAAAACAAAACAGTTTTTTTTTATAATTATTACACAGACAGGCCAGTTTTTCAATTCAATAAAACATGTATTTGTTTCCGTCTTGGGTTTGTCAGTCATAGCGCTCAATATTGTTATGATATTACTATCCTAACGTGTATTATGCAGCTCTCAAAATGTGTATTTGCCATTCAATATCAGACGATATAACCCTTCCATGGAGCTGATATTCAATCCAGCGTGGAAGTGCGCAAATTCATACGCGCGTTTATTAATGACGTATGAATGGCTCTGCGCGTGCGTAATTGTGACATGTGAATACATAAATCGCTGCGCACCTAGCCTACGTATAGTACGCGCAAATGGCCCTTCGTGGGTTGAAAATGTTTAATCAGTAATTTGAGATTCAATACATTGGTCTTCTTCACTGAACAAGACGGAGTAACATGTATGTTTTTGTTTATTTATGTTTTGCTCTGGATAGTATGTATAATGATAATAATATTGACTGGCTTGTTCTTTCGTGATATACCACTCAAGGCCAGTCAATATTATGTAAATATCCGACATCGCAATGATAAATAAGACAGAAAAGGATTATATATGAACATTATTTGTAAGAAGAATTAGAATTTAGAGACTCTTAATGCATCAAAGGGACTTTCAAGTTTCAAGAAGAACTTATGGACACAAATCCAAAAATTCAAGTAAACCTAAGGGAAAGTTTTACTTTGATTTTAAAGAAAGAAAAAGAAAATTAGCTGCAAAAGAAAGACTAATTTCCAGAACTATTAATTTAATGGGGGAAAAAAGAAGAAAAGTTCCAAGAGCTCGCATCGGAGCTTGGATTAAATAATTTGTTCATTTTAAAGATGTATGTGACGTAACTGACCATAAATGATATGTTATGTTAACAATTTGGCTCATTTTACTTTATAAAATCATGATAATTGGTTCAACTTTTAGTCCGAAATGACACTTGTCACGCGAGTCACAATCATGTGTCACGCGAGTCACATTTTCAAATGGCGATTGACATGAAACAAAAAGTCAAGGGATAATAGAATTTGGTCTTATTATTGCCTAGTGTCTCAAAATGAACTCCAGAAAATTTGGTGTAAATGGGACAAGTACTTTCATACGAAAATCCAGTCAAGTACAGTAAGGTCAGAAACCTTCAATAGTATGGCGTCACGCGAGTCACAACAGAAAAAAACGACATATCTCCAACAAGAATGACTTAAAATCAACGATTTCTTTTTAACAATGTGTATGGTCAATACATTGATTGAAATATGTAAAAATAACAGATCTGCAAATTAAAGTTTTGAAGTACTTTACCTTAACAAGGGTGGAATTTTGTATAAATGTCAAGCGAGTCACAATGGAATGGCTGATATGTAAACAGTAATACAAATATAGGCCATATGGTAGAGTAAATACAATTTTAAATTGATGTTAGAGTATTTAGTCATGCTGATTCTAAATCTGAAGAATGCCAATCACATGTTTTAGGTTTTTTGTTCATTGCAAAAATCCAAAATGGCCGCCACGACTGACAAATTTTGCATTTTGTGCCACCAAAATCCGTAAAATTCTACATTTTATGACAAATTTACTAAGATAGCCTACATCAAAACCATGTTCTGTAACATATGCAATGCTCTTACAGCTCGGTCATTAAGATAACGACAGTCAAGTGGTTAAGCTTGCCGCGGACGGATGTACTATGTTGGGACTATTTCCGATTTCCCTTGCTATGCTTCTTCTTGGTAGGACACTTGCTGGACTTGGTTCTGCGAGCGGGACCAGCACTTGCGGCATGTGCTCCTGTCGACGCCCGTTGCCTGAGTTAGAAAAGAAATTAAAGGAATATACAGTAACATTGCAAAACAAACTTGAAACTTAACTTGTAAATCTGGCGTTCTCACATACCTTGTTGTATTTGTATTACCAATGGAAGCATGGAACAGGTTTTGGGTTTTCGAATTTCCCTTTCGTTAAAATATCTTTACGAATGAAGTGTTCGGATTTTGAATTGCCCACTGGAAATTTATAAATGTGTACAACGTCAGCGCAATGAGTAAGCAAATATCACTTTACATTTTCACTCATTATACTTGCTTGGCCATATAAAATCAATTTAACGTAAAATGTTCACACATTACTCAAGAGGACATTTCAGATCTTCGGAGTCCTGGAAGGGACATGAACAAAACAAATTGGTGGGAGAATTAAACCATCAGATATGCCACAAACGGTTCTATTTTGGCAGGTAATAATTTGGGTAATTTATGGCATATGACTTGGCATTTGAGCCCATGCTCGGTCGCGAAGTGGTGGCATTCTACAAAGGCCCCGTTGCAGAAAGAGATCTATACACTCGATTGTAATTAATTACAATTAATCATTAGTCAAAAAAGTTGCGCGTTTCAGCCAATCAAATTGGCGCATCCAGAACACATGATCTGACATACAATCAATTGTAACTATAACAATCGATTGTATCTCTTTCTGCCATGGGGCCAAAAATGTCATGTTATAAGTATTGAGGATATAAACTGACTTACTTCCGTTGTCGATTGATTTCATCGATAGCAGACGCGATGCGGTCTTCCGTCTTCTTGAGCCAGTAGCTGCCAGAGACCCCGTTATCTATGGCCAGGTCTGGGTCTAGACCGTTCCACACGAAGTATGCTAAGTACGCGTCACCATTGGTTTGAATACCCAGATGCCGCCATTTTTCTTTCATCTGTAAAATGTACAGAGTGAGAGAAGCTATTTTAGGCACACATTGCAACGATTCTCACCCTTCCAAACGATCATGACTCCTATTTGGAAAGGGTAATATAATTATTAGAGAAATAAAAGATTGGCCATTCATTGATATAAGTATTCATCCAAAACAAACAGGTGACTCCTTGAATGTATTTATAGTCACATCAGCCTTACAAAAGTAACATTAGTATGTATTATACATGTATAGGCCTACTATACCTGGGATTTTACAATCTGTTAAAATGAATACCTATGTGATGTGCTAGCTATTTAGTCTAGTTATACTACATAACCAGGCCCGTCGGAGCCGCTACGTATGGTACGTATTCATACGTACCACTTTTCAGCCTAAAAAAAAAAAAAAAAAAAAAAAAAGAGAGAGAGACTGGAGAGGGAGAAGAAAAGAGAAGAGAAAAGAAGAGAGATGTTATGAGGATGATAAATGTCATGCCATGTAGGCTGATCGTCTCCAGCTAATGAAGAACACGAACATCATCGAAGTGACATTACCCTTTTTTCCATAATTATGTAACGCATTATCATATAAATCGAAGTTTGTAACCAATCGTAACAACTATACGACTTGTAAATTTATATGAAATGTTCAGTAATGAATAAATGCCGAGAAGGAGAAAGAAAGACAAAAATCATGGAAGCCGAAGAACAGCGTATGCCACAAAACTTTGTCATCCAATCGCAAATTTTAAAAATAATATCCTCAAGAAAGTGATAAATTAAGCTCACCACCTGACCGTAAAACCTCCTATGTATAGGTTAGGCCTATAAAGATTTTCCCGCCCATTTTCGTCACCTCTTAATTCTATTTTTAAAATTTGCTTTCAATTCCAACGTAGGCCTTTATATAGGACACGATCATTTGGACACCATTCTTCCCGCCCTTCAATGGTAAGGGGGTCAGGGCGGATCCAGTGGGTGGGCCGGGGGGTGGAAGTCAGCAAATAAACGAAACAATTCTGCTGATTTGTTTTCTTCTGGCTTGTCAGAACATTTTGAAGTAAAAGGGCACCCCAAATAGAGATCCATCAAAGCAAGGGTAAGATAATGTTGAGAACCGTTTGCCCCCATCTTGAAAATGATCCTTCTACATCAAGCGCATCATTTACAGATCCACCTAACCATACAAAAATACGCCAGAAACAACAGTTCCACTAGGAGATACACATGGGATCAACAGCGTGTGTTTTAGTGTGTCCACGGGCGTATGATCTCGGGGGATAGGGATACCCGGGGAGGGGGGTACTCAAGTATATATTAGGTATACGGGGATGTGCCGCTGGGAAGGGTGAATTTTTCAAGAAAGATCCTTAGACATGGGTCCCATTTTCATTTTTAAAAAACCTTAGACATTGGTGCCTTTTTCATTTATTCCTTTTCCCTCTTTTCTCCCTCATTTTCTCCTGGATTTTGGGATTTGCCGATGTGAAATTGCTAAAATTTTCAAGCTCTATCCGCTCGCTAGCATACATGATATTTCACAACCTGTTAATATATAACCCTTACATCGTCCGCCTGTCGTCCGTGCATGTCTATAGATACTTGGGGGAGGGGGTGTGCCCCCTCCCAGGTAGAGACATTTTGGAAATTGGTGTTTAAAATATCACTGTATAAGTATGGTCATAATTGTTGCAGTTATATATTATTATTATTATTATGCATTTTGTAAGATTTTTAGAAGATTTAACTAAAAAGTGGGGATTGTTTGTCTTGTACAGGCCACCCCGCATCAAAAAGTGGGGGATATATCCCCCCCCGGGGGGGGGGGGGGGGGTAATCAGATAATTGTCGGACGGCGTGTGCGGCTGACACCTTCGAAGCCATACCCACATCCAAGGGTCCTTTTGCTGTAAATAGGTACTCATGTGTAAGGATTTTTTGTGAAAGATCGACCATGTCTAAGTATTTCGAACTTTAAATATTTCATTTTAGCTGTAATATAAAACAATGGCCAATCATTTTGCAGTTTTTTTATAAAATTCTTCATTAGTAAACTGTACCATACTATAAGGGCGGCGCCAGGGTATTTTCTTAGAGAGGACGAAAGTTTATACTTTGAGGGCGCGAAGCGCCCGAGCGAGGGAGCGAAGGGGGTGTCCCCCTCCCACACCAGGGAACTTTGGCAATTATAAACACCCGAGGTTGTGAAATATTATGTATGTGAGCGAGCGGAGTGAGCTTGAAAATTTTAGCCATTTCACAGCGAAAAATTGCCATTTGTTTCAATATAATTGTATGGGTATATTTGTTTTTTTTTGCTTAGGATATATGGCGTTATGAAGTGTATTTCTGGTGTGTTTGTATACTATATAGCGGTCTTATCATGATGGGAGATGGTAATGATTTCTTTAATTAAGTATTATCAAATTTCCTTCCAAGGTATGCACCAGATTGCATTATTTCGAGTCCAAATTTGCAAAAGCTCCCTACCGTGGGAGGGGGTACACCCCCTTCCCACACCCCCCCCCCCCCCCCCCCCCTGCGGTGCTCCGCTCCCTCGCAGTTGTGCCACGCTCCCAATCCGTTGACCGTACACGTACCACTTTAAAATTCCTTCCGACGGGCCTGTACATAACTATAGACTTCGCTCTTACCTCGACTATAATGGGGTGATCCGGAATTCCCAAAAACATCGGGCTTCGAAAGTGTCGGGCTTCGAAAGCAAGTTGTAAAACCGTTTTGGTTGCACCGGGAATGTTCGGATCCGCACCGTTCTTGATCAAGATATCGATGAGGTCGTAGCAGATGTTACTGGTGGCGAGGTACAGAGCCGTGTACCCTTTAGTTGGATCTTGTGCATTGATATTATGGTATCCCTATGAGCAATTCACAGAAACGTACAATTATGGAGATTAAGATATATGCCTGGTTAAAAAAAGGTTCGATTTGACTTAAAGAAAGGAATAAATAGGAATGATTTAGGAGGAAGTGTTCACTATCGGGCCGGTTCCCTTCCCAATTAATGACAACATTTTAAAATAAACTACATGTTGTTGCCAACAACAAAAACGGAGGAAAATGTATGTTTATGAGCATTCTTTACACTGCAAATAAGTTGTGTAATGTTTTAAGTTGTGTCCTATATATGAACCAACCTCATTTTTACACAACTGATACTGCGCGCTGTACATCACACTTTTACTCACTTTTAACCCTTTATCCTAGCGTGTAATGTGAAGGAGATCAAAATCTTATCGTGTTCTGAGCGAGAAAATCTAAGTTTAGGCCGAATATGTTTTGTGTTTGGTGCCTAGCATGAAGTACGGGCAGATAGAGTATGAGGAAACACATTTCATAATTATGTATCTGACTTGGTATACTACGAGTCATTGATTGCCCAATACAGGGTGGCCCAAACAAAACGGAACGGGGCACTTCCCAAAATAAAGTAACACATGTATTATGTCCATCGGATAGAGTGTCTTTTCAAATGAACAACGATACCAAGAACAGTCAATTTGGTCGTGTAGTTTTTGTTTTAGGGCCCTGTGAGTGACACCATGTCAGGTTCTCTTTTTTGTCAATTTGTATTGAGCCAGCGCTTGATGAATTGCACGAACCGCCGTTCATATCGTTGAGCATCGCGCACTATTGTTAGTGTGCACTCAGCCGTGTGCCGAGAGAATGGGCCTGGTCGCTGAATGGTATTACGGGCAAGGAGTGCGGTTAAACTGGCATTGACTAGGTCGAAATCGACATAAATCGGCACCTGACATGGTCTCACTCACTGCGTCCTTAAACAAAAACGACCTGACCAAAATTACTGTTCTTGGTATCGTTTTTCATTGGAAAGGACACCCTATCCGATGAACATAAACATTGTGGTATTATATTTTGGGAAGTGCCCCGTTCCGTTTTTTTTGGGCCACCCTGTATAACCCGAGTCATGTGATGTTAACATTACTTATGTAGTACTACGGAAGAGCAGCCATATCGATAGAGGAACATTTTCTATTAGACCCATGGCAAACAATGAAAGCGATGTTATCAATTGCAGGCGTTATATTCCATGCTGTAAGAGATTGTATTATGACGTCACAATGCCTTGTCAACATATAACTTCGAAAAGTCACATATTCTAATCGAAGTCAGAGACGCTAAAACTTTAAAGATATGGTATTTTTGAACAAAGAGGCCCGTACCCAGGATTTTCCAAGGGGTGGGGGGGGGGGGGGGGGGTGGGCGGGGGTAGGGGGTGCGTTAATTACAAAAGTTGAGGTTAAAAGGTAGATTCGTGTAAGGTGTAAGGGGGGCGGGGGACAATAACAAGATCACTGGTCTAGTTGTGCAAGCGGGGGGGGGGGGGGGGGGGGGGGTGGGATCAACAAGACCAATTGTTGCCCGAGACCACTGGTTTAGATGGCCGAGACCAACAAAGAATGGACCTTTCTGATGTGGGGGGGGGGGGGGGGACTGTCTACGCACCCAACGCACCCAACGCACCCAACGCACCCCCTCGCTACGGGACTGCTATTACTAAGTCATATAACATAATAGATGTTAATTTTGTTGTCGAGAACACCATGGAATGTTCCATCGGGATTTAAAATGCTATTTCCCTCGGAGAGAAACATTCCGTGATGTTCCCCCCACCGTCAGTTAAGATTATGTCAGGACTAACTGTTTTGATCACGATCTCAGCGATTTTTGGTAAGCTGAAGACCCCAGTTCCCATCAGTGGAGTGAATCCATCCCCTCCTTGTACACCGGCGAGCTTTGGTACTTTCTCCAGAATTTTTTGGATTGAACTGTAAATTGTAATATAACAGAAAAAATGCATGTGCATTATGTGAATTTGAAGAACAACAAGAGAATAAGAATCACTACATGCGTATTTCATTTTTACAGAGATACCCGACTTGAAATTCTTAACAAAATTCAATGAACAGGGAAGTAATATCAAGGAATGCTTATTGTCAAGGTACTAGGTGTTACAAAAAACCTGTTATTATTTTAATCCGTAATAACTCAGTCGCTTATGAATGGAATTAAATTAAAGGGTACCAACACCCAAAAATAATATTCTTATTAAAGAAAGGTAACATCTTTAGTATTCCATTCCATCAAAAAGTTCACAAAAATATGTTTCCAGAAAAAAGAAAAAAAAAATGGAAACGCATCACCATTCTAAAGCATGCGTTCATGCGGTCTGAATGCGAAGACTGCGATGCGTGCGGTGTGTGCAGAGCGAACGAATCGCTCAGGAATTTATTGTCTACAAACGTACGCGTGAATAGCATTGGCGCACTCGCAAGTGGTTGGCCCGTATGGAACCAGGAAATAGCAGTGGTTCCGTAAGTGGTGGAAATTAATTGCTTTGTTTATGAATCACACAACCCTTTGCAAAATGTTGTACCAAAACATATAATAATGTGTTGTTCTTTGCCTGGTGGTCCCCTTTAAAACTTTAGACAATGTAAAGGGATACTGTCGAATTTCCTGCGCCAAGTTTTATCAGATTTCAACCAGAGAAAGGGTGGCTATTGTCAATTTTAAAAAAGGTGGGTTCGAATCTGAGCAATATATCCCATTCATTGCTGTATTCAATTTCAAGGAGTAAACAACAATTTGGTTGGGATTCATCCCTTACAAAAGACTTGGTCAATGAGGGCACCGACACAAAAGGTGACCGCGGACAGTCATGTATATTTCTCTGTCACGAGCCAGTATTATGTAACCAAACTTCGACAGATGAATTTGACAATGTTCCTTTACAAGTTCTGGAATTTCGACCTGATTCCATTCATAAGCAACTGAGTTATTACGGATTAAAAACATAACAGGTTTTTTTGTAACACTACTTTTTTTAAATATAAATAGCCACCCTTTCTCTGGTTAAAATCTGATAAAACTTGGCACAGGCAATTTGACAGTATCCCTTTACATTGTCTGAAGTTTTAAGTTTTAATTTGATTCCATTCATAAGCGACTGAGTTATTACGGATTAAAAACATAACATAACAGGTTTTTTGTAACACCTAGTAGATTTCCATTTAAAGTACATAAAGTATATAGAATATTCATTATTTTACCATAGACGCTGCCAGAACATATGACGTAATTACCAATAGTAATAGACTGAATAGACCGAATACTATATTACTGGATAATACAAATATTTGATGTGCAGTACACATTCCGCCCCATGTGATTTGAACGCGGCACATTACTGTTGATATATAAGGGGCATGGCCTATTACGTCATCGCAGGCGGAAGTCCCATACCAGCTACCATCATAACCACAAAGTGGTAAATAAGACCCCGTTTACAGTGAAAAAAAGGCCGGGCCGAGACGCGTCTCGGCCCGGCCTTTTCTCACTGTAAACGCACGCAGGGCCAAATGCGGTACCAAATTGGGAAAACAATTCATTGCAAATAACGCGCCTTTGTTCTGTGACCCCGGCGTGCCTCCAAAATAATGGTTTGTTTACATGCAGAGCGCCACTACGACAAGATATTGAAAGGGCGGCCGGGCCGCGAGGGCCGAGACCGCCACTGTAAACGCACCAAAATTGGGGGGGGGGGGGGGGGGGGGGGCCGAGTACCGCAATTTAAGCAGGGCCGAGACGCGGTCTCGGCCCGGCCCTGCACTGTAAACGGGATCTAGGAACACTTTGTATACAGCTCAATGTCAGCTATACTTACTAAGCCTGGTTGGGTTTTATGCAAAGCAGAACTACCGTTCTCTCGGTCACGTTATCGACGAGTTTGAAATCGGTCTCGGTTCGCTCTACCATCACATCGAAGATCTTCTTATGATTTGCGAAGTGTCCCGTGGCTGCGCTAATGAATGGCTGATATCCGGTTGAGCCCTTTTATTATGAATGGAAAATGGGCAATGCATAATGACAATCGCATTAACTGGAATTGTAAAGGAGTAAATATAATGACGCTCATTATGAGAAGTGATGTATACGCCAGTAACAATGTGGCAAAGTTTTTACTTTTGAACATAACCTACTACCTGTAATTATACATAACATGACAAATTGTATAACGGTATAAAGAAACACATGAAAGGGGAAGACCAGCTAAGATATGGATGGACTGTGTCAAGGGGGACTGTAACAACATACAAATTGACTCCCTGACTAAAGCCATCATACATCCCAGCGATGGTATGGACGGCTTATAAGAAGAAGAAGAAGTCAAGTAAGTATATAAGAAACAAATAGATATCTGTTCTGAAATTTCAAAAGAGAGTTGCCCATGCCCCCACGTCGGCCGGGCATATGGAAACATTTTCTCAGGTGGGTGGGAGTTTTTGATCACATATTATTAGCCTTTCAGTTTTTCATCTTCCTAGCCCCCCCCCCCCCCCCCTCCCCCCCCCCCCCAAAAAAAAAGGGCGGGGGGGGGGGGCTTAACTACTTTGATGACCGACAAATATATTGTTTTGTTATAGTGTAGTCCGACAAGATGACATAATTTTGCCAGAAAATAGGAGAAAGGTTTTGTCCCCAAATAAATGTATATTGCCCTAAAATAACATGATTTTGCCCGAATTTTACCGTAATTATGAAACGTCATCTGAGTGCATCTGAGCATGCACTAACAAAAGAGGGTTACCGCTTTTGATGAAGCTGCTGCAAATGACGTGTCATATGCATGGTACAGTTGGAAAACATGGCAGCCTCCAGTGTTCAGTCAAAACAGATGATCGTAGTAACAAAAACAATGACACTCTCCATTATTAGTGACACCCAAGAGGAAGTTACGAGCAGAAGTGACAAGAATTCTTATTAGTAACAGCAAGGGAAAATTCCAGCATTTCGTTCCCCTTTAAAGCTGCGTTTCCATTAGAGCGAATTTCCGCCGCTAACATTCGCAGGGACCAATTCAGTGTTATTCATATAAATTATCATTCATAATTCATATTACATAGCGAATATTCACCAGCGAATCTTTTAAATCGCTCCTTAGAGCGATTTTTTCAATAATTCGCTGCGAAAAAAAAAATCACCGCGGAAATTCGCTGTAGTGGAAACGCAGCTTAACTGATTTAATTTAATTTATATGACACCTTGGAATGTTCTCGCAATGTGATTGGTTGAATATAGGTCATATGACATTCGTGGAAACGTACCATTCAACGATTTTGAAGTCATTTACTTGTTTTAGTACCATTGAACGATTAGTGTCGTCAGTAATCGTTCAATGGTACTTTTTTAAAGTACCATTGAAGGATTACTGACGACACTAAACGTGGAATGGTACTTTTGTTTATGTTGTTGTTGTGCAAAGGCCAGCGCGCGTTAAAAATAACTGCGCGCATTGCGCAGATATTCCATTCATGAACGACCGCATTAACAAACATTACGCACTCAAGGCATGCAAGCAAAGACGCTTAATGGAAAGACCGACCACTGTACAATTATCCTGTACAAAGTGAATGGGCAGAGCGCGATGTACAAAATTAACACGCACTTTGATACGCAGGCTTTTCATTATGACGTCACAATAACAGGGGTGTCGATCCTGGGGGGGCAGGGGGGGCGGTCGCCCCCCCCCCCCAATGAAAATATTGGGGGGGGCGAACATATCATTTCGCCCCCCAATAATTCCGAAAATGAGGAAATCACAGCTTTGATTTCAATTGTAAAATCGCTATCGACTATAATTTTTTAATATTTTTCTTATCATGAGGATAATATTATTTCTACATGAAGACATATCCCTAAAGGTTACTAAGGTCGCCACTAAGCTCTTGGTCAATCTTCATACTAGCCTAATTTGCCGAGTTTTAGAAAGATCGGTCTAAATCTTTATTTTCTTAAAAAATCATACTAAAGAAGGGAACTGAATTTCCAAAAAAGCTATCGACTATAATTTTAAAATGTGTTTTTATTAATAAAAAATGACACAAATACAGTGATATAATACATTCCCTATGGTTACTAAGGTCTGGCTTAAGCTCGATTTGAATCTTCATTTTGTTTGAAGGGATGATCGCTGCGCGACCGCCAGTGAGCTGTCTTGTAATTCTACAGTCTTTGATGCAAGGCAGCGCGCTGTGCATTGCGCTTGGAAGTTTGCACAGTACTTTTTACACAACATGGCTGTAGAACCGGGATTTGTTTCGCTGACGGATGCCGCTTTGGACGATTTAATCTATAGGATCTATGTAAGTTTTTACACTTAGGTGTCATATAAAACAAATAATTAATGTTTTTCCATTCGTACAATGGTACGAATATTTTCATTCGGTGAAAGATGGAATGTTCCATTCAACTCGGCTTCGCCACATTCCATCTTTCACCTCATGCAAATATTCGTACCATTGCACTCATTAACATTGATTATTTGTATAATATATTGACGACAAAATGAAACCTTTATATTGACATCTGCTCCGCGCTCTATAAGAAGGGATGCGATCCGTGGTCGTGCTTCAACAGTATCGATACAAGCTATATCGAGTGGCATAAATCCATGGGCAAGCGAATTCACATCGGCCCCTTTGTCCAGAAGATACTTGACATTCTTGTACCGATTGCTGAATAAGAGGGCGGGGAGGGGTGTGGGGGAGGGGGGGGGGGGGTTGGGGCAAGACAAATGAAGATAGGAAAGTGAGAGAAAGTAACATAATTGTATAGGGAGCGATATAATCAATATTATTGGAGAGAAAAGAGATACACGCATTAACAAACCAGGGGGGTGTTTCACAAAGATCATAAGTTGGTCTTTGCACTAAGATAAGTGTAAGATAAGTGTAAGTGTAACAGCTAAGCAGTGTAAGAGACGCGCTGAACGTAGATGGAGACGTACAAGATCTGACGCGGATCTTGCTACATACAAGGGAAAGAGGAACATTGCTTATAATGTGATTGCTGATGCACAGCAGGACTTCTTCACATCTCTTATAGACCAACACAAATCCAATCCTAGACGCCTTTTCCAGTACACAAGCAAACTCCTTGGACGTTCCAAGGATGTGCCTCTTCCTTCTGATCCTAATTCCCGGAAATTAGCAAACGATTTTGGAGAATTCTTCACTCAGAAGATTGAAGGTATTCATCACAAAATAGTTGAACTTACTCATGATTCATCTACTCTTGAACCACCATCTGCTTCAAGTCCCACAACTGCAAATCAGGAAGAAAACATTCTGCTGGAACACAGGGGTGTCGATCCTGGGGGGGCAGGGGGGGGGGGGCGGTCGCCCCCCGCATGAAAATATTGGGGGGGGGCGAACATATCATTTCGCCCCCCCAATAATTCCGAAAATGAGGAAGAAAAAAATTGAGTGATATAATGCCAAAGAGGGGAAAGACACATTTATCAATAATTAATCTTCAAAATAGCCGTTTTTTAGTTTGAAAAGGACTGTAAATCTCTTTTTTGCCGCGCGCTTCGCGCGCATACAGTTTATCATATTGCAAGTTTCATTTGGGTTGCGGGAACTCACCTTTTGAAATGTGTTGGGGAGCGTAATTTCTCAAACGCACACCTCAAACGAAGTTTATTAAACCCTCATCTATAGATAGCACACCGTCACAGAAAATAAAATAATCTTGGTACATATGCGCTGAACGCAAATCAAATTGGAATATCATGTCCCCCCACATTTGAAAAAGGAGCAGATTGTCCCCCTCCCTTTGTCATTATGTATGTTTGGTTCCATACCTATATACTTCATATTACGTGAAATTTCTGTCTCAGGTGTGCACCAAATCGCACAATTTCACACCCATAAATACAAAAGCTCCCTACTGTGGGAGGGGGACACCCCCTCCCACACCCTCCCCCGCTCGGTCGCTTCGCTTCCTCGCAATGTCTCCCCTACACTTTTGAGAAATTGTTGACGCCCTTCCTTAGTTTCATGGGAGCCCAATGCCCTAGACTATATCGATGGCTCTATGGTATACATGATCACGTGGATCCATCTCATGCAAGGCTCAGTCTTTTCCTCGCTATGCCCTTTAAAAATACGTTATGAGTAGGTTCACTATTTTATACAATTTTAACACCCATGCTAGGAGCAAATGTCTGAAATCTAAAACCTTCAGGGGGCTCCGCCCCCTGGACCCCCATTATTGTCCCCAAATGTGGGTGCCCCCAAAGTCAGGTCTTCGAGCCATCAAGACACTTTCAATGAGCGCATAATAAAACTTCCGGGCATGCCAATGTGGGGCTTTTAGCTCTCTCAGTGGTCACTCTGGAAAATTTTTCAAATTTCGCCCCCCCAATCTCAAAAACGGATCGACACCCCTGCTGGAACATGTTGACATGATGTCACCTGCAGATGTCAGAGCTCTTGTTCTGAAGTGTGGAAAGAAGACTTGTCAACTTGATCCAATGCCATCTCATCTCATCGTGAGCTTAACTTCCATCATCATCCTCTCCCTTCAGTCGGGGGTCTTCATTGATGACTGGAAAAATGCAATTGTGACACATTTGTTATAGGGCCGGTCATACTTACGGTAGGGGACGTAGTGATCCGTAGGGTAATTTAATGTGGGTCAGACGTGGTGTAAGTACGTTAAACTAGGTTAAACTAAGTTGAACAACGTGGAACTACGTTGAATTACGTTAAGGTACGGTGGTTGGCCACGGAAGGGTACGGATAAGTACGTTAAACTACGCTAGACTACGCTAATGTGGGTACAGCTTGCTCACGGACAGGTACGGAGTGGTACGTCTGACTACGCTTGAGTACGAGAGACTGCGGTAGCCACTACGCTGGACTACGCTGGACTACGCTAAAGAACGTCAAACTACGGTAAATAGCAACCCCACACGGAGTATAACAGCCAGCCGGTGGTGTGGTACGGCCATTGTGCGCTTGTTTTTCAAACATAGCAGTTCTGTGAAATTTGTCTATTTTTTTGCTCAAACATGTCTGGATCAAGACTGTTGATGCTGGTTTTGTACACGGTAAAGTACGTTAGAGTACGCTAGAGTACATTTAAGTACGTGACGAAGTACGTTAGACTACGCTAGACTTCGTTAGACTACGTTAGACTACGTTAAACTTCGGTTTAGTACGTTATTACTACGGATGCCTTTAACGTACCGCTCTTTTGAACATGTTCAAAAATTAAATCGCAGATCACAGCTCTCCTGAGTTAATACCAAGTTAGCATCACGGACAACTACGGTACGATACGGATGCTAGCACGTTCAACTACCTTCAACTTCGTTCAACTACGATCAACAACGTTAGCCACCACTACGTTCAACTACGTCCACTACCGCAAGTATGACCGGCCCTTAAAGAAGGAGAATCTAGACTGTGAGTTCAAGAACTACCGCCCGATAAGCAACTTGTGTTTCCTATCAAAGTTGGTAGAGTGCGCAGTTTGCGACTAGCTCCATCGTCACATGCAGGACCATTCACTAATTCCTCCTCTCCAGTTAGCGTACAGGAAGAATCACAGTACTGAGACTGCGTTGTTAAAATCAAGAATGACATTCTCCTCAACATGAACTCACAGCAAGTAACTCTCCTGGTATTGCTTGATCTGAGCTCCGCTTTCGACACTGTTGATCACTCCATCCTCATCTCACGCCTTCACACCAAGATTGGACTCTCCGGAAATGCCTTGGATTGGTTCCGGTCTTATCTGAGCGAAAGGAGTCAGCGTGTGACAGTTTGTGGATCCCAATCAGACAAGTTTGTCCTTAACTGCATGTGGGGCTCCACAAGGGTCTTGCCTGTGCCCTCTCCTGTTTTCAATATACACATCTAAGCTGTTTGATGTCATTGGGAAGCATCTTCCGGATGTCCATTGCTACGCGGATGACAATGTTGTACTTTTGTACTTTTATTTCAAGCCTGATCATGATGGAAGTGAGGCTGCAGCTATTGCAGCTATGGAGACCTGCCTTGGTGACATTCGATCATGGATGCTGACAAATAACCTTCTGATCAACGACAGCAAGACAGAGTTTATCATGATTGGAACAAGGCAGCAGCTACAGAAGATCAACACTTCACACATCAAGATTGGTAGTGCTGAAATCACGGCCCCTTCGGCCAGAGTTACAAACCTAGGCTTTGTGTTCGACCAGAACCTGAACAGGGATAAACATGTCTCTGCAACTTGCAGGATAGCCTTTTTTCACCTGCATAACATTCGTCTCATCAGCAAGTATCTAGACCAGAAGTCACTTCTCACCCTCATCCATACATTCGTTACTAGCCGCCTGGACTACTGCAACAGCCTGCTGTACGGTGCCACTGCAACCCACACTGAAAAGCTGCAGCGTGTCCAGAATGCAGCAGCAAGACTTGCCACAAAATCCCCGAAATTCTCTCACATGAAACCTGTTCTCCGTCAACTCAACTGGCTCCCCATCAGGTCCAGAGTCCAGTTCAAGATTCTCATTCTCGCTTTCAAATGTATTCATGGCCTGGCTCCTCTATATCTCACTGAACTTATTACAATTAGCCAGCCGTCCCGGTACTCACTCCGCTCCTCACAAGGCACTCTGCTGAACCATCCAATTGCTTCCCACACCCTCCGCAACCAAGCTTCATTCAATTTGTTTAAAGAACAATTGAAAAGTCACCTCTTTCAATAACTTGAACTTGAACAGCGCTTTTGAACATTCGACATGGAAAAAGCGCTATATAAATGCATTATTATTATTATCATTATTATTATTAAGATGGTCTTAAATATTATGGAAAGCCATTTAATGTCTTGAAACAGTTTTATAAAAGTTATGTTGAAATGCATAAAAGGTTGATTCAAATCATATATATTTTCTAATTATCAAATAGATTCATAATCTTCACATAAAATTCATGAAATCTGTTTGATAATTAGAAAATATATATGATTTGAATCAACATTGTATGCATTTCAACATAACTTTTGCAAAAATGTTTCAAGACACTTATGGCTTTCCATAATATTTAAGACCATCTTAGTGCTAAGATCAACTTAGGATCTTTGTGAAACACCTCCCAGTATAATGAGCATGGAAAATATTCATGTACTCCATGTACACAGTCAGTAAATGTGACTTTATTAACTATTTGGATTTCTTTAGTCTAGATTATCGACTATACCATTTACCTCTTCTTCAAGCACAAAGGCAACTGGCTAGAAATATATTAAATGAAAATGAGCAAAGAAGCATTATCGGGAATGTTCCCCATTCAAGGTTCTGTGCGGCTCGATGGTTGAGCACCGGTCTCTGTCTATTTTTCTTTGCTCTCGTCTCGAACATCGCGTTAAAACTTTAGCCACGCCCGACTGTCACATATCGGTAAAAACCAAAAAAAAAAACAAGACAATCAATATTGCCACACAGTCACACATAGAGTATGTGTGTGCGACAGTATAAAACATAGTTCTTGGAAGAAAATACTGTACATAGCATTTTTTTAAATACACGTAGTCATTGCTGTATATTCACCCTTTTATTGCGCTTAGGAGGGGCGTTATATTATCAGAGTCACCCAGATCGACGAATGCCCCGAATTCTACAAACAGTTTGAGAATGTCGCGTTTGCATTGTCTAGCTACATGGTTGATGACAGTTGTCCCACAGGGAGGCTCCCAGTGAACCTATAAAACCAAAAACACACATTATTATATAGATACATGTATATACTCCGCAAAAAAGAGAAACGGGACACTTGTTTAAAGGGATAGTTCAGTTCTGGTAAAGAGAGTACAGTTTCGGTCAAACAGAATTTTAGTAAGCAAAACACGCAAAAACACGCACAATTACATTAGAAACTCATAGTTATAACTCAACCATGCTCAAAAGGAATACAAAATTACAAATATCTTAGTAAAAAGCTTGTTATCGTTCAAAATGAGCCGTTAAAATTCAAGAGGGCGCTTTCTACATGCACTCTGTGGTTAAAACGCTATACGCTTATTCAGTTGGGCTTCTAGTATTTATATTATTGTGCATGAAAAATTAAAATTAAATATTGTGCATGTGATGTTTTGCTGAAATAGTGATTAGATAGAGAGATAATCAAGAATTATCTACAAACCTCTTTTTCACAATTTTGAAAAGAGGAAGCAGTTTTTGAAATTGTTAACGAGTGGTTCAAAATTGTCTAATATTTGTGGGACCCCACATTTATTACAAATGGTTATGTTTATGGATATTTCAGCCATTTCTGAACCGATTTTGATCAAATAAAGTTTATTCTGTCATTAGAATTGTATGTTCTTTAAAATTTGACACTCAATTTTTCATTATCTCACAAAAAATTATTTTGTGTAGCGCCCTCTAAACCAAAACTCAACTATCCCTTTAAGTTGAAATATTTCATACGACAAAGTGTACATTATCATATATCAAATTAAATGAAATTTAGTCCTCTAAAGGCAGGGTACAAATTAAAGGTATAAACGTTCATGCATGAACTGCCATGGTCAATTAACAATAGCAAGGTCTGTTTTCAAAAATAGCAAAAAACAATGGAGGACCGCACACCATTCGACTGCAATGAGTAAGCGTCTTGCTTGAAACAAGATGTGCGGGGCAAGTCAATTATGACACTATTTAAACTTATTATCCTGAACAAACTCCAAAAACACACATTTTCCAATAAAACAGGGCCAGGTTATGAGAACATTAACATACTGGTCTGTCTTTGAGGCATAAAGCTTGTTTGTTCCATGTGTCCCCTGCAATTTTAACCATAGTAACCTAGAAAAGTGACATGTTAAGGACTGCCCAAATCGGTGATAAAATATGAACTCAACATTCGTTTTTTTCACTAGGTAAACAGTGTTCGTATTCTTTTAAACTTTCACAAATCTTTCAATTGAAGGATTGAGGATTGAAGTCTCAAATTTCATTTTGTGCAATATCTGACACTTAACAGGGTTCACTTTAACTTTTTGCACATGTCAACAAAGTAACTAGATCTATTTAAAGTAAAAGCTGTCTATTCTTACCAGTTCTGGTTTCTGTGTCAAGATTTGTTTCACCTTTTCAGCATCTCCTTCGTTTGCTGCTTTGATGAGTGGGTCATCCAGTAAATGGTCACTTAAGACTAAATAGACAAATACACAGTTAATATAACCGAAATGAAAGATATATATCGATTAAAGAGAATTACTAGACATAGTGCACTCACTGAGTGCATACCTCCGCCCACGCGCGAATGAAAAGATCACATTATGGAGGGACGTTTTCCGAAATATGTTCACGCCATGTATGATAGGTCTAATGCGTAATCAAAACTGCGCGCGTTTCACTTCCGCAATGCAGCGTGATAAATTTACATGCATTTGTAGTCTGCAACAATTTTGGGAGAGAGGAAGTCAGAGAGCGACGGCTCGCGTTCAGTCACAGTAACGAGCGCACTGTTCGCCACACCATCTCCAGTCGACAGTCCGGGCGAGACATCCGTCGACAAAGTCGGTCAATTGACTATAAATTTGATGTTTGCGTGACCTTGGCCTTGCCCTTTGACCTTTGACCATGAAAATTTAATGGGATCTATTCTAGATGGACACGAACCTGGTTGAGATATCTGTGAAATTGTGAAACGGGAGCGAAAACTTAACCTCCAACTTCGTTGGCGGAGGTATAATAATTAAGTATAGAACAGTTGTTCTCAGCCTATGAGATCAGTCATCAATAAACTGTTGAGCAGAATTTGTTGAGCAGAATTTGTTGGGAAATAACAAAGTTTAGATCGTTCGAACTTCGCGTAGAAATTAAAAATTTCCTGGAAAAAGCTAACAACTGTGTAGTCTAGTATGATAGTTTTGATCAGGTAATATTACTTTTGTTTAGATTTTTTATTTGTAAACAATTATTTAAAAGCGAAATTTTAAAAATCTCTATCAGCCGTCTGGCTTTTGTCAGTAAGGCCGTAATAATGTACATAAAATCACAACAACAACAAAATATCAACGAATAACATTATTTACAGAAAAACAAATTTAAACTTACAACAAGGTTTACGGAAATGTATCTTCATTTTGATCATAATCTTATACTCTCATACTAACTAACTACAACTGAACATATTACCTGCGTAACTGAAAAAGTTGTAGTCACCGGACTTAAAAAGACTGCCCGGCTCTGCTTGAGGTTTCACTGGTACAAGATTGATGCTCATGATGACGAGCGTTCTTCCTTCATCGATGTATTCGACATGCACGTCCATTCCGTCTGCCCTAAGAACTCTTCCCGTTTTCCCAATTATCTGAATACAGAAAGTGGTGGTGCATGTGGTGTTATATAATGCTATTATTATTATGGTGGTAGTAGTGGTGGTGATGGTGTTGGCGGAGGCGGTGGTGATAATGATGAAAATGATAACGATGATGATAATGATGATGGTGATTATAATGATAATGATAAAATGATGATGATGATGATGATGATGATGATGATGATGATTTTGTTTGTTTCATTTATTTTATATTAGCACACATGTTCTTCAGCGTGGCATTTGCATTATACTTCATGATAATGATATAATGATGAAACCTATATTAAAAGATAAATAATAATAATAACTATAATAAATACATGTTATGTTTTGTAATTAAAGGTGCACCTGTAAAGTGTCAAATATTGCCCACAATTACATTTGAGACTTTAATCCTATACCAAAATCATCGTAAGATGTGTCCGAATGATGTGTGAAAGTTTCATTGAAAAGGAACACTGCTGTCCTGGTTAAAAAAGCGAAAATATGCGTCAGCTTTTATAACAAACTAGCAATTTACCCATCACCAGATCTTTGAGTAAGATAATGTTGTATGTTGTATTTTTGTATTTCGTTATTTTTTGTATCTGTCCTGCAAATTTTTTTTTGTCAATTAATGGAATCTCTGTTTGTATGGTTATGATATGATTTAATCAGATTACAAATTGTGTAACAGGTTCGTCAAGTTCGGCATCCAATCACTAAATATACGTATACATTAGAAAATATTAATAGTAATATTAATCGTAAAATCTTCTCCTACACCCCCCCCCCCCCCCCCCCCCCCCGTCGAAATACTTGACCGACATCCGGCCCCTCAAAAATGTTGGTTGACAAAATAACCCCGCCCCCCTCGAAAAAATGTTCACTGACACCCACTCCCCTCACAAATTCTTCACCGACATCCCCCCCCCCCCCCTTCAAAAGAATTTTTACTGGTACCCCCTCTTGAAAAAATCTTCACTGACACCCCACTCGAAAATTCTTCACCGACAACCCCCCCCCCCCCCCCCCACCTTCGAGATTCTTCACCGACATTCCCCCCCCCCCCCCCCCCTTCGAAAGAGTCTTCACCCGTCCCGGTACCCCCTCTTGAAAAAATCTTCGACACCCCCCTCGAAAATTCTTGACCGACACCCTCCTCGAAATACTTGACCGAAACCCCCCCTCGAAATTGGCCGACACCCAGCCCATCGAAAATTTTGTTGACGAAATAACCCCCCCCCCCCCCCTCCCCTTGTAAAAACTCTGGGTACGCCAGCGATCAAAGGTTCAAACAATAAACAGTATTAATTAAATCGTTGGCAAGTAGATCAATAACCCTAATTCCTTGCTCATCTTGTTTACACAATATTTACAAAAAAGCACACCTTTTTTATACTTGAGTACAACATTATGCACTTCGAAATTAGCCTTTATACATATTTCATATGGGAGTTCAAACAACACTCGACACATTTGCTCCGATCATGCAACGCACACATACACCACGCCGTGCATTATGTATTATATGTACATCGAGTCAAAGGCTCGAAGCACTCCGCAAGTAAACAACGAATATTTAACAGCTATTTTTAAGTACACCAAAGAACTATCTAAATACAACATTATATTCGCACAAGTCGACAATGAAAATCAGTCATGTTCTGCTTCAAAATTAGAATATCGCATCCCGATCGCGAGGCTTTCGCACCGGCTTTCGCTCTCCGTATAATACCGTACTCGTAGTACACAATACATGCAGATGCACATGGTACTATGGTACAGTGCATAGGGTACGTAGGGTAAGATTATGGTATGCTGTCAAATTCGTTCTATGTTTGACGTTTCACTTTGATTGATAAAACGCACTATCGGCTTGTTTTTCGCACGCACGTAACATAACGGTAGAAGCTGCATCGTGATTTATCGCCCATACATGGCTTAAAAACCGCATTCTGGACAAATCTTGGCGACCGACACTTTTTGGCGACCGACAAAAACACCGTCCTATTACTGTATGACGCGTATGAGATTCATGCCTGGCAAACCAAACGCATGTTATCTTCTGTTCATCTGTATTAGTGTAGACATCTCGTATAAATTGTAAACCATTTGACCCAAACATATGTTGTATATTTTAAAACATTTTAGTAATTATTTGTCTCCATATTGCTAAGCCCCCACCTCTGAAAACCTCTCCAGAGTAAAATTATATTGTTGACTGGTTGTGACATCATCAGTCATTCACTATTCAGTTACAAAGAAGTGGCCTTCACCCAAGCTGAGTGCCTAATCACAATAGCATCACACAGTTGATTACAATACCAACTTACACACCTTCAAGTTGAATAGCAGTTGCTATGTCAGAAGAAAAGCACTGTCTTAGCTATTGTATGGAGGCATGCAGGGCATGCTTTTGTGTGCATGTTCTTTTTGTACTTTCATCTTCTTTTTTTCATGTTCATTACTACTATTAGTAGTAATATGATGATATTAATACTAATAATCATATTCACGTTAATTACCAATTTCATATCGTTTGACCATCCGCCATCACCATTTTGTAGTCGCCTGACCATATCAAGGTCATCATCCAAACGAACGGCTTGACCAGCACAGAAGGAATGGAGCTAAATCAAAAGGAGAATTTATAGAGTATCACCCTATTACTGAGGTCATTGTATAGATACGGTACACAATCTTGGATTTAAAGTTTAATGTTATAGTAGTAGTAATAGAAGTAATAGTATTAGTAGAAGTAGAAGTAGAAGTAGTGGTAGTAGTAGTAGTAGTAGTAGTAGTAGTAGTAGTAGTAGTAGTAGTAGTAGTAGTAGTAGTAGCAGTAGTAGTAGTAGAAGTAGTAGTAGTAGTAGTAGTAGTAGTAAAAGTAGTAGTAGTAGTAGTAGTAGTAGTAGTAGTAGTAGTAGTAGTAGTAGTAGTAGTAGTAGAAGTAGTAGTAGAAGTAGAAGAAGAACAAAATTAATCCTCCTGCCTTAATTGAAAAACAATTTAGGAGGGAAATTCACTATTGGGATAAGACATCATACATGCATAAACAATTATCACTTGTAAAGTCCGATTTAGTTTGTATGTATTTCTATTGAAATAATGTAAATGTTTAGACCAGAAAATCATCCGGAAACACTAAATAGATAAATACAAATAGATTAAAGGGACTTGGTAACATTGTCCAAATCCTCAAAATAAAATTGTAATTCTAGCGGTTCCTTTATACCTTGTTGTATTCGTATTAACAATAAAATCATGGGACAGCTTTCGGTTTTTCAAATTTCCCTTTCATTACAAAGATATGTATGATTGAAGTATTTAGATAAGAAAATCTCCGGGCGAGATTTTCATCCCTGTACAAAGTGAATGCAGTGAGTTGGTGAATATCACCCAATATCACTTTGCATTTTCGCTCATTACTTGGCCATACATTGTCCATTTGACCTGAAATTTTCACACAATACCCTGGGGACATATGAGATAACAACAGTATACATTGCATCAACCATTCATCAGTTTTTGCACATCTCAACAAAGTTACTAGATCCCTTTAAAGTGCCGCGGACAAGGCAAATAGAGGACGAGAGTCATACTACGCACGAGACGCGCCGTCTGTACAAACTAATGGTATCCCATTTTAGCAGCACGTTCGTTCTAGCCTAGTTGACTGTCATGGCGCGGCCCAATGCGGGCGGCTGAGTAATTTTTCCCCGGCCCTCTATATGTCTTGTCCGCGCAACTTTAAATGGATACCTAAGTTTTGGTATAGAGGGCGCTACACAAAATAATTTGTTGTGAAATATTGAAAAACTGAGTATCAAAAGTAAACAGTTTTAATGACAATATAAAAATAAACTTCATTGTTTTGATCAAATTCGGTTCAGAAATGGCTGAAATACCCATTAACATAACCGTTTCTAATAATTGTGGGGCCCCACAATAAGTCGATAGTTTTAACAAGCCGTTAAAAATAATGTTTTAGAATGCTTCCTCTTTTCAAAAATGTACAAAAAGGGCTTTTAAATAGTTGTTGATTATTTCTCTATCTCATCACTATTTCAACAAAACATCACATACACACTACCGTATTTTATTCAAAATGATTGAAACCAATGTGTTTTTAGAAAACGCCTTTTTCAGTTTTAGCGGCTCTTTTTAATAACAGGCTGATTAATTAGTC
>JBAMJV010000278.1:0-5000 GCA_037951105.1 Echinarachnius parma | reverse complement strand
ACCAAAACGAGATGTTGTGTAATAATTAGTTACAAACTATCTTAATTAGATCATCCTTTAATATACCCCAAATCAGATCCTGCATAATAATTCCTTAATTACAAAGTATTTAAAAATTATGGTTTAAGTAAATTATCGGATGTTACTTTAAGCTACAACGCATTCCTTGCATTTCATCTTGATCCAACTGCAGCCATCATATCACACCCTGGGATACATAACATTTCTTTTAATTTATAATATTTCTTATAATATTGTGCTACATATCTCCATCACTTCAATAAATTCATTCAATCGCAGACCCTGGAATATTATATATATTATAGATTACCCTGGTTTATAACAATAATAATTAATAATTTGTTGCAAACGTGCCCCTAAAAATCGTCGAGACATAATTTCTATAAATTAGTGACAGTTGAAAAATTACGTGAAGTTCTTAGTTGATGCATTCAACGAGACCTAAATCAAAATTAATGAGAAGTGTGGATGCATGATTTGAGATATAGTTATTCGGCACTTACATTTGTACTAGGTGTAACAAAATAACTGTTATGTTTTGAATCCGTAATAACTCAGTCGCTTATGAATGGAATAAAAGTAAAACTTCAGACAATGTAAACATGGTAAAGGGATACTGTCAAATTTCCTGTGCCAAGTTGTATCAGATTTCAATTAGAGAAAGAGTGGCTATTGTCAATTTTAAAAAAAGGTGGGTTCGAATCTGAGACCTTCTTCCCAATGCACCCATAGATAAAGCAATATATCACATTCATTGCTGCATTCAATTTCAAGGAGTAAACAACAATTTGGATGGATTCATCCCTTACAAAAGACTTGGTCAATGAGGGCACCGACACAAAAGGTGACCTCGACCAGTTCCTTTACAAGTTCTGGAATTTCGACCTGATTCCATTCATAAGCAACCGAGTTATTACGGATTAAAAACAACAGGTTTTTTGTAACACTACTTTTTTTTAAATTGACAATAGCCACCCTTTCTCTGGTTCTCTGGTTGAAATCTGATAAAACTTGGCACAGGAAATTTGACAGTATCCCTTTACATTGTCTGAAGTTTTAATTTAATTCATTCATAAGCGACTGAGTTATTACGGATTAAAAACATAACAGTTATTTTGTTACACCTAGTATTAGATAATTCTTGATTGTATATAAAAATATATATATTATCTAAGGAAAATAATGACGAGAGAAAAAAAGTCACCCGTAGGTGTTGTGTCAATGACCCTGAGGTCACACGCTCTCTTGTGGCCGGTTCTGTATAGTCCCTTGGTGCCGTTGTCCCATTGCACGAGCACGGTCCCAGGAGGGCATGTTGGTTGCCAAGAGTCTGTCTGACGTAGCACCGTACCTACGTGACCCTCGCCGCCATCTTGGTCATCGTAGTACCCAGTCAGACCCTCGTATCACACGAATTCCGGGTTTGGGCTTCATTTCATGTTATATACGCTGAGAATAGAGCAGACTGGCTCCATTAAAGCATAAACGAATCATGCATCTTTGTCATCGAATACGCAGGACTATTCTGTATAGAATGTTATTATTAGATCAATTTACTAGCCAATTAAATCTCCACATTGAATTCATTTAGACGCTTCTGTTTTCCGTAGGTGCTCTTTTGTCGTGAGATAGGGCCTAAGTTTAACCAATGATTGATACACAAGTTTCGTTTGTTTTTGTATATTTCTCAAATCGAAAAAAAAGTAGGGACCAGAATAATTATGGTATCAAATGTATCTAATATTTCATTATCATTACATTCTGAAAGAACTTGTGGAAAACATTACCCGTTTGTCCTTTGGCCCAACCCCTAGCTAGTGTATGGTGACCCCCCCCCCCCCCCACCCCCCCCCCACACACTTTCTGACTACACGTAGGCCATCAATCATGCCCAGCTACAGAGCAGTTCACAAATGCACAAACTTAGTATATATTTACCCAATTGTAGACTGTAATATCCAAAACAAATAATACAATAATATACTGTTTAAAAGGGATCGAGTGACATTGTTGACATGTGCAAACAGTGGTGAATGGTTGATACAATGTGCATTGTCGTGATCTGATATGTCCATTGACTGCTGACTGATTAATGAGTGAACATTTCCACGTTAAATGGATGTTATTTGGCCGAGTAATGAGCGAAATAAAAAGTGATTTTCTCATTGCATTGACTTTGTACACGATTATGCCTATCCAATGGAGAGTTACAAATCTGAACACTTCAGGTGTAAATATTTTTTTTAAGAGAGAGAAATTCGAACAAACCAAAACCTATCCCATGCTTCCAGTTCTAATGTTCATGCAAATACAAGAAGGTATGAGAGAACCGTTAGAGTTCGAAGTAAGTTTGAGGCTCTGACAATGTTACTAAATCCCTTTATAAGTTTATATTACCATATCAATTAATGTAATATCACAGACAAAAACGAATTAACCCCGGTAAACGAGGCAAACTTGCCAATCTCATCATGCTAAGCACACACACACACACACGCACACACACACACATACACACACACCACACACATACACACACACACACACATATGCGCCGGAAGTGGGGGGGGGGCAGGGGCAGGGGGCGGCCGCCCCCCCCCCCCCCAATCCAAAAAGTGGGGGGGGGGGCAAAACGAAATGTTGCCCCCCCCCAAAAAAAAAGCCCCCCCCCTCCCAATTTTTTTTTTTAAAGAGTGGGAAAGACACAATCAAATGGATGAGCTAACGTTCAAAAAATAGTTTATACATCCATTTTCAATTTTCGCTGCGCGCTTCGCGCGCGAACAGATTATCTCAGTTTGTTCTAAACATCTGATGAGACCATAGACATTTTATTGCTTTTTTGTTTAACTCAAATTCTAAATTTCCTTCACAGGTATGGCATGAAGTGCACCAAACTGCACCATTTCAAGTATATAAATGCAAAATCTTCCCCGTGGGAGGGGATACCCCCTCCCAAACCCTCCCCCTCTGGCTCTGCCCAAGACCTCGGTCGCTTCGCTCCCTCGGGATTCATTATTAGCTGTAGGCCCTGATGTTGGATCATACATGCGCCATATGGTTTATGTTGGAACTGTGTATGACACTAAATACAATATTTATGTGTGAGTTTGGGTGCATATTTATTAGTGCGTCAATTATTTGTTTTCTTCGTGAAAAATAAATCAAATCATAACACGCTTTCCCAGTTAATCTTAAGCCCGAATTTCCTATCTAGGTATGCACCAGATTGCACAATTTCAAGTCCATAAATGCAAAATCTTTCTTACCGTGGGAGGGGGATACCCCCTCCGAAACCCTCCCCCTCCCTCCCTGCCCCAGCCCTCAGGCGCTTCGCTTCCTCGGACTCATAATTATTGGCTGTGTGTTGTTGGATCATACATAATGTTGCATAATTATGGTTTATGTTGTTGTGTGTGTGTTTTGGGGTACATATTTATTAGTGTGTCAACTTTCTGGTCGATCAAATCATATCACGCTTTCCCAAATACAGCCGAATTTCCTATCTAGGTATGCACCAGATTGCACAATTTCAAGTCCAAAAATGCTAAAGCTCCCTACCATGGGAGGGGGGACACCCCCCTCCCACACCCTCCCCCCGGTCAGTCGCTTCGCTCCCTCGCAATGTCTCACTCTTGCATATGGCTCAAAGTTGGCAACCTCAGAGTGTGGTTGGGCATGAGCCCCTACCAGTGGCGTAGCGAGGGTCAAGTGATTGGGGGGGCACAGCTGCGAGGGAGCGGAGCGACCAAGCCCGAGGGCGCGTAGCGCCCGAGGGGGGGAGGGTGTGGGAGGGGGGTGTCCCCCTCCCACGGTAGGGAGCTTTTGCAAATTTTTACTTGAAATAATGCAATTTGGTGCATACCTTGGGAGGAAATATGATAATACTGAATTAAAGAAATCATTTCCCTCATACACACACAATCAAACCTACGTGTACATACAGACCAGACTCAAATACTCTCCCGCCGTATGCTTGTCTACATTTATTTGGGGGAGGGTGTGGGAGGGGGTTCACCCCCTCCCAATTTTTTTGAAATTTTTGAAATTGGTGTTTAAAATATCACTGTAGAAGTATGGTCATTATTGTCTTTATCATTGTCTTAATCATGGGTGTTAAAATGGTATATAATAGTGAATCTACTCGTTACGTATTTTAAAACGGTAATAGCGAGGAAAGATTAAGCCCGTGAAATGGATCCACGTGATCCTGTATACTATAGAGCCATCGATATAGGGCATTGAGCTCCAATGGAACTAAGCAAAAGTGGAGGGGACACATTGCGAGGAAGCGAAGCGACCAATTGGGGGAGGGTGTGAGAGGGAGTGTCCCCCTCCCACAGTAGGGAGCTTTCGTATTTTGGGGCCTGAAATTGTGCGATTTGGTGCACACCTAAGACAGAAATTTCACGTAATATAAAGTATATAAGTATGGAACCAAACATACTTAATGACAAAGGAGGGGACAATCTCCTCCCCTTTCTAATGTGGGGGACATAATATTCCAATTTTATTTGCATTCAGCGCATATGGACCGAATTTACTAAAAGATATATTATTTCAAATTATTTTATTTTCCGATGATAGTGTGCTATAGACATATATGAGGATGAGGGTCTAATAAATTTCGTATATATCAGTATTTCAGAATATGCGCGCGAAGCGCGCGGCAAAAATTAAGATTTACAGTCCTTTTCAAACTAAAAAAAAAACAGCTATGCTCGGGTCCCTTGAATTAGTTTCAGTAGGCCTATGCTCAACTGATGCAGATATCGACTCTGGAGAAGATGACTGGTGCTCCTTCAATCATGATCATCAACAATATGCCTAGATTATGCATCATGAATTAATGGAACGGGTGCATTTGGAGTGAAGAAATTAGTAAAAGAAGTTTGTCTTTACCTAGACATTTAGGACTACGTAGTGCAGCTATGCGCCTTTATAGCCTGCATGAAGGCGTCAAAATTATCTATAAAAGC
>JBAMJV010000277.1:0-158011 GCA_037951105.1 Echinarachnius parma | reverse complement strand
GTTTTTGCCCCCCCACTTTTTGGATTGGGGGGGGCGGCCGCCCCCCCTGCCCCCCCACTTCCGGCGGCAACGGATTCCAAAAGCAAAAAGGACACCACCGGGGATTTTTCGATCTGTGTGTTCCGGGTTTGGTGACGATTTAGATTCTGTTTGGTATCGGTTCGGGTTCGATTTAGTTTTGGTCTGATTGTGTTTTTGTTTTCAAAACTGTCGGGGGAGATGCAGCCCTTACTACCCCCCCTCTTCAACGTCTATTGTGAATAAAACTGGTCGTCCCGACCTTCGTGTTCCGTGCGTTTATCACTGAACAGAAATCTTCATAACAATCATTATTTTCATCTCAATCAAAATAGACAAAGGAGTCGCGCACACTGAGATCGGGATTTGGGGTGAGGGGTTGCTAAATTTAAAGGAGCCTTCTGATATAAAATAGGACTTCCAACAACTCGCTTTGCTATTTATAGTCAATTTAGCTGACAAACAAACACAATATAATATAGTAAATATGACGGCTTCGCAAACAAAAAATGATGGCAATAAACTAACGATTTTGTCCAACACTAAAATTAAAATACTCCGGTCCGAAAATAATTACATGAATACGTCCGCTTATACCAAATGTATCTCCCCTTCTCTTTCTCTCTCTCTCTGTTCATTATTTAGATTATTTCAATCGCGCTCGATATAATTATACACTTCGACAAACCGCCTGGCGTCCGAACAATAAAACATAATACATCGAGCACGACAGCACCCCGATAACTGATCGAACTTGAACCGACAGCAAATGGACACCCGATTTTGTCGATTTGCGTTCTTTTTGGTGACGGTTTGGGTTTGTGTGTCACAATGCCGAATGAATTTTGCATTCGGAGGCGAAATGCAGACCGACACGAGACAGAATATTTCCAAATCCCATTTCGAACAACCCCGAGTTATTTGATGTTTCGGTCTTGCCGGCGTGGCCGTTTCGTTTTGTTTTATTTCAAATTGTTGGGAGCACGTGCCCCCGTGCCCCCCCCCCCCCCCCCCCCCCTTCTCGTTGCAACGCAACTGTGTGTGATGTTGGACAAAATTTCGGACCCAAGCCCCAAACAGACGCAAACATGACACCTAAACCGATAACAGATAACCGACAGAATATGCGGAATCCGAATCCCCGAACATATATATCATCCTCTCGCGAATCAGTCCCAAAATAACCGAGCCTCAATAAAGCCCGACGCACACAGAGCCGACTCGACCCGATCTGACTGGTTTTCAGTCAGGCTAGAGTCAGTTGCGCTCAGTCGGAGCCGATCCAACATGTTGAATCGGCCTCGAATGACCTCCGACTGGCACTTGACTGGAAAAACCGGAGTCCTGAAGCAGCGCATACTGAGTTAATCAGGCTGAAAACCAGTCGGGTCGAGTCGGCTCTGTCTGCGCCGGGCATAAGACTCCGACCTTTCCGAATCCGGTACTTTGATTTGCGCGGGTTGATGTGTTGGGGTTATGTTGGGTTCCGTAGGTGGGTTCCGAGCCAACATCGACAAGAAATCAATATTAACCATGTTTCGATAATACCATTTGCCACTACGAATCTGACGGCTTGGTGTCGATTTAGGGTCTGTTTAGGATTGGATTGGAAGTGTATAAATATGTAGGCAATATGCGTGTGATGATGGTTAAATCAAGATCAAGAGAATACATATTTTTAGAGGGCGCTACATAAATATGGTTATATTCAATCATAGAGTTTTTTTTTCACACTACAACTCTTTGGTAATACAAGTCTATGCGGTATTCACATGGAGCAAAAGATAGGGAAGATATTGAAAGCTAAAAAAAAAAAGTAAAAGTGTATTTTGAATAACGTTTTACAAAAGCGACTGAAATTATAGTTATAAAGAGCTTGTAAAGAATAGGGGCTGCCGAATGATTATCTTTGCTCACGTCCGTGGTCCAGGGGCAATGACCAGGACTCTTTTGGATTTTAACAATGTTAGAAGTTATGAAGAGGGCCGGGGGGGGGGGGGGGGGGGTGTGGCACAAGTGTGGCAATTAATGCATGCTCCCTATAAGTCTGGTGGCCAGATTTTAAAAAAATGGATGAGGGAGTTCTGAATTGTATAGGGGTTGGAGACAAGTAATTTCTGAAAGAATACACTCTAGAGCTCAGGAATGTGCTTGTCTCTATAAATGAAAATTGGTTTCCTGGGAGATATATGGTTGCCATGGTAACCACTTCATAATTTTTTTAGACAATTGCAATATTTCAAAGATTTATTTTTTAAAGGCCATGACGAGTGAATTTTCTTGCAAAAAAGATGTTTTCAGATGTGAGATCATACATTACTAAGATCTGTGCAGAAGCAGAAAATCCTGCAGAAAATCATGCATAGCGCCACCTTGTGGTGAATAACATTTCATTCCGTCAATCGCTCTAAAATTTAAAGGTCCAGATGAAATAACCATATATCCCTTTTCAAATGCAAAGCACATGTAGATCTACATTCTCCATGTTTGTATGCATTAGTGTTGACATTCCAATATTTTTTCTATTGAATTTGGATAATTATTCTACGTGAAACAGCTACCATGCTAATCGCAAGTGTGCAGCAATTTTGAAATCTTAGTTGGAAGCCAATACACTCAAAGTCTTTGATGAATTATTATCATGATCATTATTGGTGTTGTTATTAACATGATCATTAATATTATTATTATTAACATTATTATTATTTTGTTTGATTGTCATTATTATCATTATTACCAACTATGCATATGTTTGTTCATTCGTTCGTTATTTCGTTCGATCGTTTGATACTTTTTTTTACATTTGTTTGTTCGTTAAAGAATGTCATTCATTCACTCATCTCCCATTTCTTACTCACTATAATGCAGTAACTTGAATCGCAGAAAACCCACGGTCTGTGTTCCGTCCGATGGTTGTTCCACTGAGACAGCCTGACCGCTAGGATTTTTTTTTCTCCAGTGGGGGTACTTGGGGGGGGGGGGGGGGGGGGGCTTTTATTTGTTGAAGGGGGCACAAGGAAATATGACCATTTCAGCCTTGGCATGGATGGACATGTATTTTAAACTTGCGTTAGATGTCTTCTTTTGCCTAAATAATGTAACATCCAAAGAAGAGATATTCATCCAAAATATGATTTTGCCCATTATGTCATTGATTTTACCATAGACATGTTTTTTGTTTGTTGTGGGGGCAACTAATTGGGGACATAATATTTGTAGGGGGTATGTGCCTAGGACCCTGTGGATGAAAAAGATCCAGTATGAACATTCAGAATGATCAAATTATAAGTATTTAATGTTGCATGTCTCAAAAAACAAAACAATACCCCCCCCCCCCCCTCCCCAAACCCCCGAAATTATAAAGATCTTATAAAACCAACGATGTAATTGAGACGTCTGTGGGATATTTTGTCGTGATTATAATTCTACTATAAAAAACAGGGAAAAAACATCCCGATACTGCCATGCCTTTTAGTTTACTTTCTTACTACTGTCGCATTGCTTGCACGTTCTCAACAATCACTATTTTTTGTGAAGAAGATAACTTTTACACTAATATTCACTAATTTCACCGTGATAATATGGGATAATATCGATTAAATCACAAAATCCAACACTAACTTGTCACTTTTGCAATGAATCCGCTGCTTTACTATGCGAACACACAGGTGCAGGAAGAGCCGATTTGAATAAACAGCACCACGTGACGCAAAATGACCAATCAATCAAAAGGTTATTACCGCCTAGTATTTTGCCTATACAGTGTCGCCATTACGCTAGTGTATACGGTCGCCGCAATCTAATATTTATTGAACTATCAATTGTGGAATTTCTCACTGGAATTAACCATTGTTTTGTGCCCGGAAAAACTAAAGCCCTTGGAATATAGTTATGTCACGATTGTAGTATGAGTGGAGCAAATTCAACGGCGAATGGGGCCAGTTTGGAAGATTGCTACACCAACTTGTTCGCCGTGGTGAGTTGGTCACGTATAGTTTTACGTAGGAATAATAATGGGAACAGTGTCGCAGCTGAACCAAATCTTGGCTTTAAATTATGGTTTCCCACGATCATATAATAGAACAATTAAGTTATTTACTAATTAGCCTGGTCATATTCTACAGGCCTATACGAATCTAAAATCTTTTCATTCATGACTGTGGGTTTATTTAAGAAAATCGCATTATTTCACTTTTACATGTCCTATTTTTTCGCACACACTGCGTGAACGTGAAGCCACTCTCGTCGGCTTGCGCTTGTACACTCAGCCCCCCAGCTCACCGGCCTTGCACGCACGCGAGCAGCTCAGCCACAGCTGCGATAAGCTATGCGAGGGCAAAGGGCCATTATGTGCGGCTCACTGCACAAAACCTGCTGCAGTGCATTTACATGCATCCAGTGTGTCTGCACACAGTATCCTGTCAATATGGGTCACCACACGCGATGATTGGATGAATGCAGTGGCAGTATTTATGCACAGCAATGTGACTGCAGGTCAAAATACTTTTGTGCCGTCCCTGGCCTTCGAGGCTCCAGTCACGAATGCTGGCACTCTACGACTACGACTACGTCTCTAATCAATCCTACACATTCAATTAAGTTCAACTGGGATATTTTTTAAAGACAACTACAGTCCAAAGATATCCTTGTTGTGATCTGTCCATGGCATTTAGTTCGAGGTTGAATTTGATCCTGATGAATAATTTAATTGTGTCAATAAAAATAGAACTATTAAAAAACACAAATCAACTATCATATTTATAAAAGAAGGCTATTTAATACAGGCAAGCTTGATTTACTTTTTATTTTACCAGTTTGAGTATGACTATGAAGTATGATCACTAGAGTGTGACTAGAATTTCAGAAATGTAGTTCCTGTTGATAATTCCATTGCAAACTTTTTTGAAAAGCTGTAGGATTCAGTTAAAACTTCAACTACCTACCAAAACAAAAATGACATTAATTTCAGACTTGATTAATTTGTACCTATTGCCATTTGATTTTTTACTTCAATCGAAAAGTGTTCCAGAATGCCTTTTGATTCATTAGTAAATGTGACAGGCTATAGCAAAACCCGGCACTTGTCGGTAATTCATGTTTTGAAGAAATGGGCATTTTAAGTTCACATAATGTTAACTTTACAGAACACCAGCGTTTGCGCTGGCGTTCTACGACCACCTACTGAAGCCCCCAAACTTGCACTTTTGTGTGCACGATATTTTGATGAAATATATTATATATGATACGATACTTACCATCTATCTCTGTAAAAATATGTGATGTAACTTGGCGCTAGATTAAAATTATGATTTTTCGCTCGATTCCTAATGAAAAAACGTGATTTCTGCACCATATCGACTACTCTCCATGTCGTAGCACGACTTTTGAATGAAAGATGATCGCGCTTTGGTCTCCATTCAAGTCGCCCGCCGATTCCAATTAAAGGGGCCCTGCAACCCAAATGCATGTTGACCTCTGTTCATCTCTATTAGTGTACACATTCAATATTTGTAAACGGTTTGACCCAAATATGTTTTGTATATTTTTAAACATTTTATCATTTATTTGTCTTCATGTTGCTAAGCCCCACCTCCTAAAAAACCCTCCAGAGCAAATTCTATTGTTGACCTGCAGTGACATCATTTGTCAATCACTGGTTAGCTACCATGAGATTAACAAAAGATGAAGGTACAAAAATAACATCCACTCAAATTGTGATTAGGCTATTGTGATTAGGCTAATCACAATAGCATCACACGGTTGAATAGAATACCAACTCACACAACTTCAATTACAATAGCTGTTGCTATGTCAGAAGAAAAGCACTGTCTAAGCTATTGCATGGAGGTATGCAGGGCATGCTTTTGTGTGGATGTTCTATTTGTACTTTCATCTTTTGTTAATCTCATGGTAGCTGACCAGTGATTGACAAATGATGTCACTGCAGGTCAACAATAGAATTTGCTCTGGAGGGTTTTTTAGGAGGTGGGGCTTAGCAACATGAAGACAAATAAATGATAAAATGTTTAAAAAAATACAAAACATATTTGGGTCAAACCGTTTACAAATATTGAATGTGTACACTAATACAGAGGTCAACATGCATTTGGGTTGCAGGGCCCCTTTAAACGACAGATCTGACGTGTTAGTCCGTACTACCACTAAACGCGCGCGTCAGATCTGCCGTTTAATGGTATGAAAATCTACATTTTGATTTTTACCGACAAGTGCATGGTTTTGCTATATAGCGGTCACAAATATCTCCATAAATTAAGGAGACATCTAAAAAAATAAAAACCCATTCCATTCTTCTGTTACCATAAGCCAACGCTCGAAATTAGCACAGGCCCGATGGCCCGGGGCCACCAAAAATCTCTGTCGGGCCACCAAAAAATCATAATTGCTCTATTTTAGTGGCCCGATTGGGCCAGTAAGATTTCCAAATGTAAATCTGAAAATTTGACATTTCAAACATCGCCAAAACCAGGCATAAAAAACAAAGGAAATCAGTGGAAAAAATCAACAAAATAGCGAGCGCAAATCTGCTAACGGCGATAATCTGGAGAAATGTGCGTGATTAGACAGAAAAATTCATCTCGTTCTGGAGGTGCCTATAAAAATTATGACGTCTTGGGGAGACAAACAACAAAGAGAAAGACTGATTTACCCGTCTACTACTAGTGCATACAAGTAGAACTAGAAGTGTACATACACTGGCCCCATGTATTATAAATGGGGACGGTATGTACATCAGCTTAATACAGCAATTCGCATAGCCACACACAGTCTAGTCAACTCTGCAACTATGCTTTGACTTGTCTTCAATTCAGTCCAATTTGCGCAAATTCGTTTGGGCAAGAAAGCCAGAAAGGCCTTATTATCTTTCAAAGCATCACATAATTTGAAAGAACTTCAAATATAGGACTCATAATAAGGTAGTACAGATTTTGTTTTATCTAGTTTTGTACTTTTGTAGATGTTTCATGCCAATTTTGTGAGAGTTCCAGTTCAGTCCCATGCATGTTGTTTTGTGTATAATTTCAACTTTCAACTTGTAAGTTGACAAAATCACACAGAGAAAGGGCTGAAATTGTAACATTTCATCACTCCAAAATTACCTTTTACTGATTCAATGTTGGGTTTATATATTCCTTTACGGATTTTTGATCAGGGTGGTGATTTTAGATGTTATTTTCATTAATTAATTCTTATGAAAAGCTAAGATTACCGGTCACTGTTTTCTTTTGTTTTTCCTTGTTTTTTCGGGCCACCAAATTTCTGTTTCGGGCCACCAATATTGGATAAATACCAATTCTACTTGCCCGATCGGGCCACCAGCAAAAAAAGTTAATTTCGAGCGTTGCCATAAGCCAAACAACAAGGTACCAGAGTGATGTGGAAGTTCCAAGTGATGTTGGTTGAAATTGACAAAGTTTTAAGGGATCACTTTAAGCTATCGGTACAGAGTGGTATGCATGCACTATCAGTCTCAGAAACTGGAGCAGTAAACGCTGATTTCATTTTGACCTCTGACATCTTACATTTGCATTTCATAGGCTGGGACATTTGATACCGTAATTGAAAGTAACCCCTTTTAAAATAAGATATTTGTAAAAGTGAGTACAGATTCTTTGCTCTTGAGGTCTCTAATTCTTTATGATAAGAAATAAAAGAATGCTAAATACAAGTTAACCAATAAAGGTCATTTTTTGTGTGTGTGACAAGCGCTGTAAGGTAACTGGGGACTTTTGTGCAATAGAAATGCTACATACATCGTGAGATGAGGGCTAACGTGCTTTTACTGTATAACTGCATTTTATAGACATGTATTGTACAGTGCAATTGTGCTTAAATGTTATGACATTTAATCACATTAATGGTTGTGGATACCAGCATAATTCTACAAAGTTTACAAACTCACAATCGTCCGTCATTCACCCACCAATAAATGAAAGACACTGTACAATGTACATGTATGTCAAATTCAATGGTAAATGAAATGTTTTATTTTATTTAAGAAGATGTTACATTTGTAAAAAAGAAAAAGAGATGCAGAGTGGCAAACAGTGATAGCTTAGGGCAATTTAGCACATACTGTACAATGTACATGTAAAATGCAAAAAAGAGCACCCCTCTCCCCCAAACTTTTAAAAATAAATTTGCAACGAGTTCAACTTCAAAACAAAGTTTAAAAGTGCTACATTGTATTTTCTGAGCTTGAAAAGTAGCCCTCAAAAAATAAATTGTAATTTTTTTTCCACCCAGGTGGCAAATTTTGAATCCTAACAAAAAGACATTCGTCATTATTTTTTCTCCCTTTTAATTATGTGCAGGCTGACTTGTCCGGAATAAAATGGCGACAGTATAGTTGGACTCGCCCCACAGAGCCGGTAGGGCCTCTGGAAGACCCTGTGCTGCAGTCCTACGCAAAATGCATTGCAGCAAACATTCTCAGCGTCTGGCGGCGGCAGCAGACCTCGCGGGCCGACCCCCTTATGGGCGGTGCGGAGACGCCCGTCGTTCACGGCAAACAATTATGGATATACTGGTACGGTGATGACCCAAACTTTGATGAGCTGATTTCACCGGATCTTCAAAGTAAGTTACAAGTACCATGATGATGCAACATTACAATCTTTTAAACTCTAGGAGGGAACTTGGTCAGGGGTTAATTTCAATACTCATTTTCCATTAACAATTTATAAGAAATCTTTGGTACCAAAATCAAGTTGTTCATTTCGTTTTTCAATGTATCTGTTTACTTTCCAGGCACACTTGTGAGTACAATACACGATATACAAATGTTAATTGGGAACAATGCCATTAGTATGCAAGATGGTTTCATCAACGAAAGTGAAATACTAACAAATTTTATGACGCCTACATGTAAACTGTATTCTTCAAGCTCTTGTTTTCAACTGGATACGTACAAAAGTTAAACTGCAAGATTTAACGGTAATTCTGTTTTACTTTTAAATTACGAATTACAACATGTTTGGAAATATACTAAGTTATGAAAAGTAGTCAACATTAGCTCTCACTAACCCTCTCTCTCAGTACTGCCAAGGCCTTTGTGTTATCACATTAACACAATGTACTGTACACAGTACTCTACAATGCACCAATGGTTTGGCAAGGTACATAGCACTGGTAGATCTACATTACTTGTCAACATGTCCAGCCAATGAGCCTACCCCCCCCTCACCCTCAGATAGCACTTATAGCTCCCTGTCAATAATGGCCCCTCGTAGAATCTTCTAGTCTTCTAGTCTCCAATCACTTGCTGACTGACCTCTGGGAAGAGTCAGTGAGGTCAAGGAAGTTGCCTAGTAAACATCCACAATACATGTACTAGTATGTAGTTTAGTACACCTTACAGCTGAGCTGGTGGATACATGTATTGTACATGTACAGTATACCAAGGCTCCACACTAACTTTTTTTTTACTTGTCCGTTCCGGCAAGCAAAGTCAGGAATGTTCACATTTTACTTGCCCAAACAGACATGTGATGTAGGTAGCTCAATCTGCTTGGCAAATTGTTTTAGAAATGTATGCATGAGGAATAGTGTTGTTGATTTCAGGAGTATTTACTACCCGGGACTCGCGATAATTTTTCGGGCGAGTCCCGGGTACCCGAAATTTACCCATTTGTTGATTACACGATCGGCATGTCACGCCAGCTGGGAAAACATGTTCATTCAAGTGACAAAAATTGAGCGCATTTATGTGAACATGATAACTCTTGCGTTCAATGAGGGGACTTGCTTTTTTTGGGGGAAATCAAGTATCGATTTTTGCACCCGGGACTCGACATTTTTCGGCGGGACCCGGGCATCCGGGTACCCGGGACTCATCAATAGCACTAATGAGGAATACAAATTTTATCTTGTAGTTGATCAGAAATGTTACTTGCCCGATCGGGAAACCAAACTAGACCATTACAATAGAAATACATGTTTTGAGTCCTTTATTAGGTCGTAAAATACACTTTGTGTTTGTTATTCATGTGCATGCTATTTTGGAATTTTTCACTACAAACACAGGTCTACAATGTAATTTCTAAAGAACCCCAAGACATCCATGTTATCTTGACTCTACTTCACTGCATCAATGTTATGAAACCATCATGTGTTATGACCTGAATTAAATGAAACCTTGTCTTGTGATACCTTCCCCACAGCACGTGTCTCGTGTGTTGAATCAATAATATTACTCCCACGCAAATCGCCAATTAAAGCCTATAAGTATCGGGGATGTCTGAATAATGTTTTTTCTGCGTCAACTATGTGCATTGTACGGTGGCACCAGCCGCACTTGACACTTGAAATGTGAGTTATAAGCACATTAAAGATGCATCATGTTATTCTAACAAGTCTTATCACAGAGCGTGACACTAGCACTTGCCCGGGGCAAGTAAAAATTGATGTCGGGCAAGTAAAATTTCATAAATAGTCAAGTTTGCTTGCATGATCGGGCAACCTAAATTTCTCTTCAACTACAAGAATAGAATGTCTAGAAGTAAGCGGGCAAGTAAAATTTGAATATTTATGATTTTACTTGCCCGAACGGGACAGTAGAATGAAAAGTTAGTGTGGAGGCTTGTAATACATAAACATAATTTCCAAGTCATACATGTACATGTACATATCTAACTAGGGAAAAATCATAATTTATTTCCAAGAGCTAATCGTCAACCAACTATTAATCTTTAAAAAAAAATTTACTTTACTCTTAATAATCTACAGTAAATTTCTCTTAGCCGCCGAAATGTCCAAAAGAGTCCCCCAAATCATTAAAAAGAGCCCCCATACATTTGCATTTAATCATAAAGTTAAACATTTCAAGAGTGTTATTTTCATGTAGTCAAGCTTAAAAACCTGTACCCCATAAAAATAAAATAATTTCCCCCCACCCCCCAAATCTACTATGTTGTAAATAGTTGTGAGCTTCTGTTTTCATAACTGCCACTATGCATGTAGGTACATGTATTAGACCTAGGTCCTAGGAATATGTTAACTCTGCATTTGAGCAATGATCTTATTAAAACATTGCACAACTTTCCTTATTCTCTAGATATTCTGCCGCAGTATTGCATGACTTACCTGAATATGGACAACAAAGGATATTGTATATTGATAGCCTTCATTGCAAATTTGCAATTGTCCGGGGATTTCCATGTTTTGTTATTGTCATACAAAATTTACCTAATATTAAATCATGTAGGTGGGGAATTTGTGTTGCCCAATAATCATATTTACCTTTTCATCATTGCAAATTCTGTTCTAGTCCCGCGTGAACAATGCATACTGTATCTCCTCAAACAAGGACTTTAGAAAATGCACGCTCCACTGATAAGTTGACAGGCTCTTTGTAATCCCCGTTTTCAATATATAAACAAATAAATGAAATAATAAATGCCCTTTTTTATGTGTTTGTACATGTACTTTGATATTCAAATGGTTAATGCAAGCCTCCATACTAACTTTTTTCTGTACTGGCCCATTAGGGCAAGTAAAATCATACATTTTGAAATTTTACTTGCCCAGGATAAAAATTTACTAGACCTCTTCTTGAGATTTACACACATGAAATTACATTGTTCTGTCATAGTTGACCAATTATTTAGTTGACAATTGATGAAAATTGACTTGCCCCGGGCAAGTGGACAAGTACTAGTACTATTGTCGAGCCCTGGTTAAAGTCAAAGGCACTACCAACACAAGAAATGTGTATACATGTATGCAGGGCTCGAAATTAGCATAGGCCCGCTGGCCCAGGGCCACTAAAAACTAGCTTCGGGCCACCAAATTTCAATGATCCTAAATTCAACTGGCCTGATTGGGCAAGCAAATGTAACAGAATTTGTTATATTTTCCTTTGTTTGAGGCCAACAGATTTAGGATTCGGGCCACTAGAAGTTAAAAAATCATTTTTTTTTACCTGCCCGACTGGGCCACAACACAAAAGATTAATTTCTAGCATTGATGTACGTGTCTTGTTAAATTAGGACAGTGCATTGTATCATGAAGTAAGCATGCATAGAAATAATATGTAGTGCAGAACAGTGCATGTATTCGCACATTACACACGTCAGGGGTAGATTACGCTACACTGCAATCTGCATTGGATTGTACTGTTCTTTACTCATGCATCAGTTGACACTACCGCACTGTGCATTCATTCACTGCATTCAGTGCGATGAAAACCAGTTTGTGCTGCCTCCCATGACCTTCATGTTGGTGATAGGGTCAGAAGTCAGTGATTGTTTGTTTTCTGTGAACATTTTAGAAGCGTTTGGCAGGTCTCGCATCAAAAGTAGACAGAGACTATAATTGTTTTCCTGTTCAGATATTCACCTTTTCAACAGGGATCAGTTTTGACTTGCAGTAGAGTTTCATTTTATGCAATAAGTGAAGAAGCAACAAAAACAATTCTTTTCCTAAAGAACATTTCTCTTCCCTTTTTTTTTTCCAAATAAGGAGTTAGTATTGACTTACTGCATAAATTTGATATTTGAATAGAATAACATGTAATGGTCAAAGGGAGGAGATTTAAATTATAGCTTAATGAAATAGATTATGAAACTTAAACCTACATACATTTATAAGGCTAAAAAATTAATGCTGTTATCCGATCCGATCCGAGAAGGGAATTCCCGGCGAACATGGCCTTCAACCGATGTTCTTCAACCGCGGTCCGAGAAATGGCCCTTTTTTTCTATAATTCTCGTTTTGGCAACCCATTTTTTTCAGTAATAATAACAAATTTGTATACTGTACATATAAGAAGAAAATGGGATCGACTCAAGTAATTTGCAGTAGGTATGACATATTTACGACTTGTGGCTAGGACCAGGAGCAGAGAAGGTCACAATGTTTAAACAGGTTGAGCCTTGAAGTCAATTACCAGAATTTGTGCAGAGCTATACAAAGGGTTTAAGGAGAATGCCCCCACCCAAGCTACCCCCAGCCTTTGAATATACTTTTTTAGTCTTTTTATTGACTCCCACAAACATATATTGTGAACTGGCTTTTCATGTGTATGCTTTATTGAACATAACTATACAAAAACAAAAACATAACTCTGCCCCAAACACTGGCACACCCCCCAAAATAAATTACCCCAATGCTGCCGCCCATTTTTTTTGGACAAACTTTTTAAACATTGTGTTTCTTGTAGTCATAACAAATTTGCCCAAACATGATCTTACACAGGCCCTGAGTTCACATGTGGTTGTGAGTTTGGTATATGCATGCCCACTGAACCTTGGCTAATATATATATATGGTATGTCTCCTCATAACTCCCCAAAATAGCAACTGTGTGTGCATGGGTGCAGACAGTGTTTTTGTTCATTCACACGGGAACCGGGACGAACCGGGACCCGTTAATCATTTTTTATTTCTACGAGACGGGATATTTGTTTTACCTAACAGCACTATAAAAAATTAGATCGGGCAACCAAACTAGGCCATTTATGAATTTTTTTTTGCCCGACATCAATTTTTACCTGCCCCGGGCAATAAGGCAAGTGCTAGTGTTAAAACCATGTATGGCAGGCAAGAGGTTAACTCAGGGGGACAAAAATTAATATTGATTTTTCAGGGGCTACTTTTCTAGCTTTCCTGCGTGAACATAATACTAACAAATTTGTTTTGCATCAATTGAACTCTATAGGTCTTTTTAGTCAATTGGGGGCGAATTCGCGCCGAGTCCCCATGTATTTTTTTCCACTGGGTTAACTGCATAGTGCACTCACTGCACTCCCTGATTGACTAAATCCCCGCCCGTCACTGCACACCCCAAATGCAGAATCAAGGGCATGGCGATAGACACTTGCCAGGAAATGTTGCAGAGGAGACTGGGGTGCCGTGCCAAATTTAGGCGATTGACTCACCCCCTCCGTTCGTCCGTTCGCACAGTACAGTACACTGTAGCGCTGTGTTGAAAAGTACATGTGTTTACATGCTGACACTTCTCTGCAGTGTATGATGTAAATGTATTTATGGAACCAATAAATTAGCAGTTTGTTGAGCATACGGAGGCTAATGATCATGTGATATAATCAGTGGGGGCTTGGGGCGATTTTAGCCTCTGAAAAGCCGAAAAGAGCCCCCCCCCCCCCCCCAAACAAACAAAAAATCTTCAAAGAGCCCTTGCAAATTTACATAGAGCTCAGTGATAATTAAATTTCAGAGTGCTATTTTCATACTGAAATGAATGAAAAGTAGCCTCCTAAAAATACTTAAACATTTTTTTGTATCTGCCAACAAACATTAGGCTTGGGCCACCAGCATTTCATTTAACTAACTATGTTAGTTTTATTTACCCGAATGGGCAACTATATATGACAGACTTTTTGAATGTTTTCTTTGTGTTTTTGGACCACCAGATTCATGTTTAGGGTCGCTACAATTTAAGAAACCTTGATTTGACTTGCCTGAAGTATTTAGGATACATATAATGTATTTCAAGCTATACTGCAGATTTAGACCTAGTGCTTAATTGGCTCACCCAAATATTACGTTGGCATCGCATTTGGACTGTGCATGTATGTAATGCCTGTACCGTAATTAAATTGCCAATCTCACGTGACCCTGGAATGGGACATAGAAGTCACGTAATATGCATTGCCCAGTTGAGGTTGCATTAAAAATGGCATACACCAGTGTCAACTATGCTTCCATTGTGCACAGAGGTTATTCAGTTTTCATCTTTATAGATTAATATTAGGGCTAATTTGACAAGAAATTAGAGCAAATTTGACAAGAAATTAGAGCAGATAATTGTCCTCTGCCCTCTGTAAATAACTGGAATATGTGGTAAATTCCAAATAGATTCTATGAAAATGTTTATAAATAGTTTATAAATAGTTTATAAATTGTGTATTGTTATTTGTTATCAAGGCTTGAACTCAGATTTGTTTCTGGTGGCCAAATTTATGGATCTTCTGGTGGCTAAATTAAAAGAGCACTGCATCATTTCAACATTCATATTGATGCCATTATCATGATGATCATAATTTAATTTCTAGCAACCAGTTGGGCCACCCATTTGTTGAATTTAGGTGGCTGGACAGTAAGTCTAGTAACAGACAAAGTAAAGTTGAGCCTTGGTTATGCAAGCCTCCACACTAACTTTTTACTTTACTGGCCCATTCAAGCAAGTACAGTAAACACAACTTTTCAAAGTTGACTTGACCTCTGATTTCTAGATAATATTTACACACGTGATGAATGATATTAATCTCTTGTAGTTGAACAATAATGTAGTTGCCCGATCGGGCCACCAAACTAGGCCATTTATGCAATTTTACTTGCCCGCCATCAATTTGTACTTGCCCCGGGCAATAGGGCTATTGGCTAGTGCAAGCCCAGAATAATGGAATGGGGTTCAGGATGGGGTCATAGGGATTTGGTATAGGACTTGGACGGGGTTTTGGATCAGGGTTAGGATGGGGGTTTAGAAGTTTGATTTATTGAAAGTTTTTGTTTCTAATCACACAATGTCAGGACAATTGGCTGCATCCCAATACCACCCCTGGTACATGTAGAGCCTAGATAATATAGATATGGACATCAAGTCATCTTCTCCTCTTCTCTCCCTCAATACTGTCCATGTTGATTTACTGCCCAGGAGATTGAACCATGCGTGTAACCATGGCGACCGCATCTCTGACATCATGCAGGAGTCCCAGCGACTACATTCCATTTGGTTGCCGTAGTGATCGGCTCCTGCCTGCTGGGGTCATTAGGGATAGATTTTTTTTTTGGAGGCCCATTGGTGTGTCCGTATGTCGCTGCCCATCACATCAACATGTCTCGTAATATAATTAATATGTGAAAACCAGTGGCATAGAGCATGGGGGGGGGGGGGGCATGAGGGGACATGTGCTGCCCCCCCCCCCCCCCCCCCCCCCTCCCCCCAATAATTTGTCAAAGAACATTGAAACGCATTTTAAGAGAAAATCCTTGTAAAACTAAAAATAAAGAAATGCATCTATAGTGCGCCCCCCAATAACGCTTGTTACACTTTGTTATCCGTTTCACTGCGTCACTACTAACTGTGAATGAATGTGATGATGCGTTGAGTACTCGAGTTGACATTGTTGATGGTATTTGATTAATATTTTGCTGTGGCTATCTACACTTCACTGTCTACTGTCAGCCACAAAGCCGCATCACAATGATCATCTTTCTCCCTCTGACCTCGCGCCTAATGACCAGCCTACTGTACATGTAACCATTGGCTAGATCTAGAGTTTGTGGACAGTGTTTACACACACAACACATAATGCACAAATACACATGTACTGTATATGGTATAGACACATGTGTTGCCCTGCACACAGAGAACACACAGTTGCTACACATGTATGCAATGATGCACACTGATCTAGCATAGAGCAAGTGTACTCATTTACATGTATGCCTGCAGTGCATGCAAGGGCTGCTGTACTGTGTGTTGTGTATTGAGTGGGCTATTGAGTGGTGTACATGTTATGCATTTGATATTGTTCAAAGTGTGAAAGCAAGAATTTGTGACTTATGACCAAAATAGCTAGCAGCTGCATCCACCATGCATATTATTACACATGCACTAGGGATTTGATACATTAATTAGAGTTTGGTAATTATGTAGATACTTCCAAGTTAGTTTCAATTGGGATTGCATGCCAGTTATGGTGCTACATGTATGTTATTGATGAGGGTACATTTATTTCAAAATATCAGTTTCTGTAATATCACACATTACAACATTAATTATGTAAAGCGTAATTTTAAGCAAGATATTATGTGGCCCCAATTTACTACATGTATGTACTGTGTGTAGATTATTTTCAACTCTGACCATGGCATAGTACGTGCAGAAGGTGGAATTAGCGCATTATACAACTCATATTATTATTAATGAAATTCTACTTGCCCAATAAATTTGTTTACCTGCGCAAGGCAATTGGGCACCCACAACTGCAGGGTAGGAAATATACGGGGGCCGAGGGCGATTTTGCCCCTTGATTTTAAAAATAGCCCCCTGAAATCAGTAGGTAGCCGGCCCCTAAAATTACCATAGAAAATTGTATGAAATATTTCTGGATATCCATCAGATTGGAAAAGTAGCCCCCCAAATTAAAAATTAATTCCTGCTAGTAATGAGCCCTTGTTAAAGTATTTGAGGCGCTCTGTTTCATAATAGACCGCTTCTGTAATGTATGCAAATAATATGCGTATGACGTCAGACTCCCCGTCGTCAAGCTTAACAATATTAGTAACCATGTCCGGCAAGCTAGCTTTTGTTAAGCTTGCCGACGGGGAGTCTGACGTTATACGCATATTATTTGCATACATTACAGAAGCGGTCTATTGAACAGAATCAAGGTAGAAACTGAAAAACACAGGAAATTACAGTTTTGTGTTAAAACACTAATTTATTCAAATTCAAAAGAATCTTTAATTGATGAATTGGGGGATTTTCAGCATGATTACATTTACTCATAACAAAGCACAACCTTAAAACATTTTTTTTTTTAATTTTTTTTTCTTCCCCCGTTTAATTTTGTAATCCCCATTCGATAGAATCGATCAGAAAATGGCACATTGAACCCTGCTTATCTATTGCTAAAGTTAAAAGTTGAGGTATTTTACATAAATTACAAAATAAACAAAACAAATAATAAACCAAATGTAAGAGGATTAATATACAAGTGGTATAGTGAGTGCCAAATTTAGAAGAATCTATGATGAGATATCGAAGTATTTCATCTTGACAGCAGTTTGTACACTAACATCACACTGTACTGCCGATTCTAATTGAAAAAACGGACAGAATATTTATTAAACAAATTTATTAAAAAAAAAATTTATTAAAAAAAATAATAAATCAATTTTTTTTGTTTGTTTTGTTTTTTTAAATTTTGGATATTCGATATCCGACCGTTTTTACACGACTCATATTCGAAATTCAAAATATTTGATTTGACTCGGCACTAATTGGAAACATCTTGTTTTTTACTTGCCCGATTAGACCCCAAGGCAAACAAAAAGAGTTAATTTCTAACACTGTAAATTGTTTGAGTACACGTCATGTAGTATTGTAAAATTTTTACCATTCATCACGGCTTACAGTATTAAAAAATAAAAAGTGTGTGCTTTCCTGCGTGCATTTGGATTTTGGATGTATTAAAAAGCCATTCTGATTTCACCTCGGGGGATTGTGTATGAGCATGTCTATTAGGAATAATTGGTGAGTGAGTCTTATGGCAGAGTTGTTGAGTAAGCGAATGAGTCATTATGCGGGAGACTGCCATTCTGTGTTATCTATGCCAGGGGCAGGGGTCTTACCAAGGATCGGAGCTTGTACATGTTAGTATGTATGTGTATGTGTACTATAAGTGTGTACAATTGCATGTCTACAGTGTATAGTCTTTTATAGCCAACATTTTAATTTATTGAGGAACAATTGTGCAAAGGTTTCCAATTTCAAAGTACCATTCCAGTCTGTCTGAATAAGAAGTTGGGATTTAAATAAATGATTTGTTATAAAGGTGTTTGTTAATAAAAAATTACAATTTATAACAATATAAAATAAACTTGTATGTGGTGCACACATCTGTCAGAAGGCACTCGTAGTGCACCATTAGTAGTATTTTTGTAAAGGTCATAAATATACATACGTACAACTAATAATTGATCAGTGCATTTTACAACCTTAGTGGTGAAAAAAATAGACGTGGGGGGCGGGGGGCTCGGGGCAAATTTGCCCCCGAAATGACAAAAAAGAGCCCCCAAAATCATCAAAGAGCCCCCATAAATTTGCATACAGAGTTCAATGCAAAACAAATTTTAGAGTGTTATTTTCATGCAGGAAAGCTTGAAAAGAAGCCCCCCCCCCCCCCCCCCCCAAAAAAAAAAGAGGATTATTTCCCCCCCTGAACCTTAGGGTCTATGACAAAGTCAAGTATTCTGGTTTCTTTTTGAATACCTCTACTTGCCAAACAATTTATTTAGCTAATAGGAAAGTAATGAATACAGTTTCAAATGTGCATTTGTGTGACCTGAAATAAAAATCTCGTTCGCATCCCCCAAAACCAACACAAAACCAAACGCCCCCCCCCAAAAAAACTACCTTGGATGCAATGCACTTGTGTTCTAGTCTAGACTAGGGCACATGTAATAGCTGAATCTGATGCCCCAAACTCTCCATGCAGATAGTGAGATACACACAATACAGAAGAATTGAAAATGTACAAAGAAGCAAACAAAAACTGGCCTGAAGGGTCTTTGGTGGCCTCTTGAATGGTGGCAGCCTTTTGAATAGGGGCAGCCATGCGGAATCACACTGGTATGTCCTTGTTATCAATTGTGTGTATTACCCCAATAGGCCGAAGACATCCAAATAGAATCCTGCCTGCCTTTCTGCTTTGCTTTTCAGCTTTAGCTAGGTCTGTGTGTAATTGTTTGGAACCCATTGTTCCATTTGCTATTTACATGTATACTCCGCAAAAAAAGAAACTGGACACTTGTATAAGTTGAAATATTTCATATTAATGTACGATAAAGTGTACATGATCATATATCAAATTAAAGGGAATTTAGTCCTCTACATGCAGGGTATAACTTAAAGGTGTAATCGTTCATGCATGAAATGCCATGGTCAATTAACACTAGCAAGGTCTGTTTTCAAAAATAGCAAAACAATGGAGGACCACACCATTCGACTGAAATGATAGTAAGTGTTTCACTTAAAACAAGATGAGCGGGGCAAGTAAATTATGACATTATTCAATTTTATTGTTATGAACAAACTCTGGAAATACAAATTTGTCAATAAAACAGGGCCAGGTTATGAGAGCATTGGCATACTGGTCTTGTATTACAGGCATGAAGCTTGTCTATTTCATGTGTCCCCTGCAATTTTAACCATAATTACCGAGATAAATGTCATGTTAAAGACTGCCCAAATGTTTGACCAAGGGTGACTTCAGGTTTTGAAGATCTTTGGACTACGGTATAATTCTTGAGAAGAATTTATACCATTTTCATGCTGAAATAAGGGCACAAACTGTGGTTTTGACTAATAAAGCTTTGCCATGGAATTCCCCATTTCGTTACTTTTGGATGAAAATAACACCTATAACGTTCACAATTTGTCTTCATTTATACTCTTTATTGAGATGAAGATAGAAAAGGTCACATTTGTAATGAAAAATTATGCCATCTCATGAATATAGCGTTTTTGATTATGCTTATCAACATTTATATGGTTGAGTGAATGTTCCATTTTTGCTATTTTTGAAAACAGACTTTGGTGTGGTTAATTGACCGTGACAAGTCATGCATGAATGATTTCATCTGGATTCTATGCGAATATTGAAGAGGGTAATTGTATCTTTAATTTGATATACAATATCATATATTTTATCGTTAATGAATACGAAATATTTGGTCTCATACAAGTGTCCAGTTTCTTTTTTTGCGGAGTATACATTGTGATTGTAGCCTTCCTTACTTGAATATGACCCAATGAAATCATCTCGTATATTTTGGTAAAAAGGAGCTTAGGGTGATTTAGACACCAACCCCCCCCCCCCCCCCCCCCCTCCCCCAATGCCGAAAAGAGCCCTGATGTATGAATGTAGAACTTCAGTCACTTTAATGTAATCAAAAGTGGCACAAAGAATCATTTTTCATGTTTGTCATAACATGTCCAATTCCTTTCAATTACCTTCATTTACATATGTATACGACATAAAAATAATGTCAGTTTTCAGTTTTTACTTTACCATGATGTAAAAACTTCAAAATCCATCTTACATTTGCGTCTCCAACTGAATGCACAACATTAATCAAAGTAGAGTGAACATACAATGAGCCTCTAATTCCAATGTTCATTAACATTCCTGACAATAGGGAAAGAAGTTCATGCCAATGTGTAAATCACTGCTAGAATATGACGGGTTTTTTTTGGCAACCTCAGTTGAATCTTAATCGCTGCTAAAAGAAAAATGTGGGTTTAGGGCGATTTAGCCCCCCTGACTTGCCAAAAAGGACCCCTGAAAATTGTAAAATATCATGGTTAATGTGCAAGCCAATTTCATGTTCAGACCTCAATGCAGGAATTAATTGTATCCCCCGAACCACTTCGGGGGATACTATGGATTTGGCCTCGTCGCGCCGCCGCCGCCGCCGCCGCGTCCGCCGCGTCCGCCGCAGAGATTTTCTTGTGAACGCTCTACAGGTCCGAGTTCTTGTCCGATCATTTTCTAATTTGGTATGAAGGTGTATTAAGGAAAGAGGATGAAGCTTATTGATTTTGGTGTGGGGCGGAGTCCTGGTTGCCATGGTAACCATGATATAAAGAAATAGTTAAGATTACCTTGTGAACGCTCTACAGGTCCGAGTTCTTGTCCGATCATTTTTTAATTTGGTATGAAGGTGTATTAAGGAAAGAGGATGAAGCCTATTGATTTTGGTGTGGGGCGGAGTCCTGGTTGCCATGGTAACCATGATATAAATAAATAGTTAATATTACCTTGTGAACGCTCTACAGGTCCGAGTTCTTGTCTGATCATTTTCTAATTTGGTATGAAGGTGTCTTAAGGAAAGAGGATGAAGCCTTTAGATTTTGGTGTGGGGCGGAGTCCTGGTTGCCATGGTAACCATGATATAAAGAAATAGTTAAGATTACCTTGTGAACGCTCTACAGGTCCGAGTTCTTGTCCGATCATTTTCTAATTTGGTATGAAGGTGTCTTAAGGAAAGAGGATGAAGCCTATTGATTTTGGTGTGGGGCGGAGTCCTGGTTGCCATGGTAACCATGATATAAAGAAATAGTTAAGATTACCTTGTGAACGCTCTACAGGTCCGAGTTCTTGTCCGATCATTTTCTAATTTGGTATGAAGGTGTATTAAGGAAAGAGGATGAAGCCTTTTGATTTTGGTGTGGGGCGGAGTCCTGGTTGCCATGGTAACCATGATATAAAGAAATAGTTAAGATTACCTTGTGAACGCTCTATAGATCCGAGTTCTTGTCTGATCATTTTCTAATTTGGTATGAAGGTGTATTAAGGAAAGAGGATGAAGCCTATTGATTTTGGTGTGGGGCGGAGTCCTGGTTGCCATGGTAACCATGATAACCATGATATAAAGAAATAGTTAAGATTACCATGTGAACGCTCTACAGGTCCGAGTTCTTGTCCGATCATTTTCTTATTTGGTATGAAGGTGTATTAAGGAAAGAGGATGAAGCCTATTGATTTTGGTGTGGGGCGGATTCATGGTTGCCGTTGTGTGTAAGAGATTTAGGTTCAGACATCAAATCCAGAAATACATGTCTAAAAAGTACCAGGGCCATGCACAATTATTGCAAATATCTCAGCTGAGGGATGAAAAGAAAGATCAGGGGATCTACTTTGCATAGGTATAGATTGTTAGAATGAGAAAAAAATGAAGTAATATTTTCAATAAATCCATTATCAAACAGCAAATTAATTAATACTTGAGTCATTTGAAAACTTACTTGACATTAAAATAATGTTTTTTAAACTGAATGAGATATATGATTCTCTAGAGACTCTAGTACACTTGAATACTGATCCCCCTATAATTGATAAACAAATCCAAGTATAACACCTTGTTCAAAACCCTAAACAATGACGATTGGCTGCAATTGTTTTTAACTGCTGCATAATGTAAGAGCCTGTTACATATGCCAATATTAATGAGCTCCGCAAGTTAGCAAAGGCCTCGCCGCTGACGCGGCTCAGTCCAGCGATCACTGCTGTAAGCGCACATCGCCTTGTCTATTAATCAGACCCTGCTCGGAGGACAAACAGCGCGCGAGGCCTTGCCCAAAGGCTACTGCCAGCCTAGTAGAACAACGTACACCACCAAACTTGTTCAGTTCACAATATTACAACCCACAAAAGTGCAATGCAATTGGTTCGGGGGATACATGTGCTCGGCTGCGCGACCCGCCGAGCGCGCAATTTCTAGTTTGTAATGTTAGGGGGCTACTTTTTCAATCTGATGGATATATCACAAAATATTTCACATACATGTAATATCCTATGATGATTTCAGGGGCTACCTACTGATTTAAGGGGGCTATTTTGAAAATTAGGGGCACAATCGCCCTCAGGCTCAGCCCCCGTATATTTCCTACCCTGGCAGACTAATAGATACAAATATAGAGGCACTGATTTTCCGTTTTAAAAAAGGCCTTTTCCGTTTCAGAAAATCTGGAATTCCGTTTTTACCTGCCTGAAAAACGGAAATTCCGTTTTGCCATAGACTTTGTACATGTGAAAAACTGCAAATTCCGTTTACATAGAACTCCATACAAAATTTAATGAGTAGGGTAAAATCATGATTTTCACCCACAAATCATCAAAATTTGGGGGGAATGTGTCATGCCTGATATCAGGAAGGACTTACCACAGGCCAGAGAGTAAATATCTTTAAAATTCATTTAATAATGATTAATGCTGAGTTGGTTTGGTCGATCACACCGGTTCCCCACCGTCACCATCGGGTCCCGGTTTCGTTTTCTTTGGAACGGGGTCGAAAAAGAAAGAGGAAAAAAAAAAAAAAAAAAAAAAAAATGATATATATATATATATATATATATATATTTATTTTTTTATTTTTTTTTCAAATGGTCAATTCCGCGATTTTCCGCGATTTTCCGCGATCGCGGAAAATCAGTGCCCCTACAAATAGTTTAATGTAAATGCATTTTAGAGTACTTTTTTAACGGAAGGCAGGCTTGAAAAGTGAAAACTAGCCCTGGAAAAATGCATTCTAATGTTTAACTGTTGTAAATGATACTGTTGGAGCTGAAAGAACATGTTGCATGCCTCTAAACCAGCTGGATATATCTTGGCAACCATTCCTTATACCAAGGAGGTTTAATTTGTCATCTATTTTCCCTCAACCTTTTGTGGTTAAAATAATGATTGTGTATAACATGAATATGTACACATCATGGATTTATTATTATTGAGGCCTGCACTTACATTATCAGTTCACCTGTATACCTGTATGCCAGAATCCAATCAACTTTCTTGGCAGCCACCTCTAAATCCACTGCAATGGTGGCATGCATCACAGGAATGTAGATGGAAGGTGGGCTTGTGACCTCGCGTGACCTTTCCAAGGTTACTCTATTGCCTACACTGAGTGTAGATAGCTTGTCATACTCATATATTGTGACTGAGCATGAGGATTGTTTTCCCCTAGAGTTTGTATACCAGTTGTTTTTGAAGTCCCAAGTATGGGTGGGATATTATACAACTTCAATTACACCAATATATACTTAGTAGTATACCCTGTATTATGTAAACATTTGCCTTGATGTTCTGACTGACCCTTAATGACCTTTCCAAGGCCAATCTATTGCAGATAGAAAATACAGTATACAATTTGATGCCTTTGGATGGTGGGTTGTTTTTCCCTTGCTGGCAGCATTTTGCAAACGAGTTATTGTTGGAGTACTGAGTATGGATGGGATATTATGCAGTGGAATTCCACCACTTACATAATTTACAATCTTTATACTAATAGCCTCTGACCTTGCATGACCTTCCGAGGCCAGTATAGTGCATGTAGATTTTTTTTGTGCTTATGCAGGGCTCGACACTAGCACTTGCCTGCTTGCCCGGGGCAAGTAAAAATTGATGTTGGGCAAGTAAAATTTCATAAATGGTCTAGTTTGCTTGCCCGATCGGGCGACTTTAATTTCTCTTCAACCATGAGAATGGAATGTAGTTCCTTACATGAAAATCAGATCTAGAAGTAAGCGGGCAAGTAAATTGTCTGTTTGGGCAAGTAAATATGAACATTTATGATTTTACTTGCCCGAACGGGCCAGTAGAGAAAAAAGTTAGTGTGGAGGCTTGGCTTATGGTTGTTTTCCCTCAGTGTCAGAATTACGCAAATTATCAGCTATTTTCGAAATTATGCCGCACTTGGAATTCCCTCACTTACACTGTACATATTTTACAACCCCTACATGTACACAGACAGTTGCCTTGACATTGGCCTTTGACCTCTATGACCTTTGCCAGGTAGAGCTACAATGTATGTAGTGTAGATATCTTGTTGCTGAGGAAGGTTATCTGTACAGCGTTAATACTGGCAGTAATGTGCAAATCAATTGGTAAATAAATTCTGGAGTATTGTTGTTGTTGTTGTTGCTATTATTGTAATAAGCAATTGATATACAAATAAGTTGTTTTTATTATTGTTATTATCTTAAATGTTAACATTCCTATGTTCTTGATTCCTTTTCAGATTCTGACCAGGGAGTATGGGACAACTGCATGTCATACGAGTGCAGAACTCTGCTCTTCAAGTCCTTCCACAATTCCATTGAAAGGTAATTTTCAACTTCTTCGCCATATTGGCTTAATTAAAATGTTAGCATGTGCTTGAGATTACATTGATCAATTTGTAACAATCAAATATATAAAATCCAAAGAATTGTTGATAAGTCTAGGTTCAATTTCATTTCTACCAAAGAAATGTGTTTTTTCAAAGATATTTTGACCTTGTATGACCTTTCCAAGGCTAATGTATTGCGTATAGAATAGAGGTATACACATTTCAGTACTATGAGTATGATGCGTTTTTCAATTCTGATGATCATGCATTTGGAAGACTATTTTTCTGCACCTTTTGTCGTTTTGATGGAGCATAAAATTAACTCTTTCACATCTAGTAGATAATAATTTTGGTTGGCATCGAAGAAAAAAATCCCAGGGGCTTGGATTTACAGAAATCAGTTTCCAGGTAAAATAATCTGCCACATCATTCTGGTATACAACTCATTTTTTAGATGGAACCCCTTCTCCCTCATATATTTGCATGACATAAAAACAATTGTGGTAGTTCATGCATATATACAGGTTTTAAAAAAAAGTAGCCCAACCTAAAAAGAAAAGAACATGAAAACAAATGTTATTCAGGCTACATGTAGGTGTTGCCTCCCTTTAACCAGTTCAATACTGTTTGATTTTGGTAAAAACATATTGTCCATAGACCTCAGTCACAAGTATTTTCAGGGACCAGTCCTGAATGGGTTTGATCATTCAGAGCCGTGTATACGCTCTGGGTTTGATAAACATGCATGTGTACAGTGTAGCTGCCAGTCTGCAGTCTGCATTGCTGCTTGAGTTTTCAATTGTCACCCACCACGAAAGGTCAAATACTCCCACAGGGGGAGGTCGTGACCTGGTGTGACCCTGAAGTCCCCAATCCACACAGCTTACCAGCCTGCACTGCTGAGCTACTTAATTCCCATAGTAGTTATAATCTTTTTTACTGAAGGGTAGAAAGCTTGACATTGTGAGCTTTTTCCTGTTAGATCTAGGGGTTAGGAGGAAATTCATTGCATCTTAGCTCTGATGTTCAGATGTTACTTTTTTAAGATGTGACTTTGGTCCTCTTCCTATCAGATGTTTGGAAGAATGTTCTGTTTAAGTTTGTTTTTAAGCCTCCATATATGTAAATGAAGTGTTTATGATTGTTTGTTGTCCCCCCCCCCCCCCCCCCCCCCCTCTAGAAATGGTCGGGAAGCTATTGGTAGTTTATAATTTCATCACATTATCTAATTGTCCATTTATTGTTTTGAAATACAAACTCAATGCAATATTATGAAATAACGTTCTACTCATATTCATTTGTGTAATTTAGTGTGTAAAAAAAACCCACTAGAGCAGATAAGCCTGATGAAAATAACAAGTAGAGCAGAACGTCTGTATACATGTAATGTGGCAAACACAAGGACATGAATAGGAAATATTACCAACTTACGTATGTTAAAATGTGAGTTAAATTCTAGGAGATAAAATCCAACAAAAAGGTGAATGTGAACAAAGTGCAAAGCAAGCGGGGACATCTTCTGTCTAAATTTATGTCCAACATTGAATTCTAGATAAGAATGATTTTTCTTTCGAAGAAGATTTTCCTTGGTTAAATTCAGAGACTTGATCGAGATTTTATTTTTTATTTTGCTTCTAATTTTACAGGTGTCTGTTGAGCGGTGGGTACGTCAGGCTAGGGCGGTGGTTCGTGAAGCCGTACAACAACAGTTTTCCAGTACCTGGGGAAACGCCAAGGTAAGACTTTCTTGAAATTAACGAAACAGTAAATGTTGGCTTTTGGGCTGACTGGTACTGATGATAAGAGCATCAATCTTGCCAATTCTAGGCCTAGTTGCAGAAAGAGATGCAATTAGTTGCAAGTCATTAAATATGCACATTTAAACCAATCATAATCGTGCATTTAATCACATGATCTGACGTACAGTTAATTGCAAATTCTTTTTGCAACGGGTCCCAGAAGTTTGATAGATTGATTGATTTTATTTTAAATTCACTAAAAAACAAATATAATTATAACATTCACATCTACATATCTACATCTACATAGAAAAATCAACTTAAATATATGTAAAACAATTTAATAACAAAGATACAAATTGTGAGAAAATGAAACAGGGTGTATCAGTAAAATCCTATGTGGCTTGACAAGTTGATACACTCATAACAAACAATGAAAAACATTACTATATTATTATTTTATAGAAGTGACATCCTAAGCATTATCATATTATAAAAGTGACATCCTAACCATTATCAAAACGAAATGACAGATTATAAAACACAATGATACACACGTATGTAAAACATGTGAGATGAGAAAATCTCATGCAGTTCCTCTAGTTTAAATGCATGTTACAGTTAAACAGGCATAATTGAAGTGATTCTGAGGAAATGATTAAGCGAAGAGATGTAATGTTACCTGGTAAAAAATATTTTTGTCTGGCTTCTGTCTCGTTGATCCTTACATGTATGTTGGTGAGAAATTCCATAATAAGTAAAAAACATGTGCATTCTGAGTGAATCCATGATTATACACAGTCATGTAGATGATAATTGCATGATTATAATGAACAAGTTTTGTATTGAATAGCTTTTTAAGCGTATTATAGCTCTCATTAAGCCGACAGCTTAAGATTATTTGTACATTTTACTTTGTGAAGAGTCAGTTTTCCTGCTACAGTATGTGGGATTGAATAAATCATCTAATGGCTGCAATTCAAAGACAAATGAGTGCATTATTATTTCAAACACAATACAGTAGAGGCACTGATTTTCCGTTTTAAAAAAAGGCCTTTTCCGTTTCAGAAAATCTGGAATTCCGTTTTTACCTGCCTGAAAAACGGAAATTCCGTTTTGCCATAGACTTTGTACATGTGAAAAACTGCAAATTCCGTTTACATAGAACTCCATACAAAATTTAATGAGTAGGGTAAAATCATGATTTTCACCCACAAATCATCAAAATTTGGGGGGGAATGTGTCATGCCTGATATGAGTACATATCTTTAAAATTCATTTAATAATGATTAATGCTGAGTTGGTTTGGTCGATCACACCGGTTCCCCACCGTCACCATCGGGTCCCGGTTTCGTTTTCTTTGGAACGGGGTCGAAAAAGAAAGAGGAAAAAAAAACAAAAAAAAACAATTTTTTTTTTTTTTTTTTTTTTTTTTTCAAATGGTCAATTCCGCGATTTTCCGCGATTTTCCGCGATCGCGGAAAATCAGTGCCCCTAATACAGGTCTCAGCTTCAGTGGAAAAAAATAGACAGGGCGAATTTGCCCCCGAAATGCCAAAAAGAGCCCCGAAAAACATCAAACAAAAGCCCCCATAAATTTGCATAGAGTTCAATGCAACACAAATTTGAGTGTTATTTTCTGAGGCAAGCTTGAAGGGAAAGCATTGGCACACTTGGCCTTGATGCCAAAATTGCCACTAGAAATTCTGGCGGGCCACCTGAACTCATCAAATAGGTGGCCCAACTGGCTACTAGTAATTACGTCAAATATGATGATTGTAATGATGTTGATATTAAAATTAAGGCAGCATTTTGGCCACTAGAAGGTCCATTAGACAACCTGACATCATGCTTAAATGCCAGCGGGAATTTCGTTAAGAGCAAGCCCTGCATAATTATGAACAAGTTTTGTGTTGATCGGTCGCTCTAGGGGGAAAAATTATAATTTTGGATTTCAAGTATAGTTTGCTAAATACATGTAGGTGGTTTGGGATCATGTAAAATGAGGATGTTAAAAATGCACTGGAAGTGCATAGAGGCTAGAGATATATTTATATTAGGCTCTAGAGTATAAATCAGCATATAATTATCATTATTATTACCCATGTGTTATATGTTTTAGTGTTAAGCACTCGCTAAACGGATCAATTTGCACTCCTCTGCAGTAGAGGGTACAGCCTTACAATGATTGCGCAGCTCTGCAAATACATACACAAAGAACGCACATGTACACACAAATACAGACACACTCACAGATATGGACACAAAGATGAAGAAAAAAAACACATAAACTAACACAAACACCTAAATACTCAAACATATGCACACTTACATACAAATGCACAGTTCTACAACTATCTACACACATACAGGCACATGACCACAAACTTGAAACATACATGTAACAAAAGCAATATGCACACAGATATGCAAACCCACACACAAGCACACAGGCACGCCTGCACCCACAAGTCCCACACATACAAATACATTTAATTCACACTTACACCAACCTTTACACTTACACACACATAAGATATCCACTCACAAACATGAACATACTCTACACAGGCACACACTTCTCTGACTCTGTTCATGAAGATGTCTAGTGCCAGTAATCATTCATTTCGCCCAACAGCTGGTGCGTGGCATCCAGGGATGTAGGGTAGATTTTGATGAGCGGTTTCGGGACAAACAGGCATGTTGCAAAAGATTGTGTCATGATAAAGATTAAAGGGTACCACCACCCAAAAATAATATTCTTATAAATGAAATGTAACATCTTTAATAGTCTATTCCATCAACAAGTTCAGACAAATATGTTTCCAGAAAGAAAAAATATTTGGAATTGCATCACCATACTACAACATGTGTATATGGGTCTGCATGAACGTAGACAACTAGTCCAAAGCGAACGAATCGTCCGGTATTCTTTTGTCTCCAAACGTACGCGTGAATAGAATTGGCGCACTCAAAAATGTTTGGCGTGTACGGAACCAGGAAATAATAGTGGTTCCGTAAGTGGTGGTAATTATTTGCATTGTTTATGAATTAACCAACTCATTGCAAAATGTTGGGTATCTATTTGATATCACAAAACGATACCAAAACTTATAACTATGTGTTGTTCTTTGCCTGGTGGTCCCCTTTAAGGATTAAAGGAGGAGGAGGCATGGGCAGGGCTCTTGTACATTACATTATTTACTGACTTGCCCAGAAAATAGCTTGCCCAAAATCGTAGCTTACTTGCCCAAATTTGGCACATTACAACATGATCACTTAATTCGTCATTGAGTTACTGGCAATATTTTTTCCCACATTATTTACATAATCTGGTAAAATTCAAACGTTTTCTTATAATTTGGAATGAAATTACTTTCCATGGTCGGGGCGAGTGACTTCAAATTGAACTTGCCTACAGCTGATTATCACTTTCCCCAGGCAAGTGGGTTTGTAATGTAAGAGCCCTTCATGGGAGTAAACTCCTGTATCAAAATCTGCTGAATTTAGATCAAAATAAAATTGTGCTAGATTACATTTACATACGGAGCACAAAGAATAAACAACTTTGAGTCTTAGTTTTTTTATCTGCTTATAACAATATAGAGGAATAAACATTTTTTAAGATGGATATTTGCAGCCAAAAGTCGAAATAAATCAGTTCCTGATTAATATGCTTTAATTATATAAATATAAATGTTGTCAAATAAAACCCTGTTATATTTAAAAATTCAGAGTAATCTTTAATTTGCATTCCTGAAGGTACCAGATCTACATTGTAAGTCTAACTGTACTGTATTGTACATCGATATAGTAATGTACTAAGCATGCATCACACACAAGCCAAGGGAAGGATCGTGAGAATCCGAGAACAGTCTAAATGATCCACAGCCGATGAATAATTCATTGAAAATTTCCCTTCAGAACTCAGATTGCGCACCTCCGACCCAGCTTAGTAATGATAGGTGAACCGTAGTAATGAGAAAGAAAAAAATTCACTTGGGATTGGCCGATCTGTGATTTAACCCTTGAAATAAAACAAAACAAAACAAAACAAAAAACAGATCATGGACAAACTCCAGTGGCTAACCATAGCCCTCAGCTATTGCTTCGGGCAACGGTCATTTCTATACCACCTCCTTATTAGATTGACTATTTCAAAAAGCTCATTAGTTAGTTGTATACTATTAAATGCATAATTGTGCAAATGTGTGTTTGTTGGTTTAATTGAAAAAGGTTAAATGTAGGTTGAATGAAAAGGGATAATTCCCAGTGTTATGATATGAAGGTAGATGTAGTTTAAAAATACAAAGCACAGTATACAGTTTGGCAAATTGTATGTCACCGTCTAGAATACTTCTTGCACATTTTTTACCCACATCTATGTTCCCATGCAAATTTACTACCAATTACTCAAGTGTAATAATTTCCAGTTTTAATCATTGTGTTAAATGCTTTTAAGTACTAGTCAAAGTGGTGAAATCAAATATCTTAAACAGTTTGGAATACTGTACATTCTGCATTATATTAAAATACCTGCATGCATATTTTTAGCAATGTAATACATGTTTGTCCATTTCCCCCATGTCAATTTACTACCATTATATTCAGTGGCGTAGACAGGTTCTTACACCTGGGGGGGATGATTTGCCGTTCACCGGACCAATACCAATTTGTTCGCGCCCGAGACCGCTTGCCAAATTTGTTCTAGACCAAGGAAATTGCTTGAAAGTCCTCTCAGTGGGGGGGGGGGGGGGGGGGGGGGGGTTAGATGTTAAGATGGTCGTGACCAGGCGGGCCGGAAGCAGTTTTTGATTGGGGGGGGCAAAACCTATGGGGGCTCACGATTTGTGTGTGTAGGAGTTCATTCCCCACCACACTCACAGTGCTGCCAACTTTGAGTCAGATGTGAGAGCGAGACATTGCAAGGAGCGAAGCGACCAAGCCCGAGGGAGCGAAGTGACTGAGCGGGGGAAGGGGTGGAAGGGGGTGTCCCCCATCCCACGGTAGGGAGCTTTTGCATTTTTGGACTTGAAATTGTGCAATCTGTTGGTTACCTAGATAGGAATTATTCGGGCTTAACATTGACTGTATCTGGGAAAGCGTGTTATGATTTGATCGACCAGAAATGTTAAATATATTTTCACGAAGAAAACAAATAATTGACACACTAATAAATATGCACCCCAACACACACACAAATATTGTATTTATATTTAGCGTCATTCACAGTTCCAACATCACCATATGCCACATAAACACATATGTGATAACAAATTAAGTATACATTTATCATATTAGTGATTGCGATCATGATAGTGATATAATATATTACTTGACGGAACAGATAAATACATCTATAAAAGTGTTCGCCACTATTGTTAAGTATGATTCTGTTATCGATACAATCATGAATTATATAATACATGTTTATGCTTTGTATAGTAAGGGTGCATGAAAATGATTATTATTGTAGATTAAATTGTTTGCCTATATTTTATTAGGCATTTAGCGGTTGCAGTACCGATTTGATGAAAACGTAGTACAGTGTTCCCACTTATAATACTCATATACCAGCCCTTTATTAGATTAGTAATAACATTCAAATTAGATATGAAGACATTTGCCTATGTATTGTAAGACTTTATATACATAAGTGACGTATGGATTTAATGACAATATACCAGTTAGAAAAACAACATGGGTTTTTTTATAATTCCCTAATCATATTATTGTAGAATAAGTTATATACCTTTATTTTCTTGGGCCTGATACAGTAGTATATAGATTAACTAAGTATACTGATCTTGTTTAAACAACAATACCTAGACATTCGTTAAAGAATATTATTCAGTTATTTGTAGATACCTTAATCAAATTATTTTTAGATGAAGTGTATGCCTACATTTTCTATAAATATATATTTGCTATAATTTCTATATTTTCAAGTTGTTCCTGGTAATGTTTCTAATTTTGTTGTCACAAAAAAAAATGGTTTTGGTATTTCTTCTCGGGTTTGAGATGATATATTCTAGATGCTAATACAATTTGTATTTAAAATTTATAAATAGCGTTGTTTATCATAGTGGACATTTTATGAGTTCCATGTTGATTAAATGCATGAGTAGTTTAATCATGCAATTAGCCGAAGATGTGATAATCATGAGATACTCACACCCATGTTTAGAAGGTTAGTTTAATTTATAATAACAATAATACATCGTAGAGTTGTATTATCATATTTAATCGCATAGCGGACTCCATATTCTTGATATGTAGCTATATAATCTGCAATACCATTACGCTGATTTAGTAACGAAAATTTAATTCAAAGGTACGGTAACGTTTGATTGGAGCGCAACTAAAGATATATTCTCATCATAGAAATGTGTTATTTGCCTTTTTAGAGTTGGATGCTCTTGACAAAGAATACTTGTGTAGTAAAGAAATACTCCCCAATTTTGTCACGGTACATGGTTAGCATGAATTGGTACTAACCTCAATTGAAAACTGACCCACAATAATTGTATTCTTACGGAGTAATAAAAGCCTGAATTATGTATTCAAATCGAAAATAATAATCTGAACTCTCGAATGAAATCGTTTAGCGTCATACACAGTTCCAACATCACCATATGCCACATTACGTATGATCCAACAACATAGCCTATTGCCAAGAATGAGTCCCGAGGGGCGAAGCTACCGAGGGCTGGGGCAGAGCCAAATAGGGAGGGTTTGGGAGGGGTATCCCCCTCCCACGGAGAAGATTTTGCATTATGTACTTGAAATTATGCAATTTGGTGCATGTCACACAAGCAGTCATAGCAATGCCAGCCTACACTGGAACTACGTGGCCCGGTATACAGAAAAAATACTCACCCCAGACCATACGCAAGTTACACAACAAACTGAGATAATCTGTCCTGTCGAGCGCGAAGCGGGCAGCGAAAATTGAAAGTGGATGATTGTATACATTACTTTTTGATCGTTAGAATTAACAAGTCTTAGCTCATACAACTAATGTTTTCTTTCCCACTCGTATACAGATACACACAAAAAAAGATATATCCTTCCCTAAAACCTGGGGGGGATGATTGTACATGTCATCCCCCCCACCTTGTGAGGTGGGGGGGATGCATACCCCTCATCCCCCCCGTTGTCTACGCCCCTGATTATATTTAATTATGGAGGTATTGTCATCTGTTTATAAACATTTGATAGGTTTTTGTCAGTGTATGTCGAATATATTTGCTATTAAAATTATCGTAACTTTCTAAAAGATCTGCTTCCGACAGTCATACACTTTTAAGTAAAAGAAAAAAAAAAAAGAAAAAAAGTATGAAAATAGTAATCTGTAGACAATTAATTACATCCATGTACATACATGTACATCTTCATTTAACAACCATTGCTTAATTTGTAGCCATTTCCACAATTCATATCTCAATTTTGTATTTCCTGATACATTACTAGTATTTATAGTACAGGGCTCGTCTTAAAAAAATGCTTTTGGTTCATCAGACATGTATTGCTGCATGTACTAAATTTAGTATTCCAAGTAACAGCATAGAACATAGATGTAATAGATTTTCTAGTGAATAACAATAAAGAGAGGGAGAATGCAAAGATTCGATGGAAAATAATCCAAGAAAATGTTCGGGGAAAAAAATCCATTTCAGACGAGGGCAAGGAGCAACAAAAAAAAAATCGTTATAATTTAGCGAGAAAACAGGGAATATATTATTAGTTTCAGATAGAGAGAGACAGACTGTCTATGGGCTATACTATATCTAGAGCAAATCTGGTTCATCAATACAACGCTTGTTAGGGGCATATTGGCAAACTAGCAAAGACGTTTCAACCTTGTCTGTTGCTCTCTCTCCCTCACTCGGCCGTTTCTGTCAGAACGAGTGCGGATTGTCGTCAGTCAGACCGTCCCCCTGCCGAGCCGACCGACCGACAACAAGAAATGAGAAACAAGAAATCGGTCCGAGTGTGCGAGAAAGACAGAGAGCAGCCGCTATGCTCTGCATTGCATTGCATTGCCATGCGTGAAGTTAAAGGGATCTAGTAACATTGTCCAAATCTTCAAAATCCAATTGGAATTCTAGCGGTTCCCTCATACAATATACCTTGTTGTTGTATTCGTTAACAATTGAAGCATAGGACAGGTTAAAGGTTTTTTGAAATTTCCCTTGCGTTGAAAAGATATTTACGATTGAAGTGTTAAGATGTTAAACTATCCACTGGGTCGTTACCATGTACAAAGTCAGTGCAATGAGTTGGTGAATATCACTTTGCATTTTTGCTTGTTACTCGGCCGTATAACGTCCATTTAACTTGAAATGTTCACACAATACCCAGTGGACATATCAGATAACAACAATATACATTGTATCAACTATTCATCACATTTTGCACATGTCAACAAAGTTTCTAGATCCCTTTAAAAGAGAGGGGAAAAATTCACACAAAAAACTGCTGTTCATAATGACTGACACTGCATGCTACATTGCATTGCCACTATTCATCAGTAAATATTTTGCCACTTCTGTTATGAGCACTATGTGTATTGTACTGTACAAATGCTCAGTCAATGTTAAATTGTACACAGTCAGTACAACCAAGGAGTTATCCTTGGTACAACAAGGCATGCAGGCCTACACATCCCTGGGGAGCTACACTGACCTACATGTAATTTGCATACATAATGTGGGCAACACTAAAGTATTATACTGCATGTATGATTATAATATACAGGTACATGACATGCATGTAAACAATTTTTTTGCTCAATGCTACTTGTGTTACATCCATAATAAAAACTTCATAACACCTGTTTTAAAAACATTTGTAATTATTAAGTAACTTGATCCTATACCTTCCTTTTGCTTTATCTGAATTTGATTAATAAAGAGATACAGTTTACATGTTATTGATATCATGTTATGCTAAAGTTGCATCCAGAGAATATAAAATTGTTAGTTATTGGTTTCCCCCTCCTTCCCTCAGTAAATTGAGAATTAAGACAAAATAAATGGAAAATATTCCAAATTAGCAGAAATAAGTACAAATTTGATATGCTAATTTGGTAATTAAATGATTCTCTGTGACTTTCCATCAGTGATGTTCTTGTTTACACACAAAAAAAAGCTTATATAATTAATTTTTTAAAGAGTTAAAAAAAAAAAAAAAACACTTATGATCACAATTACAAAAAATTTTACCTCAACACTGTTTGGCTATCATCTACATACATGTACAGCCTTCGTCAGCGTTTATTATTTATTACTATTGTGTACATGCAAATAGTATAATTTTTGTTGTTGATTTGAAATGGACAAAATTATATTTATACCATAACATGCATTTACACATGCATGCAGTTAGTTCATTCCTACACTGGACACATTGCCCAGTTCAAGCTGCTATGCATTAACTCACATGCACTATGTGGATGTTTGTACAAAACCCTTCCTGCCTGACCGCAAGAATGCAAGCAATTTACCGTTGACATCAGATTCAGAACACATCACTAGATTTGACAGTACACAGCTACATGTACATACACGTACAGTGATCCATTTACTCAATGCGTAAACCAAAGACAAAAACACAGGGATAGAAATCAACACTGTCACTAGCCTGCTTGACAATGGCTAGAAGTAGAAATAAAGTCGGTTAGAATTTTTGAATGATATTATTATTTCTTATGAAATAATGAGATACATATAACTAGCCATTTGGTTGGCATAGACCAATGCTAGAATTCACCCCGTTTCCTTGTGGCCCAGTCGGTCATGCAAAATCCGTATTTTCTCAAATTTTAGTGGCCCCAAATCTTGAACTGCTGGCCCCAAACAAAGAATAAAAGATTAAAAAGTCAGAAATCTTTGAAAATGTTTGAGTGAAAACTCCACTACTCCACTATCAACAGCCACTTGAATGTATGGATAGATGACAATCAACTATTAATCAACGCTCGAAATTAACTTTTTTTGCTGGTGGCCCGGTCGGGCCAGTAAAATTGGTATTTTTCCAATTTTGGTGGCCCGAAACCCAAATTTACTGGCCCGAAAAAAATAAAGAAAAAAAACATAAGTAAAATTACTACAATTATATAATTTGGTACAAGGCTAGGCTAAGCATTACTGTTTCTTTTCATTACCCTTTGTTTTTTGCAAGATGAATTGAATAAACATGAATTATGATGGATGTGTGTGTATCAGGTCTTTTTATTCATTATCTTCATTAAAAAAATAACAGCAATCGAATACACATGTATGATTGACAATTTCACTTCCAAAAGAGACAGTCATAATCGGGGACAAAACAAAAATGATCTGATGATAGAAGAGGAGAAATTCACCGTTATTTGACCTCAAAATTCTGTGCAATGTTGTCTGAAAACCTTAGTCAATTGCCATATTTTAAAATTGTGGTGTTTTATTAATCAAACAAACTCCAGATTCTTCGTAAACAATATCACACGCAAGTCACAACATTCGGCTTCACAGCGGAGACAACTCAGTCACACGCAGTCACACTACTCACATGCAAAGTCAATCGACTACAGTACAGCTATGATGTTGCACTGCATGATCGAATTTGATTATTTGAAAATCTCACATTTCTTTGACCTTACTTTTTTTGTAGATCACTCTTTGGAAACCTCATAAAAATGAAATATTTTCAAATTGTGGAGTTTTATTCTTGTTAAAACAAACAATGATGGGCTTTGAAAAGCCATCTCCGATCGATCGAGTCAAGTTGTGATTCATGATGAAATGGGATGCTCCATTTGCAAGGCGGGGGTGGCGGTAATCACTATGGAAAACAATACAAACTAAACTTATACAAATCGGACAACATTCTCTAAATTTATTTCTATAGCAAATATTATTCTAGATATTTCCTATCATTAATTTAAGTTTTATATTCAAACTGAACTGATTATAAAGTTAATTTAAAATCCTTCTACCTACTCCAAGTGGAACATGCCGGGGGATCAGATATGGGGGGGGGGGGGGGGGGGCAGAATTAAAACAAGGCTTTTATAATATATTGGTACCTAATTATAATAATTTGCGTCTTTAGCTTTTCTGAGCTGTCAATCGCGCTGAAACTGTTCATTATTGACCTCTCTTTCCTCTAATTTAAACAACAAATCAAGTATTTTCTGTGAGGTATCAAATTTGCAATAAGTACCATAATATTGTGTACAATTGTTTCAACATTTGGTGGCCCGATCGGGCCAGCAAACATTGGGAATATGAGTTTTTTACTGGCCCGACAGCAATTTCTGGTGGCCCCGGGCCATCGGGCCTGTGCTAATTTCGAGCGTTGTATTAATGAATGTGATTGAAGTTACGAATGAACTCTTTGAAAATGTTTGAGTGAAAACTCTACTACTCCAATATCAACAGCCACTTGAATGTATGGATAGATTACAATCAACTTTAATGAATGTGATTAAAGGTACAAATGAGCTATTCAATTAGTTCATGACATCTTGCATGTTTCTTACTTACACTCCTTCCACAATACAAATATTCATGTGTCATAGATTGAACATTCCACAACACTGTTTATATATTTATGAATTTATATGCTGTAATCTAACATGCCAAAACACATTCACGCTTCGATCGAACATTCCACAACACTCTTCTCATCTCAAGAACTGAACACAGAATGCAGGTGCGTGCCGATCTATTATTCAGTCCACTCTTGAACAGCCACAACCTTGTTGGATATATTACAATCAACCTGTAGTGAATGTGATCAGAGATATTCATGAATGCATGTGTCATTCATTTCAGACCACTTTTAGGTTGATACATGTATTAACTTGTAATGAATGTAATGAGTGATATTCATAAATGAATTAATTAGTACATGACCCCAAACATGATTCTTACATAGAATTCATCCATGATGCAGTATTCATGCATCATTAAATAAACATTTCACAACACTTTTGGATGGGTACATACATGTATTACAATCACAATTAACTTGTAATGAATGTGATGAGTGATATTCAGGAATTAATTCATTAGTGCATGACACCATACATGATTCTAAAGTAAATTCCATCCATAATACAGTATTTGTATCAGTACATAATTATTCAAGATATGGATCTAACAAGCCAAAACACAGCCAAAACCTGAAAGAACATTCCACAGCTCTCACTCATTAGCCGCGTACATGATTGGGTTAGATATTACAATCAACCTGTAACGAATGTAATCAGTGTTATCGATGAGGCCATTAGTACATGACAACACGATTCTGAAGTACATTCGATCCATAATACACTATTCATGTGCAGTCGAATGAACATTCAACCCATTGAATAAACATTTCTCAACACATTAATTCTTCCTTTCGATCTGACACGCCGAAACGCATCATTCAAGCTTCGATCTAACATGCCAAAACACATTCACGCTTCGAACGAACATTCCACGACTCTCTTCCTTCCCAACTCGAAGATCTGACTTAAACACTGGCGACTGGTGCCGTGCCGATCTATTATTCATCTCACTCCTCACTGGGATGAATATTACAATCAGCCTGATGCGAGCGAGTGTTAATCAGGAGAAAGAGGCTCCTTCTGGCTCCGCGCTGGGTAGTTGGGTCAGGGTTGGCCTGAGGGCGTGAAACAGTAGCCGGTTGGCATAGCGAGAGACGGGTGCTACCCTCAGATCATATGGCTCATGCCTCATTTATGCCGGAGTGATGAGTTCTACAAACTGCGCACTGTTGAGTGTGTTATCGGGGGAAAATGATAGCATACAAATGTGCATTGTCGTCATCATCATCACCATCATCAATTTCGTCGTTGTTGTACGTATTCGTACTTATGTCCCAATTAATTGGGGACTATAAAATCAAGACATTGTAAGATTTGGAAGCCTGACAATTTTCTTGGCTTACCCCCTAAGCGAAAGAAAACATTAGATGTGTTGTATTTGGTTGCAAAGTTTTGATTCTACTCACATGAAGTTTCATAGACATGACAAATAAATGTGCAACTCATCATATATATATTTTTTTTTTTCTGAACATGGATCTAGGCAAATACTAGTGAATGAAATATTCATAGCGTACCTGGATGAAATTTAGCATTAATCCAATTCAAGCTATGTTATGGGATAGTAAATTAATGACAAGTTCTAAGAAAAGGAGGTAAAATGAAAACAGAGAGAAAATTAAAATAAGCTTTAGAGAAGCATGACATATTGCATATTTTACAAAATCATAGTTATTTTTTATGTTTTTTGTTTTTTATATTTTCCATATATTGTGTGCATTTTCAATATGATTTATTGAGCATTTCCCTCCCTTTTCAAACTGCTTTGCAGTGTTGCTTCTGAGAGTCACTAAGTACCTTTAAGCACGCTATGCAAAGTTGCAATTGTGGGAGGGACGTTCCTCTTGAGAAATCTCGAGAGAAATCTCAGGGAGATTACGACTACTGAGTACCAGTTCCAAGGCAATTGAGCAAATGGGGGAGAAAAAAAAATAGAGAGAGAGAGAGGTATCGTTTTCTCCGCTGAGTAATTGGTGAAAAGGAGAATCCAATTTATCTGATTGTATGGTAGCTTAGAAGATTTGAGGTGCGTCTTTGGCTCAGCAAATGTGGCATTAGCAAAGAGAACAGCTAGAAAGGTATAGATGGATAGAGAGAGAAAAGTGACAAAAATGTATCATTAGCAGAAAATGTAATAATATGAAAAGAAAGAAAAAGAGGGAAAGGTATAGAATTTTAAAAAGAACAGCACAGTGAATTGAATGCAAAGGAAATTTGATGGGAATAGGACGGCCAGTGAAATACTGTAAAAAATTACATTTTCACAATTTGATATGATAAATTTGAACATGAATTCAATGTGAACAATACAAACTTGTCTTTCTTCACAATGTTCTAATTACAAAGGTAGCTTTCAGTAATGTTTTTAATTTCTATCTATAACATGAACAGTTTACATGTTACCTTGAGGTGATGAGTTACGATTGATTAAATGTAATTTATTAAAATTGTATCGTTTCTCTCTGTTTTGTTTCCCTGCATCAGTGACCACCACTCCGTGAGTTTCTCGTTCTTCCTGCACGGCGAGAAGACGGTATGCAGCAATGTGGAAGTCAGCCTCCACCAGCCCGTATGTCGCCTCAACGCAAACCACCTGGCCATCGCACAGGGCTCAGCAACAGCATTCCCTGGTGAGTAGGAAACAACTTGTCTCATTATTTATTTGTTTGTGTGTTTGTTTGTCCCACGACTACTTTGTTAGAAGGCTGTGTATGCAGCATTGTGGAAGTCGGCCTGCACCAGTCCGTGTGCCGCCTGAATGCAAACCACGTAGCCATCGCACAGGGCTCTGCAACGGCTTTCCCGGTTGAGTAAAATACAAATTTGTCTGTTCTGTTTAATTGTTTGTTTGTTCACCTAGCCATTGCACAGTGATTTTTCAGTTCAAGCACATGAGTTCAGTCCCCAAACATGCCAGAGGCTGCTGGACAAATGGAGGTCTTCCTGTTAAGCACATTAAAAGTATTGATAAATTTTTAATCTTTTCCTATTAAGTGATCCTAACACCCTATGGTCTTAGCGGCCAAGCCTACCAGTGCAGTCACCAGATTGGTCAGAGGCTACTGGATGAATGGATGGCCATCTTGTTGTGGATTCAGAATAATCACAAACCTCTATCCCAGTCATATATCTATTGATTTTTTTTAAATGTTTTTCTTTTTCTATACAGTGATCCTCACACCCTACGGTCTGAGTGGGTTCCTCACCGGTCAAGCCTACAAGTCCAGTCACCAGACTGGCCAGAGGCTGCTGGACGAATGGGCAGTCTTCTACCCGGTCAAGCCCTCTCAGCTGGGGAAGGGTGAGCACGATCGACATCACCATCGGCATCATCACCATCACCACGGTTACAGGGATGATGAGGATGACAGCGCTGTGCCGGCAGTGGTTGAGGTCCTAGTCGGTAAGTTGACAAGCATTTTTTGGGTTTTATTTTGGCCCAAATGAAGAATGATTTTAAGATTATAACGTGAGGGTATTATGATTCTACATCATCAGATCATCATTCAATGCAGAACAGCAGAAGGCAGCCTTTTCATTGTTTCATGTTGAAGAGATTTCTCTATTAAATGGGTGAACATAATTTATTTGTAAGTTGCTAGTCATAGATCTTAGTTATCTATTAGACAGAATCATTCCACAATAGGGAGAAATAGGAACAATTTAGAAAATTAATTTTGAACAAAAAAAATAGAAAGTTGACTATGAATTATGAAGTGACATAAGGAGTAGTTGGAACTGAAATGAGGGGGAGTTGGCTGCATCAATTCTCTATTTGTTGTTTTGTACCATATATGTGACTCGTGTAGAAGATCTGTCTAATTTTTTGGAGTTTGAGGTTTGGATTGATTCTAGTTCATGTGGGGAGACATGGCAATTTGATGTCTTTGTGGTCTATAATTCCATTTTGTTCTATTATGCACATATTGTTAGTGCTCATGCGAGCATGCTCCACTTAAAGGGATCTAGTAACATTGTCCAAATCCTCAACACTTAATTGGAACTCTGTCGGTTCTCTCATACCTTGCTGTATTCGTATTAACAATAGAAATATGGGATACCGTAAAACTCTGTGTATAAAACGCACCCGTGTATAAAAAAAAAAAAAGTATTAAAAAAAAAAGACCCTGAAGTGCTTTTGGAATGCTTATACCACTGGTCTAGGGCATGCCAATAGCTTAATGTTGAATGTAGCATTCATCAACATCATTTTCTCACATAAAAATAGTGGTTAGTACACAAATTGCACATTTATTGAGCAGTAACTCTGGTGCTCATAAATATTCATATTCATATTCATGAATATTCATGAGCACCAATACTAAATTTACTAACAACTATTTTTAATTATGAGCAAAATTTATAAATGTTTGGATGTTTAAACTATCCACTGGATAGTCATAACCGTGTACAAAGTCAGTGCATTGAGTTGGTGAATATCACTTTGCATTTGCGCTCATAACTCGGCCATATAACATGCATTTAACGTGTAATTTTCACACATTACTAAGTTGACATATCAGATCACAACTATACACATTGCACACGCTGGGCCATTCCTTTGGAATCAATTACCCTCACATATTCGGGATAGTGGCACCGTGGACACATTTAAGGACAGGTTGAAATATCATTTGTTTCAAACAGCATTGAAGTAGACCTTCTTTCTTCCCTTTATTTTATTGTTCCTTTTATTCTTGTTTGTTTCATTATCATATACTATCTTTCCAATGCGCTTTGAGCACCTTATTAGGTGGATATTGCGCAATATAAATATTCAATATTATTATTGTATCATCCCTTAACACTTTTTGCACATGTCAACAAAGTAACTAGATCCCTTTAAATGTACATGTATGTACACGTACTCCTGTCAGACGTTTCCCATCAGGAAGAAATAGACTGCTGTGTATCACACCGCATGATCCTCATTTCCCGAAAGGATGTGCAGAAGTCATGGCTCAATTTTCTGACAATGTGTGTCTTTTCCCATTGAGTCTTAGTACTCGGCATTAATGTGCACATGGATACATGAACGTGGCATGCATTGTACTATTTGCAAGATCAGAGAGATAAACTGCATGTAACCAGATGATAAAGCCAGTTAAAGGACCTATAGCGTCTAGATGGCCTTATTTTCACAATTCGGCTCTCTATATGTAATTTGTCCTGAAGAAAAAGAATTTGGCAGTCATTTCTCATGAACTCAATCAATTTTGGGTTAATTAGTAAATATCTAATTGTCCTGGGAACGCCCCTTTTAAATCGCCAAAATGTGACGTCATCTAAAGTACGGACTAATGAACTAAATTCTGTAGATGACGCGTCATGACGTAAGCCAATGAATTGTCAATCACATGTCAATTACGCTGCCGATTCTGGACCCTAAATGTGGGTGGGGCGTAAACTGGCTGCTAAATGAGATTTGGCATCAGAAAATTAGTCTTAAATCACTACTGTGTTTATTTTCATGGATTTTTTTTCGGCAGACCTATTTTACAAGTCAGCAACTATGGAATAAGTGCCAAAGTACGTTGTATTCTTTAGGTCCTTTAAAGAACGTGTAGCCGGATGCTAAAGCCAGTCAAAGAATAATGATTCAAATTCTGATTTTTAAAATGAAATAAAATTGCTCTGACAATTTATAAACACTACTTTGGGTTATTAATGTGAGATTTTTTTTTTTTACCAAGCCTAACAAAGCCATTTTGAAGGATATTATGTATTCCAATATATGTCAAACAGGATAAACTCAATGTTTCTTTTTATGATTCACTTGACATTTTTCAAACAGTTACCCACATGAATGTAGGCTATTAATCTAAATATGTTGAACAACTATTTTAAGGGGTTCTTAGTTTTGAGAGGAAAGAAGGTTATTGAGCCAGATTTTAAAATAAGGAATGTACATAGTTCTTGTTTTTACTTGCCTGACTGGGCCGCAAGGCAAAAAGGTTAATTTCTAGCATTGTAATATATAACAATAGTTCTTGGTTGTTAATCCAAATATTTTGTTTAGAAACGAGTGCTAAATAAGTTATTCCCATTATTTATTAACATGAAATTAGGTTATATAATCCTGCTGACAAGGAAGATAATGATATCAGAATCAACCGTTAGTAGCACTGGTTCAGTAAGGAAATGTTTTGAGGGAATCTAAGGCATGAATCGTGAAAAATAAGAATAGATATATTTTGACTGAAATATAGAAAACAAACTGAGTAACGATTTGCCATGTATTAGAATCTCGACATATTTCAATGAAATAATGCACAATGAGATCTAGGAGTAGAAGCTTGTGCTTATGACTGGAAAATCATAAAATCAACTTGCTTTTCCGCTTATATTTGACAGGTGCTTTAATACAAAATGAGGCAAATGTTAAAATAAATAACAACACAATCAACCTTTGCCCATTCATGTTTGTTTAGATAAATACACTTAAAGGTAGAGATACGATACTTCAAGTACAGACATTCAGTAGCTGTTATCATGTCAATGTTGTCAACATGTGGTGTCTTTTTTATTAAAAAAATATTTGCTCATAGGACCTGACCTTGTAAATTCATACATGATTCATAAACCCATTATATGATGTTGAAATCGGATCATGTTTTAAAAACTGTTTAGAAAGAATTAGGAAATGATAAAAGACAGAAGATGTTATTGCAATGGACAGGATGGTGTAAACAGTGAACAAATTACACCGGGGCTCAAGGCGAATTCGCCCCCGAAATGCTAAAAAGAGCCCCGAAAATCGTAAAAGAGCCCCTGAAAATTTGCATGGAGTGCAATGCAAATTAAGTTTGGAGTGTTATTTTCATGCAGGCAAGCTTGAAAAGTAGCGCCTGAAAAATAAATTTTAATTTTGTCCCCGACGGGAAACCACGCCACCAGGTAAAAAATTGCATCGATTTTTTGGGGGGCTTCTTTTCAAGCCTGGCTGCATGAAAACAACACTCTTAAATTTGTTTTGCATTGAACTCTATATGCAAATTTAGTGGGGCTCTTTTATGATATCCGGGGCATTTCGGGGGCGAATTTGTCCTGAGCCCCATGTAATTTTGTCTCTGCATGCCAGCTCAAATACATTATGTCAATGACCAGACAAAATAGTATGAGACAATAACCTCTCACATTACCATACAATGACATGTAATCATGTATCCATTTTACAATTTATTCATGAAACTTATGATTCATGTAAAAAAAAAAACTTTAAAATATTGTCCAGAAGTATTTTGTGTAAACATGTGTCAACATGATTACTAATAAATAAACAAATATGTTTTCTGATGAATAGATAGCTTAATCCTTATTGTATGAGGGAAATCAATGACCAAATTATTATAAATAGGGATATTAAGTTACCATTTACCCCTCTCCACTTCAGCTGGTTATAACATTGGTGATTGTACAGTACAGCTCTTACAAGAATGGAGGCATGGATATTCATTTGAAACAATGAGGAGAAAAACAATTGAATAGATATATGTAATTATATGTACGATGACTTTACTTGGTAATTGATATTGAGGAACAAATGGCTACGAAGAAAGATAATTTAATGGAGTCAATTAGATGTAGAATGCCTTGTTGCCTTTAATTGGATGCATGCCTGCCAACTTTCATCGCACATTTATGTCGCCGAGGAGAAGATGTAGAATGTAGAATGTTGTTTCAATAGAGTCGGGGTACATCCAATCCGAGCGAATGCTCCATCGATCCTTGATGAGATAAAGGGGATAATATACAACTCATAATGTGACCTATATTGGGAACATGATGACAAAAAATGAAGAACATGCAACTTTATAATTTGCAACATAAAGGAATGTCAACAATTTATTGAATAAACAGTCTATTCTTTAGGTGAAGGAGTTGTGATAATTGTTTTTAATATTACAAAACAATCTTTTATGAGACCATTCTAGTTTATCTACAGCAAATAGATCTAGAATCAAATTCAAAACCATTAGAAAAAAATAAAAAATATGAACATTCCACCATAAGGGAGAGGTAGCCATTATTTTGCTGAATTTTCCGAGCATCAACGTAGAATGTACACTGTCTTTGATTACGTAAATAACATGGCCTGCCAAGTTTCATCTCGCATTCGTGTCACGGGTGACTGGGATGATGATATCAGATAGTGATTCAGGGATAGTTCTGGAACATCAAATCCCAGAGATGATAAGGGGGTAATAATAATTCATTATGGGCCTTGAGGATAGGCTTCTAGTAATAGGAGAAAAAATAATCATGTACTGTCAGTGTCATCCCTGTCTTAGCAGCCACCTGTGTATAGCAGCCAACCTGCCTATAATGGCCACCAGTAGTAGTAGAAATAGTATGAATAGTATAATAAAGAGAGAGAAAAAAAAAACAAGATTGTCTGTCATTGTTGATGTATCAAGACATAGGAGAAAACTGGTTGCCACTGGATTAAAAAAACAAACAAACAAAAAAAAACCTTAAAAAAAACACAAAAAAAACCTTACCACATCTACCGAGTCTGAAGTGTACTATAGATTACTCATTGACCTTACATCTAGACTTAAATGTAGTATTGAAGGGCTTAATAATGCCTTATTTTGCATTTAACCACTATGTGTTAAGTGCTCTATTAGTAGGGGGAAAAAATATGTCTGAAATCTTTAATTCTCTCTCCATATTCCCCAGTCTCTCTATTTCCGCCATCTCTCTGATTTGATTGATGAACTGTTTGTATGATGTTGACCCTCCCCTAGCTGTACTCTTTGTGTGTATGTGATACATGTGTGATACTGTGTGAGTGTACATGTGTCTGTGCATAACTGAGATGTGTGCCCTCTGTTAGTGTGAGATTTGTTGCCTGTTCGCTAGCAGGTGACATTGCATTACCTATCTCATAGGCTATCGAGAACGAGAACTAAACTACACACGCATGCAGGTGTATAGCAGTGTCTACGTACATTAGCGTACATGTATGTGTTGGATCGTGCATACAATGTGTGTGAGTGCATGGGCCGTGAACCAACGGAAAGCAGAACCAACCAGCGAATGCAAATGAAAGTGTCTTGTACGTAGGTGGAATTTGCGAGAAAAGTTGGGCACTCGAGAGAGAGAGAGAGAAAAAAATGGGGAAAAGGGAGAAAAAAAGGTGGGCATTAGAGAAATTGAAAAGGGAAAAAGGTTCTTGCCTTGATTATTTCCCCTTCCCTTTCTATAAGCCCGTGTCCTATTGAATTAGTCTCTTTATAGCCATCGACGTGTTTTATATTAATTTATTAAAGGTCAGTGATTATTTTAAATGAGCCCCAAAGTCTCAGAATCTAGACTCATATTGATTATTGATAGAAATTATCTAGGTCTTTACAGATAAAGTTTAGTGTTTGGTACTTGCCATTTTCTTGTAGGATATTTTTATTTTCCCCTTTTCTTATGATTTCTGTGTGTGTATAGCTTCATAGTACAAAAAACTGCTATTTTATAATTTTCAGGGTCTTTTTTTTTTTTTTTTTTTTTTTTTGCATTTCAGGGCCAATTTGCCCCCAGCCCCAGTGTGTTTTCATTTAGTCCAACACCTTCCATCTATAGCACAGTACATCAGAATTATTCAGCTCTGGAATCTAACACTGTGACTGGGAGGCTGTGTGACCTGAAAAGAATGATGACCCTGAGCCTTAAGATCAGTGACCCCTAGTTCTAAGGTGGTGGTTTATAGATACGCTCCTCTGTCTCCACCCATTTGGTCTACAACATGATGACTGAAACTTCTATTTCCCCAACTTCAAACTTGACCATCAAACCTAAACCCCAGCCCTATATCTCTACTAACCCCATAACCCTAATTCTAAATCAGTTCTAAATTGGTCCCGAAATGCCAAAAAGAGCCCCCCAAAATCATTTTAAAAACCTCACATTTTGCAGAGTTCCATGCAAATCAAATTTTGGAGCGTTATGTTCATGCAGGCAAGCTTGAAAAGAAGCCCCTAAAAAAAAAAAAAAATCAGTTTTGATTGTTTCCCTGTCCTAATTCCTTAAATGTAATCCTTAGCCTCTAAATTGTTAGTTTGCAGGTAGTTGTAGACCAAAACGGGAGTAGACCAAACGGGTGTAGACCAAACGGGTGTAGACCAAATAACAGGAAAGTTACCAAGGTGGTATACACCCCAGAAGGGGTGCTCTTGTTCATCAGACATTCAATAGTGAATAGCACCTTGACACCTACATTTACATGTATTTTTGGCTAGTAGAACAAAACGGGAGTAGACCAAAACAGGAGTTGACCAAAACGCGATTACACTAAAACGTGAGTAGACCAAAACGTGAGTACACCAAAACGTGAGTAGACCAAAACGTGAGTAGACCAAAATGAGAGTAGACCAAACAGGTGTAGACTAAAACGGGAGTAGACTAAATGGGTGTAGACCAAAACGTGAGTAGACCAAAACGTGAGTAGACCAAAACGTGAGTAGACCAAAACGGGAGTAGACCAAAATGGGAGAAGACCAAAATGAGAGTAGACCAAACGGGTGTAGACCAAGCAGTAAAAAAAGGTAACCAAGGTGGTATACAGCAAGGTATACAGCCCAGAGGGGGTGCTCTGTCTATCAGACATTCAACAGTGAATAGCACCTTGACACCTTCAATCATGTACATGTATTTTGTTGAAGTGGGCTACATGCTTATTTCATTTCATTTCATTTCATTTGGAATGAATTGAATGTAAGAAATGTTGTGGTATTATTATAAGCATTTTATGACCTGGATGTGCTATACCTTAGGCTGTATGCTAGTGCTCTGTTATCAGACATTCGGGCCAGGTTTTGGGCCGATACAATTTGAAACATCTTGTTTTTACTTGCCCGACTGGGTGGGCCACAAGGCAAATAAGTTTATTTCTAACATTGCTAAAAAAGATTTAAACTTAGCTTTTCTTCATTTTCTATATTTGTAAAAGTATTTATTTAATGCACTTCTAGTTGGATTTTTTTACTTTAATCCATAATAATTATGTTGACAAAAAGAACAAAAAAATTGTCCATTATTTGTGACAGGATGTTCGTTATTTTCCGAAGACAAATTCTCTCGGCCCCTTTCCGTCCTGCACCGCGCGCACAACACACTCGCAGGATATGAATAGAGGAAACTATCCAGCGCCGTTACCGTGCCAACGTGGCATTCTGCTGAAATGTGTGGACTTAATTCAATGTGAACTTTTTTTTTTATATTTGAGAATGTGCAAGTTTTTCTCCTTGTACATTGTACTTAGTCCCTTCTACTCTACTCTAGTATTTGGATGAGGCCTGGTGTGCCAAAGGCTGATGTTATATGTTAGTATGAAAGTTCATCTGTGTTGCTACTGCATACGAATTATAATTTTTAACTTTTGATCACAATACAACACAGGGAAAAAATAATTAAACAAAATTTCTGGGGCTACTTTTCGAGCTCGCCTTCATTAAATTAGCACTTTTAAATTTTGTTTGCAATGAACTCCATGCAAATTTACAGGGCCTCTTTTAGGCATTTTGGGGCTATATCCCCCCCCCCCCCCCATGTATTTTTTTCACTGATACAATGCTGTTGAAGGCTGTAGATGACAGCCAAAAATGTTGGAGGTCAATATTTGTATTGTGATCAAAAAAAGTTTAAAATGTTAATTCCAGTGTTATATGTGCACAGCACATGCATTTACAAATGTACATTGACATAGTATATTATTGGGGTTCATGCCTCGAGTCCAGTTTCAACCTTTTGAAACATGTTTTGAGGCCAATCTATTCATTTTGTAAAGATCATCTGAAATTGATTTTTAATTAAAACACTTGATTCTGGCTTATAGAAAACACTAAAAAAACAACCATCTGTTCCTTATTTCTGTTTTCCCATATAGAGTTATGACATAGTGCACACGCGCGTGGTTCAATTTCAAACTTTTAGACAACATGCTGGAATTTAAGTGGTTCAGTCTTTTACTGTATGACTTTCCATATTATACTGCTGTTTTATATTTTGAATGACATCCCAGACTAATATATCTATAGGGAAAATAAATATGACAGAATTTCTTATACATGTCTCTCCTTGCATTGATGGGGCCACCAAATCCTGACTATCACATTCTGGCTACGGGCCACGAAAAAGAAAGTCTTGGTTTTTAAAGCTAGATCTCTAGCATTTGGTAGGAAAGGTAGGCAAACATTATATTAATTTATGATTTATACACAAGTTATCGCAGGTAGTATACATGCCAGCAAGTTGTTTTGAAGTTATTCTCTGTAACCCACGGGGGTCTATGCTGCCCTAATCTGACAAAAGGAAGCAACTGACAATCGGTAGTTTTCTTGTAAATGAGGATTTTTATGATGATATTTGTGCAGTTACTTCCTTTTGACCTATTAATTTCTCATAAATGGATTGTCGGGTGACTTTAATTTGTTCACCATTGTGTAGAGCATATCTTAATTACCCCAAAACAAGTAAAAAAGACTTATCCATAAAATTGTCAGTTGCTTCCATTTGTCAGATTAGGGCAGTATGGATAAAGCAAGCAAGCATGCATGCATGCATGCATGGATCTGTTGATATCGCTACTGGTGTATTCAGAAATTTCAGCTAGTGGGGTTTTGTACTTTTGTTGTATGGAATAAAGGGGGTCGTCGACTCAATAGAGGGTGTTTTGTAGTGCGTTCAATAAATCCATTGTGCGTAGCCGCGGCTCAGTGGGCAAGACAGGAAGTCTGACTTATTTACAGCTTATTTCTGTAGCGGATTGTTAGCTGCATTTGTCTGCGATCTCTGATTTAAATGCATTTTTAATGTTCTTTTGACATGTAATTTGAACCAAACATTTGTCAGTTATCTCTTAACCTTTTGCTTAATGGGATATTACATCTGCCATCTAGAATTGATATACTGTCGATTGCAGGCTGCATTTGTCTGTGATCTCTTAAATAATTTATAAATGTATGTAATTTGAACCTAAATTTAGCCATTAATCTCTTAAACCAGTTAGCTGCATTTGTCTGTGATCTGTTAAATAAGTTGTAAATGTTCTTCTGACATCATGTAGATTGAACCAACATTTTGTCGGTCATCTTCTAACCCCTTGCCTTCGGGATATTTCATCTCGCGCAAGAGTTAATACCAGGCTCGAAACTAACACTTGCTCCGGGCAAGTAGAAAATAAACTTAGTGTGGGGGCTTGGTTAAAGGGAGAGATCCACTTTTGCAAGCCAAAATTCAAAAGTTGCGAGGTTATTGTCTTATATGAAAGGAAATGTCATTTAATAGCATGCCTGAAAAAATTAGGGCTTGAAATATCTTTTTCGTGGAGTTATAGACCTAAAACTGAATAAACTGAGGGACGTCGGTTAATTAGGTACATACGTATTTTCGGCCAGTGAGTAAGTTTGTACATAGATTTCATGAAGTACCAGATAGGTATGCATGACCCCTACGTGACCCGCGCTAGCTACGTGACTCGCGTATAAGTACTAATGTGTGAGCGTTTACCAAGCAAAATACCCAAACATCGCTTAAACTGACTACATGTAATTATATATTCTTTCTTTTTGAGATCTTTTTCCGTGACATACGTTAACAAATGTCGGCTTCACAATACCTTTACGAGAATTAGTACTATATTGTTGTAATATTATGCTAAATCAGTTGAACTCCTTTATTGACCGATATATAGTTTAAATGGAGGGACGCATTCGTTTTTCATTCGTAGAATCCAAATTAGAGGGCTGTTCGCTCTGATTTTTTTTTGCGTGTTACATTGATCCCCATCCGTCAACTGAAAGCTGTTCAGACGTTTTGTGAAAGTGGACCTGTCCCTTTAATACATGGTATGCCAGTTTTCCATCGTGAATGCGGATATGTTATAATCTTTTTGACATGTTCCTTGGTGACAAAATCAAAATAAATGAAGAAAACTTTTAATCCATTTAGAAGATTTAGGCTCATCTTGTCCAAGCCACTGAGTTAGAGCAATAATAGCCATACTGTGGAAATTACTTTTAGAGGGCCACTTCAGTTCTAAACAATAAAAAATGTATTTTGTTAAATTGCCTACAGTAACAAGGGTTAAAATACAGCATTTCTGCTCTTAAAAAGCACATACGGTACAGGCAATGAATGTACAGTTGAGTGAGACAAACTGCATGAATCCTCGAGATTGATCCCGTTCAGAATCCAAATTGAAGGCGGCCCATGCTTGCTCCAAATTGCCAGATGAGAGGGCCGACCGATTGTGACAAGACGGGGGCTTTATATGGAAACGGGCTCGTAGAATAGTGGGTTACCATTTAAATGCCCTTTTTATACCTCAGTAGTGGATCTATACCAGTTGGCCTACATACTGCGCCAGCCTTCCTGATTGTAAGATGACTGTTTTCCCTATTGCGTGCAGTGGGTATTAATGGGTATATGAATTCGTCTGTGAAATGCCCAGAGACGATTATCAATCATTTAATCAGAAGATTATATATAAGTGGTAATATTAGTACATGTACATTTATTTCATGTTTCAGAACATGATTTGTGATTCTAAATTTAGGGGTCGAGACAAATTTAGATTTTAATTATTGAATGAATGGATATATTTCAACCCTATTGATTTAATTTCTCTTTAATCACTCGTCTAAAAGAATGAATTGAGGCAAATTGGAAATTGTGCCAACCCTAATTAGAACCATAGAGACTGGAGTATTGTCGATAAACAGAATTAACAACCGAGTTCATTAGTTCAGGCCAGATTTTTATACAAGGGTGAAATAATATACATTGGATGCAACCAGAGATGAACAAGGTAGACTGTGGTAAAGGGTGGGGGGGGGGGGGGGGTGTAGCCCCCAAGAGTCAGGAAATATCGCATAATTATGGTAACAATGGTGGAGATATTCTTTTTTATTTGCTTGCCTGTGAAGAGGAATATTGTATTTGGGCTAAATGTGACAGCCCTCCACCCCTCCAACTAAATATTGCCTGTACGCCCGGCCCTAGTCGGCCAAGGAGACGACCACAGCTGTACAGATTGATCTAGATTGAAGAGCCACTCTGTCTACACTCTGGCACGTTTCACCATGGGCATACTAGCAAAATTCTACTGTTTTTTTCCCTGGGCATGCAGGCCAAATTCTACCAGGCGGTTACTGTCTCATGCCCATTCAAAAATGCTCACATTTTGACCTGCCAATAGAATTTCACCCACCATAGAATCACAATTTTTAGAATCATGGGGAGGGAAAGGGGGGGGGGGGGGGGGTTGGTGTAGCCCCTCTAGCCTTCATCATACCCCCATCCCCACTCCCTCTGGAGAGGGGGAGGGGCAGGGAAATAGCACTCTACAATTTGTTTTTACATTGAACTCTATGCAAATTTGTGGGGGCTCTAAATGATTTTGGATGCTCTTTTGGTTAGGCATTTCGGGAGCTAATTCGCCATGAGCCCCAATGTATATTGTTCACTGTCGTAGCCCCTCTAGGCCTCTTCTCACCCTGCCTCCACCCTCCAATTACTGTCTGGGGGAGGGGGGGGGGGGGGAGAGGGGGTGTAGCCCCTCTTGCCACCCCAACCCCATCTCCACCTCACCCGCAACCTGCCTTATTCGATCATTGTGCATTCATAATGACCTTCACTCTGTTTCACAGTCTCTAGTGGTAGCGCATCAACCCAAACAATGGTGCCGCACGATGAATACAAGTACAGAGTACATACAGTTTACATTATGTACACACAATGAGCCCTGCCTTCCAGAATGCAAATTTGCATATCAAATTAGCGGTGCTCCGCACGTTCGGAAACATGATGCATTGACAAAATGATAAATGATCACTCGCTTCCAGTGGCATCTATACATTATTAAATAATTAGATGCTCGACGGAATTAGTTGCTAGCAAGATCATTTGCAGACGTTTTTTTTGCCAATGTTATTGTTACCCCGATAGCCTGATAGATAATATGTATCCTGTAACATTAAATTATATAAGAATGTGATATAGTGTCAACTTACAATTCAAGTATAAATAAAGATGCTACTATAAGTACAGCTCTAATTTAGCACTTCCCCACTGGCCTGGGGCCACTAAAAATTAGCCTTGGGCCACCACATTTCTTAATTGCCAAATTTTAAAAATTACAATAAAACAAATACAACAAGATATGTGAGAACTGCCAGAGTTCTAAGTAAGTTTGGTTGATTTTGGCAATGTTACTCGATCCCTTAAAAAAAAAGAAGACTTTAAAGGGACTTAGTAACATTGTCCAAATCCTCAAAATCCAATTGGAATTCTAACGGTTCCCTCATAACTTGTTGTATTCTTATTAACAAAAAAAGCATGGGACAGGTTTCGGTTTTTCAAATATCTCTTTCGTTAAAAAGATATTTACGTTTGAAGTGGTCAGATATCAAATTATCCAATGGATCGTCAGAACCATATACAAAGTGAGTGCAATGAGTTAGTGAATGTCACTTTGCATTTTTGCTCATTACTCGGCCATATAAAGTCCATTTAACTTGAAATTTTCACACAACACCCAGTGAACATATCAGATAACAACAATTACATTGTATCAACCACTCATCACTTTTTGCACATTGTCAACAAAGTTACTAGATCCCTTTAAGAAAAAAAAATTACCACCTAGAGAGAAGGGAGTATGGAGGGAGAGATGCCAATCACGGCTGTCTTGCATGATCGATGCTATCTTTTCCTGAGTGAAGTTTAGTTCAGACTTGATCATTCCGGAGTAAAGACAAGTTTAGACGCTAGAGGGTTGGGTGATTTAACATGGCTTATGAATGCTTGCTGATGTTTAAAGGTAACTTTCTGTTTTGCTGGCAACTCCACAAATGTTAACCCCTTCACTATGACTACATGGTGTACCATGTATTAACTCTATGGGAAATGCAAAGTCACATATAGCAAAGGGGTGAACTGTAATACAATAAAACAAATATGTGGAATCAGGGTGATCATGGCCCCAGTATGAACAAAAGAGCCCCACCCCCCCCCAAAAAAAAAAAAAAAAAAAAAAAAAGAGAAAAAGATGAAAGTTCTGATGTTGCAGATTAAGTATTTTGTATCATTCCCTTTAACACTAAGTATGACTTTGAAAATGATTCCAAAAATAATTATTTGATTAAATTCCTTTACAACCATTCCGCTTGATCTTTAAGCATATGTACACACTCAGGTATTAGAGGGAAGGTTGTAGGAAGCCAAGAGTTCCGGGGAGGGGGGGGGGGGGGGGGGGGGTGAAGGGAAAGTAAAGGGGGCTAAATAAAGTGAAGGGGACTGGGGGTAGAAATTGAGAAAAGTGGTTCAGGAATACTCGCAAATCGTGTCTAGACTAACTGCTGGTGTTCATGTTGGCAACAAATTTGATAAATGGGCAATGAAGGTGAAGGGAGTAGGAAGACGGGAGTAGGGGTTGGAAAATGAAATGAAGGAAGAGGGTGTCAAAATTGAGGAAAAAGGGGTTCAGGATCGAGTCGCAAATCTTGAATAGACCATCTAATGTATTCAGACCTGTATGAAGGAAGAAGGTGATATTAGTAAGTAAACAGCAAATAGTATTGTGGAGGAGGGGGGGGGGGGGGGGGGTGGGAGGATTTTAAATCAAATGAATGATGTGTGGGGCTGAAATTGAAGAAAAGAGGGGCTATGTATATTTAAGAGGGTGCAAGAATACTCGCAAACATCTTGTCTAGATAACTTTAACAGGTATGGAAAGGAAGGGAAATGTGATAGGAAGCTCAGTGCATGAAGGAAGGGATAAAGGAGAGCCAAGGGAGGTTAAATCAAATTATTGAAGAGCGGGATAAATTTGAAGGAAGGTGGTTCGGAAACTGTTACAAATCTTGTCTAGATAAACTGTCATAATTTTAAGAGGTATGGAAAGGAAGGGCAAAGTGATAGGAAGCTTGGCGCATGGAGGATGGGAGAAGGACCAAGTGAGGTTAAATAAAATGAAAAAAAAGAGGGGGATACATTTGAAGGAAGGGGGTTCGGGAACAGTCACGAATCTTGTCTAGACGAGCTTGTGCGACATCTTTGCAGTATTTCCTTTAACGCTATGAAAAAAGAGAGAAGTTTTGTATTTTGTTAAATAGTAGTGCCTGAAAGGTGTTTGTGTTAGGTGTCTGTGACATTTTCATGTCAGGAACTTTAAAAATCGCTTTCCTATATAACACAATGTGAAGACTGAATAGGTACCGCTTAGGGATAGACAAATAGATCGAAGTTTAAAGGCTACCTTTCCATGTGAGCTTCATAACTTATGATCTATTTTGTACTCTTTGCACATTTACAGGTGGAGTGTGCATGCTGTATCCTAGAGCTCTGTTATGTGTTGGTCTAATGTGATATGAAATTATTAAGATCAGCTACGTTTTAATGTTGAGTTTCATTACCTATTTCCTCTCGACTTTGTGTATTCTTTGTGCATTCACAGGTGGCGTGCGTATGCTGTTCCCTAGCTGTTATGTCCCACATGATGAGTTCTCCCATCACATGAATGAACTGATTGAAATCTGTACAAAAATCAAATATGATGTAAAATTATTCACATCAGCTACCCTTTTCATATGAGCTTCATAACTTATATTTCATCTCTATTTTGTTCTCTCTTTGTTCATTTACAGGTGGAGTGCATATATGCTGTATCTTAGCTGTTATGTGTTGGTTCCTCAGAATGAGTTTTCCCATCATCACATGGATGAACTTCTTGAAATCTGAACAAAAATATCAAATATGATGTGAAAGTTATTAAGATTGACTACCTTGTTATATGAGCATCATTACTTATATTTTCTCTCTATTTTCATCTCTTTCTGCATTTACAGGTGGAGTGCGTATGCTGTATCCAAGCTGCTATGTGCTGGTCCCGCAGAATGAGCTCTCCCATCATCACATGGCGCACCACCCCGGTAGCTACATCTCACAACCATCCATGGGGGTGGGGCACGGCAAGCTCAACGGCCCAGCAACACCAGGTTAGTTATCTAGTTATCAAATTATCTATTCATTTATCTAGTTATTCAGTCTATTATTATCAAGTGAGAATGGATTCTCTCATCATCACATGGCGCACCTCCCTGATAGCTCCATCTCAACCCTCCACGGAGGTTGCTTTTTTTTAAATGCAACTTCTAGTCAACAAGTCAGTTCTCTTACTACCCAGGCCTGGGAAAACAAAATCAACGGCTACTTTTCAAGAATGCCTGTATTCAAACTACACCCTGATATAAATTTCACATTCAATTCTGTGATGAATAACAAGAGCTCATTATGATTTTCATGCGCTCCTGGGGGGTGTTTCACAAAGATTCTAAGTTGAACTTATCTCTAAGTTGGACTTAAAAAGTATGGAAAGCCACTAGTTTCTTTGAAAAATTGTTTTAAAAATTCTTTCTCAAAGGCATAAAATGTTGATACAAATCATTAATATTTTCTATTATCAAGGAGATTTCATGTTTTTGATTCAACATTTATGAAAAGCATACAACTCTTGTTATTTTTGCTTTTTAATCTATTTTATTCCAAGGCTACAAATGGCTTACCATAATTTTTAAGTCCAACTTAGGATCTTTGTGAAACACCCCCTTGGACTTTCAGAGGTTAAATATCCTTGAGCCCCTGTGTGTTGTTTGCACTGCTAGTTATCCCATCAAGTACAACATCTATTCAGTTTTCTTGTCCATTTACGTCAGATTAGGGTTCGCACTACAATGTACCTGAGGCATTGCCCGTAACAAACACTTAACATTTTCTCTGAATCTCGCCAGATTTCGCCCCAGAAATCGTATGCCCCAACATTGTTTTGATCGTTTGGTAAAAAACAATGTGCACATGGGAAAACCCTTGTTGTTCAGCATCTCTAAGATCGGTCTGCAGCAGGGCGAAAGAAGTACAATTTCATCAATTTGAAACGAAACATATCAGATTGCATTATTTTGCGAGAGCCATCTGCCTATTTTCTACAGTTTCCATTTCTGATCTTCGTAATATGTTTTCTTGTGGGAATCTTGAAATAGAACCCAAATTCTCTAACCCTCCCCTTTTTCCTGTGGTGTGTTGGTTTGGGTCTTTGTCCTTCAAGTTCAATACGAGGGTCGTGGGTTTGATTGCCAACCATGGCACATGTGTGTGTCCTTCAGCTAGGCACTTAATCCACAATATACTGCACTCAATCCAGGTGTAGTAAATGGGGACCTGGCATGAATTTCTTTATTCCTCGCAATGTTTGATGCGCCTAGGGCGCTAAAGCCAGGATAATAATTTTTACCTCCGCCAACAAAGCTGGAGAAGTCTCCTGCGCAGTCTCCTGCGCACAATTTCAAAGATATCTCAATACATTTTTCGTAGAAGCTTCGCGTTCATCTAGAATAGAACCCATTCAATTTTCAAGGTCAAAAGTCAAAGGGCACGGTCAAGGTCACGCAAACATCAGAATTTGAGTGTTGGCGGAGGTATGCACTACCTGAGTGCACTGCGTCTAGTACATAAATGTGCAGTAGAGCAATGGTGTAGCGATCAGGAGCTCTTGGGTCAGAATCACATGGGGAACCCTACTTTCTTCGCTCATTTTCATTTCAATCTAATAGTTGTGTGATACAGGTCAACATTCATTTAACAACCCCTTTTTATTGTAGCCACTGCCTAGTGGTAAAATTGGGAAAAACGAGGCACACTGGAGCATTCGTATATTTGTATTAAGATTTGTTTTTCTTCATATTCACCAAAGTGTTATTTTTTGAAGAAAAAAAGCATGGATGTTACATTTATTCCAGCCATGAGCACAACCTTTGTGATCCACATTAATCTGTCTGTTTGCTTGACATGAATTAGGAGAGTAGTCCTCCACCTCCCTCTCCCCCTCAACCCTAAGGACTCAATGACCCAGATCTTAGACATGTTCACAAGCCATAGAAATTCAAATTAAAGGGACATTGTCGAAATCCATAAAATTTACCTTTTAATTGCGTGGCTATGCTAGGGCAATACATGGCGATACGTGACGATATGTGGCCGAACTGTGTTTTCGTGCCACTTATGGTTAGGCAGAGCTGATAACAATATTTAGCAATGTTGTGGCAGAATTGTGAACGTTTTGCATATTTTGCGCTGCCTTCTTGTAAGTGGCATGAAAAATCATGTAATGTCATGCATCGTCATGAAATTAACACCAAAAAGCCTTGTTTCATTGCATTCCACAAAAATGTCAATACGTGGCTCTTATGGAAGGCTTTACTTTACACCTGTATGTGTGACTGGAACATTATCTTGCAGAATGTTTGGAAACTCTTTTTAAGTGCTGTTTATTACACCAGGTGTAATAAAATGCCACTTTCCCCTGAGATGACACGCCCTTTAACCTACCTACCCCACACCTGTCCTATATTCCACCCCCATTCCCTTTCTTATTACATTCACTTAATGGCATGTTTTAAAAACTCGTTGCCGTTTTTTTCCTGACACCTTCCGCTTCCTTGCTCCCTCGCTTGCTCTCTAGCTCCCTCGCTTGCTCTCTTGCTCTTAGGATGTGGCAGTAAAAATCCACCTAGCGTGAAAGAATGCTAAATCACGTAGGGTGACACTGACAGGTCCTTAAACTTGCCCCTCAGCCCGCCCCTTAACTCTGCCTCTATCGCCCCTTAACTCTCCATCTACCGCTTGTCCCTTCTCTCTGACTATGAATATATTATCAGGCATGATTTTATGTTAAATCATGTTGGGTAAATGGTTTTTTTAGCTTGCCCCCCCTCCCGCATCCTCATAACGCCCCCCCCCCCCCCCCCTCCTCTCTCTCTACTGCTTATTTGTTAATTCTGACTATAAAATTCACCAGGCGAGATAGAATGCTAAATCATCTTGGGTAAAATGGTCTTTAAACTTGCCCCCCACAACCTTTAAACCTCCCTCTAACATGTGTTCTTTCTTTGTAGAGCTTGTACAATTCATCAAGCGTGATAGAATGCTAAGTCACGTTGGGTGCTGGGTCCTTCAAACTTTCCCCTCAGCCCGTTCCGTCCCTCTACTGCTTGTTCTTTCGGTCTGCCAGGTCACCTTTCGGTGATAGAACTGGGAGTGGGGGGGGGGGGGGGGGCTTCAACCTGCCCCTCACCCCTTTTCTTAACCCCCTCTCTACCCCTCCCACTATAACTGTACTTAGGTATGCTATCTGAAACTGCTTACTGGTTCATTCTAGCTACAAAATTAGCTTTTTACGGATATATGGCCCTTATGGCAATAGGGGGGGGGGGGGGGGGGGAGGGGGGGCTTAAACATATCCCTCACCCCTCTACCCCTTACCCCCCTCCCCCCCCCCCCCCTTCAGTAGTTTTGTATGTTACCCGATACTCTATGCTCGCTCTCTTGGTCTGGCAATAAATTCAGCAGCCGTGATAAAATGCTAAATCACTTCAGATGAGAGCACTTTTACCTGCCGCTCACCTGCCCAAACTTGTCAGTTGGTGAAACAAAAATACACGGGGACTAATTAAAGGGCAATCTTGCCCCTGAAATGCCCAAAAGCGCCCCTAAAATCATAAAAGAGCCCCTGTAAATTTGCACAGAGGTCAATGCAAATGTTTTTTAGAGTGCCATTTTTATGCAGCCACACTTGGAAATTCGCCCCTGAATTTTGTTTTCTTCATTTACCCCCTGCTGTCTATTGCTGATTGTTCATGGCAAATGACTGAGATTAAATTACATAAAATCGCACTGATGACAATCAGTATGGTAATGATATATGACTGGAATATATAATTTGCAAAGAATCAATGATTAGGAGGCACTTATCACATAGTCTCTAATCATGAAAACAAAAAATAATATTAATTTCTATAGCTTGAGGAATCAATTACATTTGCTTTACTCAGGCGATGTTAATTTAAGTGGCAGTCATTTAGTTGGAATCATAACACAAGATTTTGAATTACAAATTTTATACGGCTAGAAAGAGAGAGAAAAATCAGTGTTAAAAGTACACGCATTAAACGTAAGTATTGAGAGTAGATTATTAATTGCAAAAAATGCAATCGAAAGTGAATCCAAATACACGCATCACACAGATAACAATTATTGGGGTGATGAAAAAAGATATCCGATCATATATTTTGAGTGTGCAAGCAAGAGTGCGTGTCGAAGCTAATTGTTTCATTGAAACCGACGGTGATTTAGTGACTTAATTGCGTGCATCGCACAGATTACGATCGTTATGTAAATGATATGACTATCTCCCCGTAACATGATGAGAAGAGCCTGTGATACTCTATCCACCGATTCGGAAGTATGTGTTTACACAACAGCCATCTGAAACCGAAACGATATGTTTATCATAAATTTATTTTTGTCAACAAAGGGGACTGTTAAATACACATACATATTATGTATTCATGCAACGAGACACCAACAGGAACATTTAATTTTTGAGTATTTCAAGCGTAAGCACATGAAAATAGCAACAATTTTTGTGTTTTACTTTTAACTCTTTGAGAAATGACAAGGGCTCTTTTAATTATTTCTGGTGGCTGTTTTTATGATTTTCTTGCATTTTGAGGGGATAAATTGACCTAATACCATGTGTGTTTTTTCAACGGACTTGCCTGCCAGCACAGAGTTGACAGAGACGATATAGAAGTTTACCAATTAACTAATTTCCTATCATATTTGTTGTCAAACGGGAAATGTTTGTTATTAATGTGTTTTTCAACAACAAAGGAGTTGTGTCTAATATGTTGTTTATAAGCTACATGTAGAGGTGTCGATTTCGGGAGTATTTACCTCCCGGGACTCGCGCTAAATTTTCGGGCGAGTCACGGGTACCCGAAATTTACCCATTTGTTGATTTCGCTATCGGCATGTCACGCCAGCTGGGAAAACATGTTCATTCAAGTGACCAAAAATGCAGCATTTTTGTCACTTGAATGAACTTGATAACTCTTGCGTTTAATGAGGGGACTTTTGCTTTTTTTTTCGGGATATCGAGTATTGATTTTTGCGCCCGGGACTTGACATTTTTCAGCGGGACCCGGGTACCCGTGACTCGTCAATAGCACTAGCTACATGTATTTGAAACATGTTGCATACTTTCCTGAGTGAGGTTATAATTATTATATTTTCTCATCTCCACTTTAACAAAATAAAACATTATTTGCAATCGTCTGTAGAGTGGGCGTTTTTGGATAATTGATTGAACATGTGTATAGGGAATTAGTGAATACCCATGCACAATTGATTTTTATTATTTCAGAATGAAACATGTGCTTAATAATGCTTTTGGCCATTCTGCAATGAACTAAGAATAGACCATCTTACCTAGAATTTTATCCCCAAAAAAGATTTTTTAGGCATCTATAAACAAAATCTAGAAATTTACAAGAAAAATTAACAATGATAACAGACGGATAATTAGGAATGAAGGAAGGCAGAGAATGTAGACAAAACAGAAATGTGAATAATGACACAATCTGTGCAAGTTTTGCTTTCGTTCAAAGACATGTACAATATAAACAATGTTTCAGTATCTATAAAAGAAACATTTCTAGACAAAATATTGAAGTAAAGAACATAAAACAAGCCTTATTTGCTTCTTTGCTTAGTTTGTTTTTTGTAAAAAAAACAATTATGCTTCTCTGAACAAGCCCATGGATGTATTGCCATATCAATAAAAGAACATTTTAGAAAAAATTCAGACAAAATATGGAAGTAAAGAACATGTGACAAGATGTTTTTGCTGCTTTGCTTAGTTTGTATTTTTCTCTTACTTTTTTCTTCTTCTCCATATGCGCATGCCTATGAATGTATTGATATCCACATGGTATCGTCTTACCCAGAGAAACCATGTTTTATTCATGCGGGGCCACGCTTGTCGCTGCCTGAATATTCAGGAACTTCAGGTAGGGTAGAGAAGGAAAAAAAGGCTTCTAGTTTTGTATCCGCGCAAGAATTCTGAACAAATCCAGTACACGCCTGTCACTTGTGAATACCTGTTGCGCAAAGGTGCTAATTTGTTTGTTCATTGTCCGCTCTCTCTAACACTTTCCCAGTTGTTGACGTTTACTGGCAGTACATCATTTTTTTTTTTTTTTTACCCGAGAACATTCCTTCATATTTTATTAGAAATTGGAGATGAGAATTGTCTTTCGTTTCAGTTTGTTATGCAGGTATTCTCAATTTTCTGTCTTATCTTTTGATTGCACAAATATGCACATGTGTTAATATTATTATCCTCTTAGCCTATATTAGTGATGCAGGCTTGTTAGCAATAGATCTGAATCCTACTGATTATTTGTAAACATCTGATCAATTTGTGTGACTTGTGTTGTGTATGTCCAAAAGGTCCTATAAAAGATGTAATCTAGACGTTTTTCAAATGCAGAAAGCAAATTTATTTTGTATTCTTATCTCTTCCATTTTTGCTACAAGCTTGTCTGAATAGATCAATTTTGTGACTGTTTGTCCAAAAAGGCATGATAAAAGATGTGATGTTGACATGAATTAATCTTGTATTCTTATCTCTGTTATTTTTTGCTCCAGGCCTTTCTTCAGTGGCCCTCACCCCGCCCACATCGCCACCTGACCAACACCTCCCCCACGGTGATGGGTCTGGCTCCCTGTACCCTGGGGGCACAGCCCTGGACCCCTCCCTGGGGGACGAGGGGGATGAATCATCCACCGGTGGTCTCATTCACAGGGTCACTGCCAAGGTAAGTTGAGTCAATATAGGACCTAAATGTTCGATCCTAGCAGAATCTTCTTCAGAGGCTAAATTGTAAGTTGATGATAAATATTCAAATTTGATAAACAATACAACAAAAATTTTAAAAAAGAAGAAGGATACATTAAGTAAAGGATAGTTGTGTACAAAATCAATTGAAAATGGATGATAATTAGAACGTCACACCTGTGAAAGAAAATAAGTGACAAATTAAAACATTAGAAAGTAACGAGTGAATTTAAAGAATAATTGTACAAGATATTTGATAAACATTAGAGTGGATGGATCAGCAATTCAAAATGTGTAGATAATCAAGTTTATTGCTAAACATTAAGTTGATTATTTTTAGTATGAGAGAATCGATAAAAGAATGTAATATTGAATAATAGATAAACAGTTAGAAATGTCATCAAAATGTATTGAATGAAAATGGAGAATAGTTAAATCAATATATTTCAAAGCTTGTAATTCTAAAACCTATTTGAGTCATTTGGTTAACTTTTAATATAATTTCATTTTGTCATGCTCAGCACTCTTATAGTCTTACTTTCTTTCATGCATTGAGGATATAACTGACCTACTTTCTATTGTTTGTATTTTTTTCAAATACAGGTGTGGTCACAGTGGCTGACGGAGACGGCGATAGCCCCTGGCAACAACAGCGGGACCTTGCCTAACGGTGCACCAACGCCTGGCGGAGGAAATGGAGGTGTTGGTGGGACCAATGGCAATGCCGGCAGCAATGTATCAATGGGGTGAGTAATAAGCATTTTAACAATAAGGATGATGGTGATGGGGATGGTGATGGTGATGAACAGTGGGGGCCTTGCCTAACTGCGCTCCAATGCCTGGCGGAGGAAATGGTGCCAATGGCACTACTGCCGCTGCTTGTGATGATGATAATGATAATGATGGTGATGGTGATGGTGATGGTCATTGTCATGATGATGATGATGATAAAGACATTGCTGATGTTGTAGACCATTTAATTTGCTGCTGATGATGACTAGCAAAGGGTTGAGACCATGTGGTGGAGATGATGATATAGTGGGGATTGTTGTTGACGATGTCAATGACTACGATCATGATGAGGAAGGGAGTAATGGTGATTGATGACAATCGCAGCAACAGTGTGCATAGCTGCCAACTGTTACGAAAAATTCGTAATTGTTACGAATTTCCCACCCTCTTTACGAAATTACGAATACTCCTTCTATAATTACGAATTTTGAAGAAAAAAAAAAAAAAAAAAAAAAAACGATTATTATTTTTTTTTTATTTTTTTTTTTTTCGTTTTCACGTTCTTAAACGTATAGAGACAACGTTTAAGCGTAAATCTGACCAAATCATACCTAGTAATTGTGCAAAAATGATGAAAAATAGGGCCATGGACGCCGGCCGCAATGGACTCCACGCTCGACGCTCCAGGGCCCTAAAGCGGGCCCTGGACCCCGGCTAAAGGGTCTTCGCGCTCGTGATGTGCGCTTCGCGCACATGATATTCAGTTTTGCTTAAATGTTACAAATTTAAAATTCCAAATGTTGGCAGCTATGAGTGTGGATGATGATGATGTCAATGATGATGATGATGACGACGACGACGACGCAACTAATAGTATATGACATTTTTATTTTCCCTCAGTTTGTTTTGATTGCGATGTGCACATACATTTGTTAAATTGCTTTTTTCTCTGTAATTCTATAAACTACAGTGGTCAGCAGTCACTGGACTCGTGCAGTATTACGACGGAGGAAAACAACTCAAGCTTGGACACCAAGCCCCCTTCACTGCTGCCCTCGTCCCAGGCCTCCCCCACCCCGCCGCCCCAGATCTCATGGCAGTTTCACGACCCCTCGTCCAAGACGGACTGTTCATGCTCCAGGTCAGTTGTTTGTCCGTCTCTGTGTTTGTTTGTTTGTTTGTGTTGGGTTTATATGTAAGCTTGTATGTCTTTTTGAAAGTTCCTGTTCATGTTTGTGATCCAGGTTGGTTGTCTGTTTGTCTGTCTCTGTGTTTGTTTGATTGTTTGTGTTGGGTTTATATGTTTGCTTTCTTGTCTGTTTATGTGTAAGTGTGTGTATGTATTTTATTCATGTTATTAGTCTAGATGTGTATGTATATTGTATGTTTTGTGTGGTTGTATATAATGTGTGTGGAGGATATGATAAAGCATGTTTGTGTGTTTGTTCGTGTGTATTCTTTGTATGTATGCGTGTGTGTGTGTGTGTGTATGTGCATCTATTTGTGTGTGCTTCTTTGCATCAGTGTTTGTGTATGTATGTATTTGTGTATGTGTGTGTAGCTCTAAATATAGATAATAATTATGCTTTTATAGCAGTTTGTAACATGTATGTTTATATATGCATTTCCTTTTTTGTCTACTAGTGTAAATATATCAGATCGAGTGAAATGGCACTGTATAAGTTATTCATTCATGCTAACGTGTGTTAGCACTTGCATGTATCAGGCAATAGTAACCAAATATTTAATGAGGGATAAAATAATAGAAAATAAGGGGTATCATTTACATAGGAAATCAATGATACAGGTTAAATGTCAACTGTAATACTAAACCCTGTGAATTTACATTGAACCAGAGGATACTGTCTGCATACCTAAAAAAATCAAATTATTTAACAGCTCAACAACATAAATAAAAAGTGGTATAACATCTCAAGTTTGATACAATTTCATACTCACATTTGTTTCAAAATATGAACAAAAATGGAGTTAATTCTGTGATCAGTAGCAGCGAAGAAATATGATTGCTCCACACAAACTTTCTTCTCTACTAGCCCGTTCGGGCAAGTAAAATCATAAATGTTCAAATTTTACTAGCCCAAAGAGACAATTAACTTGCCTGCCTACTACTAGATGAGATTGTCATGTAAGGAACTATATTCTAATCTCATAGTTGAAGAGAAATTTAAGAAATTTAATTTGGCAAGCAAACTAGCCATTTATGACATTTTACTTGCCTGCACATCAATTTGTACTTGCCCCGGGCAAGCGGGCAAGTGTCAGTGTCTCACGGCCATTTTCTCTATGGAATCTGACTGCCCCAGATAGGATTGACTGGCGGTCTGCCAACATGTCACCGTACATTACATATTCATTCCTCAAAATGGTTTGTGGTGGAATCCATTGAGGTTTCTATGGTTTTACGCAGCATCTTATCTTTTGTCTCGTACGTGTCATTGCATATTGGAACTTGATAGACAACGTAGTACTGTAACTCTATAGATGTCAATTCCATTATTTTGGACAGAAAGGGTTTTTGATATTTAAGCACTTGAGGGTTCCAAGGTTATGAAGCATCTTATCTTAGTATTGTGTATAATGTCATTGCATATTGGAACTTGATAGACAACGTAGTAACTCTGGAAATTCCAGAACTATGCTGGGTTTGAGTTAATTAATATTCAGTAATTGGAGACTCCATGGTTTTGCACAGCATCTTATCTTAGTCTTGTGTATAATGTCATTGCATATTGGAACTTCGTAGCCAATGTAGTCACTGTGGAAATTCCAGCATTGTGGAGGGTTTGAGTTAATAATGAACTTGGGGATACCATGGTTTTGGAGAGCATTTTTTTTCTTTGTCTCTTATATGTTTTTGCATATTGGAATTTGGTCACCAATGTAGTAACTCTGGAAATTCAAGCACTATTATATGGAGGGTTTGAGTTAATTGCTATTCAGTTATTAGAGGATTCCATAGTTTTGCACAGCATCTTACCTTTGTATCATTTAACCTATGGCAAACAGGGACCGGGGGTACCCATGTAGTAACTCTATGGGCACTTCTCCTCTAACTTAGGTAATTATTTAGGTAATTTGAAAATAAAATCAATTAACTTGTGTCTTTGATCTACATGTATAATGAGAAACACAATTTGTCCAAGTCTTATTGTGCTGTATTGTTAATATGTACACAACGCGGCTGTAAGAAAGTGCTTTAATCCTCTTAAACATCTTGAGGCTTTTACAATTTGTTGGGTTTCACTTAATTATTCTGGTGGTGTAATGATATGTAGAACGTCGTCGCCCTGCTCAACAACTCGTGGTAAGCTTCGGCGGTGCCATCGGCAAATGGCCGCTGCGCCGCATCGTAATGAGGTTGTTCGGCCCCAAAATTGCGAGCTATGTGAGAGAGATGCCATGCACAGTACGGATTGTGTTTCTTTTTCTTTCTTTTTTACGCAGAGTGCCTTTTTTTTTGGTCATGATTGATGATGCCTCTTGCCTCGAGGGGGTATAGCTGGCTGGCTTCTGAGCCGAGCCAAGCCGAGCAGAAGATCACATAATGAATGCATCTATCTGCGTTGCCATAGTGATTACAGAACCATACACAACATGCATACATACATGTACATCGTGTGCCTTCCTCGGGTCGGTCTATATATACTGAATTTAACAAAATAAAATACTACAACAAAATTGCAGTGCACGAGAGAGGCTAGTCGAGAGAGATTATGCATTGTCAATGACGCAGGCCTCGCAAATTGCATTAAATTACCTCAAGTCTCACTTACCGGGTAGGAGGAGGAGGAGAAAATTGCACTAGCAGTGCTCAATTAATTGGAGCATTAATCAGACGTGAACATACAGGTAATGAAAGAATGACTTGCCAAAAAAAAAAAAGGGGGGGGGGGTGGTTTCATCTTTTTTACAGTGTTGCAATGCACGTATACATACAAATTGTGGAGCAAATTGACATTTTTCAATGCTGCAGTGCACGTATCATGTGGATATTCTGAATAGAATTTACATATTTTCAATGCAAAAGTGCACGTATTCAGACAGATTTTGAATTAATTGTACATTTTGTCAGTGCTGCGGTACACGTAATTCTGTACATGATTAATTGCCAGCTTTTAATGGTGAGGCGTGAGGGTAAAGTGGGATTAATTTGATCCCCAAGTGTCATGAAAAATTGGATTGCAAAGTTGCAGACTAAACCGTAGACGATTCTCGTTCGTGCCCACTTGTTGATGGTCGTTAACCCATTCAGATCATTGATGTTGGTATTGCATGCATTTTCCATAGACCATAGCCCGAGTATTTTCGGGTACCATCGTTGACTGGGTCAGGGAAAAGAATTCATATTTATTTTTCGGGGGGCTACTTTTCAAGCTTGCCTGCATTCATGAAAGTAACACTCTGAAATTTGTTTTGCATTGAACTCTATGCAAATATTTCGGGGGCTCTTTTATGACTTTCGAGGGGCTCTTTTTCTTTTTAGCATTACAGGGGCGAATTTGCCTACATGTTGCTTCTAGGCAGCAAAAAAAATACATGTGGGCGGCGGGCGAATTCGCCCCCGAAATGCCCAAAAGAGCCCCCCCCCCCCCCCAAAAAAAAAAAAAAAAGTAGCCCCTGAAAAAAAAAAAAAAAAAAAAAAAAAAAGCTTATAAGATGATCACTTACAGCATTAGAGCTTAATAGTAGCCCCTGAAATTTGAAAAAGAGCCCGGAAATTTTTAGCCTCCGAGATGATAAAAGTAGCCCCCGAAAAGGAGCCCCCGAAATAAAAATATTAATTTTTTCGCTGCTTCTAGGAGCCAAGAGGTAGTTCTAATTCGTAAATCTGAGATGCGAGTTGCCATGATGCGAGTTGCCATCTTGCGAACACCTTGCACATGGTGCTAAACAGGTGCAAAATACGTACTGGCTCGGTGTTATGGAGTGTGCAACAAACTAGCCTAGTCGAAAAATGCAATCCATGGTTGTTGTAGCAATTCATTCTTTATATGATATTTAGTGATCATCGAATAAGGCAGAGTGATGGAGAAGAGTACCTGTGTCGGTTCACTCAAGAATGTAATCCTTATCTCCCACCTCAATCCCCCAATTGAAAGCAGCTGCGTCCTCGGAGATATGTTACTAATATGTACATTTATGATAAAAAATAATGATGATAATGATGATAACGCTGATCACGATAATGATAATGGGTCGATTTATATAGAGCCTGATACAATATCATCTCTAATGATGATTAAAATAGGTAAAATTGCAAACTATTTCTAGGACCTTAATGGCCATCAAATAAGGGCAGTATGATGGAAGTGTACCTGTGTCAGTGCAATCAAGAATGTAACCCTTATCTCCCACCTTAATCCTCCAATTGAAAGCAGCTGCATTGTCAGAGATATGTTACTAATATGTACATTTATGATAATAAGAAAGATAATGATGATGATGATAATGATAATAGGTTGATTTATATAGCGCCTGATACAATATAATCTCTAATGATGATACAAATAGGTAAAATTTCTAGGAGCTTAATGGTCATCAAATAAGGGCAGTATGATGGAAGTGTACCTGTGTCAGTGCACTCAGGAATGAAGCCCTTATCTCCCACCTCAATCCCCCAATTGAAAGCAGCTGCATCCTCAGAGTCGTTTCCTGCCTCTCTCGGACAGTTCTCAGACGAAAAACCCCGGCCGATAGCCAACGGCTTTTAGCGAGCAAGCCTCCACACTAACCTTGCCTGTTCGGGCAAGTAAAATCATACATCTTTAAATTGTACTAGCTCAAACAGAAAACTTGCCTGCCTGCTTACTTTTGGATGAAATGTTAGATGCCCAATCGAGCAAACAAACTAGACCATTCATGAAATTTTACTTTCCCAACATCATTTTACTTGCCCCGGGCAATCAGGCAAATAACTAGCCCTGCTTGATAGAGAAATTTGTAAAATGCTCTTCTGTAACAATTTTGATTTTTTATAAATCACTATTTACATATTTATTTAAAACAAAAGAGATCAGATGGTGAAATTTATCAAATTCTTTTTCTCTTGATTTACATCTGACTTAAATTTCATTGCATTGCATTCATTAATGTGCAACAAATGTATCTATTTCAACCGCAATTGTGTGATTTGCACTCAAATTTTGTTTTCGTAGCGAGACATCATCATAGGTAACTAAAATGATCTCTCAGTCCCCATTTTGTGTGTGTTGCCTGCGCCTTGTGGATACGAGTGAGACAAGTCTCATCTCGCGAGGCTTGCTCGTTGTCGGGAGGAATTACCCCCGTCTGTCCTCACCGTGACGTTGTGTGTCATCCTCGTTTTCGCCTCGGTGACGGGGGACAAGGAGAGCGTTAGTCAGACCGCGCTATGCGTGATGTCATTTCCTCCGCGGGGCAGAAAAACGAGAAACTCGTAAACAAACCCGAATTCAAGAGTTCCTGTGTCTTGTTCCTATACACACATGTGCCTCTCTAGTATGGAATATTAATTGGACTGTTCCATGCTAGCTGCTGTCAGAGACACACGCACACACACACAGACACACACACGCACACACACACACACACACACTTGTTGGCCTTAAGCTACTATAGAAAGTCTAATTTACCTCATTTACCTCAAATATAATTAACTTGTAAACAAACCGAATACAAGAGTTCCTGTGACCGGTTCCTTCACACATGCATCGATCTCTTCTCAAGCGGAATATTAATTGGACTGTTCCATGCTTGCGCTTGTCAGTGACACACAAACACACTAACACAAATACACACATACACACACTTGTTAGCCTTGAGCTTCTATGGATTTTTTTTTGCGAGTCTTAATTTCATTACAAGGCAGAAATGGCCTTGTTGTGTAAACGACATCCTGATGCACAGCAATTTCATCTTTATAGACAAGTTTGAATTCACAGTCAAACCTGTGTATATCACTGAAGGGAAGTAAGACAAGTGGCCATTGTAGACAGGTTCATTTCATTGTTTTTCTCTGCAGGGGATCATGTTTAGTGACCACTATAAGCAGGTTGGCTGCTATAGACAGGTGGTCACTAAGACAGGTTTGAATGTACTAACTAAAAACAAAATAAAGGATATTCTTTTCAAGTCTTCTCTTTTAAAGTACCCTTTAATGATATATGTTTCAAATTATTTTACAAACTGTGTCCTAGTACCATTGCATACTAATCACTCACCACGCACAGTGTATTTTTAACTTCAAAAGAGTCTCGAAAGATACAGTACATTTGTATCAATTGAAAACCACAGACTTGAGAAATCTTGATCCATACAGTTAACTTTTTTAAGACATCTGCTTTTGATGAAGACCGTCTAGACTTGAGAAAGGGAAGTGTAAGTCGGCTTCTACCACCACTTCAAGTGGTTTGTTTGATTTCCTTCTTTCTTAACAATTCAAAATTAATTTGTAGTGAATCAAATTTTCTACAGGTACAGTCAAACCTGACTATGAAGACTGGCCAAGGGAGACACGAAAAGTGACTTTTATAAGCTCTTTATAGACAGGTTATTTTAAAGGTGAACTTCATTTTGGCATAATAAGATTAGTGGTCTTTATAAACAGGTGGTCTTTATTGGCAGGTGGCTGCTAGAGCAGGTTTGATTAGATCCATTTATATTTGACAAGTATGTCTTTGAAAAAATGGTATATGGGACCCGGGGAGGGGGGGGGGGGGGGGCGGGGGAGGGGGGGGGGGGGGAGGGTTCATCAAGGAATAAATGTTACCTGTTTATATAATTGTCCGCAACTCCAAGGTATTTTGTTCCCAATTAAGGTAGTGAATTGATACACAATATGTAGTAATATTCAAATCAACACACTAGGCTGTTGATTCTTTGGCTATTTACACCTTTTTGTCATCTCCCCCCTCTATTGTACCCATTTATAATTTTTACCTGCTTTTCCACGCGAGTTCCTGACATTCTGCACTTTGGATCAGAAATCAAGATTCCAAATAAATAATTCTCATGGTGCTCATAAATATCCTATCACGAAGATTCTGTGTCAATATTGGCAGTGCTTTCCCAATATGTTTCCCCCATGCGTCTATTGTTACAGCGGTTATGTTTGCTTAGATAGTACTACTACATACATGTAGTGTGTGTGTGTGTGAGTGCAATAGGAAAACGTGTAGTTTTATATTATATGATTGATCAAAATGTATTGTTCTTCTATGATATAGAATTGAAACTGACTAAAAAAGGCAACATTTGAAATACAATACCCTGACTCGTGTTTAAGGAGTACATTTATCAACACCGTTTTATTTTTAACGTAAACAGAATTAAAAATTTTCTCTAGAAGGGGAGTATTGTTAAAGGGACTTAGTAACATTGTCCAAATCCTCAAAATAAATTTTTAATTCTAGCGGCTCCCTCATACCTTGTTGTATTCGTATTAACAATAAAATCATGGGACAGGTTTCGGTTTTTCAAATTTCCCTTTCGTTACAAAGATATGTACGATTAAAGTATTCAGATAAGAAAAACTCAGGTGGAGTTTTGAAACCGTGTACAAAGTGAGTGCAGTGAGTTAGTGCATATCACTTTGCATTTTCGCTCATTACTTGGCCATGCAATGTCCATTTGACTTGAAATTTCACACAATACCCTGTGGACATACGAGATAACAACAATATACATTGCATCAACCCTTCATCACTTTTTGCACATGTCAACAAAGTTACTAGATCCCTTTAATTTTCATGAATCTTGTTTCATTTGTAGGCTGATCAACATTCTTTTATATTTTGTTTATATCTGGTAGTTTGAATTTAAACCTTTTATTTATGGGTAGAAAATGGTATGATATGTAGTACAATATCTTAAAATCTGTTTTAGTCATGAATTGATCCCCATTTTATGGATAATGAGATGGAATCAAATATATTGTAGCGAAAAAATACAATGATATGCAACATGAACAATACAACATGTACATTGTAAGGTCAAGAATGCCACTTGATCCTTTTACCTCCAATCAATAAAAACACATTGGAACCTTTGCACTTAGTATGTTACAAACTTCTAATGGGGTAATTTGTGAAGAGGTGATTTCATTAATGATGAAAAAAAAGCCCTCTTCCAGATAGATCAAATAAATTATACAAACAAAATACAATGAAATGCAACATGTATCCATCCACAACGATGATGCTCATTGTAAGGTCAAGAATACCACTTAATCCTTTTACCTCCAACCAGCGAAAACACATTGGAACCTTTGCACTTAGTATGTTACAAAAGGTATCTAATGGGGTAATTTGTGAAGAGGTGATTGCATAAATGATGGGGGAAAAAAATACCCTCTCCACAACGTAGTTCCGTTTTCGTTTGTCTCTGTGGATTTTTCCAGGAAGTGAATTAGTGTCACTTGTCTAGTCGACTAGTTTTATTACTACGAGGACATTTTATTATGTGCAGTAAATAGATCAGTGGTATTTACTTGAATTGGCCATGATAATATGCGTACGAAGTGCACACTTGAAATCAATATTATACAGTTACATGCGCATACATTCGTCCGTGCAATTGAAGTACAAATGTCTATGTACATATGTAACGTAGTAGTAGCAATGATGCAAAAAAAAGGAACCATTTTTTTTTGCCCAGTCAGTGAAGTAAAATGAACGTTTGTTAGTTATTAGTGTTGCCCCAAATGAAAGAAAACATTAAAAGTCTGTCATATTTTTTTGTTCATTCAGACTCTCAGACAAGTGAAATTAAGTGTTAGTGTATTTTTGGTGGCCCAAAGCTGCCAGGCCAATGCTTATTTTTTAGACCTGATAGAACCAAAGTATAATCCTGGACTTGATTATGTGATAACTGATTGGGTTTCAAATTATTTTCTTAGCAGAACTTTTAAGAAATGCACAATTATGCTAGAGAGAGCGGATATAATAATTCATTATAAATAAAGCATTTTGTATACAGAGAAAAATAACTAGTAGAATATACATTTTTAATATTTAGCACATAAACATACATTTTAAATAGTGTTGTGATTGCAATTGTACATACAATGTAAACAAAAAACATACACTATGTTTGTTGTGCTAAATTATACATTTCATGAAGCATTTACACTGTACATACATCATTTTAATGTAATGTAAAGTCTGTACTGCATTATGCATGGATGCAGCCAGAGTATACCCGTTAGGTATTTGAAGTACATGTGAACTGCAATGCTAAGAAAAAGTGGACAAAATCAATGAAAAAGCCAGATCAAAATGGAAATGTATGCACAGCATTGACAGTGCATTGTAATTTTAGACTTTTTAAATTTAAATTTTTTTTTTTTTATTGATGATCAATGAGGATGTAGGGATGATACGAACAATCATGGCTAGACACTACCACTTGCCCGATTGCCTGGGCCAAGTACAAATTAATGTCGGGCAAGTACAAATTAATGTCGGGCAAGTACAAATTTATGTCGGGCAAGTACAAATTTATGTCGGGCAAGTACAAATTTATGTCGGGCAAGTACAAATTTATGTCGGGCAAGTACAAATTTATGTCGGGCAAGTACAAATTTATGTCGGGCAAGTAAAATTTGTTTTTAAATGGCCTAGTTTGGTTGCAGGATCGGGCAACGATCATTTCTGTTCAACTATGAGAGGAAAGATGTTAATTCGTTATAGCCCGGTCACATATCAACGGATTGCGTAAACGGACGTCAAACGGAGAGCTAAATTTTCCATCCGTTCGTCTCCGTTCGTATGCGTTTCTTGTCCGTTCCTTGTCCGGTGATGTACGTTGTTCTATGTTTTGTACATGAAGCAATGGAGACGACTTTCATCACCGGATAATTTCATTTCGCAAATTTTCTATTCGTTGGGCATTCGTTTCCGCTATCCGTTGATATCTGACCGGGCCATCAGGTGTAGATCTCATCTAGAAGCAAGCGGGGCAAGTACATTTTCTGTTTGGGCAAGTCAAAATGTGAAAATTCATCATTTTACATGCAATTGCCTGGTGGGCCAGTAGAAAAATGTTTGTGTGGAGGCTTGTAAGCAATGATTGTTTTTGTTGTTGTTGCATGTTTTGACGGTTGAGAGTGTTTATTTTTTGATGGTTGAGAGTGTTTATTTGTTGACGGTTGAGAGTGTTTATTTTGTGAATTAGTTATTTTGATGTTTGCACAGAGGCATCAATAGTGCTGTACATACATGTAGTAAAAACAATAACCATTTGTAACAGACAAGTTATGGATGAAAAGAAGGTGAAAACCCCCCTTTGATTTTTAGGTTTTTTAGCTAACCGTTTTTGTTCACATCAAATGAGAAAAAATTGCTCGTTATAAATATTCTAAATACTGTATAAACACAGGCTACAACTGTAATTATTACATTCTCCTTCGTTTATTTTGGCTACAGGGTACCTTAAGAAAAAAAAAAAAATAAGTACAGCACTAGCACACAGACACAACAAACGTATACCAAATCACATGCATACACACAATTTTACACTACATGCATACACATGTAACATGGCTACCTGTGCAAAGATCTCATATCTAAAAAATAACAAATAATTGATTGAGGCATATTAATTTTTAATGTTGTATCAACAAAAATAGATTCTGCATTTTAGACAAATTATTATATCCAATTCATCAGCGCTCAAAGCGCATTGTATTTAATGCTTTCTTCGAATCACCTTGACATGGTATAATTGTATTATTGATAATAGGGCTGCGGAAAGGTTCAAAGTCTATCGTTCCTTCTGTACGAAACTGTACATAGCATATATGGCAGTGTACATGTATACACGTAGTACAATACTGCGTTCTGTAAAATGAGCTTGACATGTGTGCTCTGTTGTGTACATATAAGTATTCTATTCCGTTCTGTTGTGTATGTATTTGGTACGTGTGTAAATGTGTGTCCAGTTGTGTGAGCGTGTTACAGTGTGTAAACTACATCATTTACATTTAATAAATGTTACATGTTTAATTATTCATTTGCACAGTATTTCTTGTTTAATTATGTATTTGCATAGTATTACTTTGCTGCCAGCTGGGGGTATTTGGGCTCTGGCACAAGTTCTATTCATGCAAATGTCAGGAAATAAATTATGATATGAATCTCTCATGTAGAGAAAATAGAGAATCAATCAAATAAATAAAAATGTAAACGACCCTTTGCAATATTTGTATGAGCTATAACACACTCCTAGAACAGTTAGAATAATATGTCTAGTTAAACATTCACTACAACCATTACACAGATAAAAACTAAACATGTCTAGTTAACCATTCACAGTATTATCTTAAGATGATATTTTTAATTTTCATCCAGTAGAAGCAAACTGTATGTTTTTTAAATGTGTATACAAAATTTCATCCATCCATCCTTACTTTTATCCATCCAGCAATCCTTACTTTTATCCATCCAGCAATCCTTACTTTCATCCATTCATCCATCCATCCATCCATCCATCCATCCATCCATCCATCCATCCATCCATCCATCCATCCATCCATCCATCCATCCATCAATCTATCTATCCATCCATATCTACATACCCTCTACATGTTTACCTTTTATATTGGTATGTGCAGTGATTTCAATAACACTAATGATGCTAACAGATGTAATAACTTAAACCTGACGTTTTCTTCTCTTTTCATTGTTTCCATGCTCTGCAGGCAAAAGGTGCTGAAATCCAAGTCTTCAGGACAATATGGCAAGTCCCCCTCCTCGAACTCCGGCCACTCCATTCACTCCGGCCTCGGCAATCCGGCCTTCTCCTCGACAACCAAGCACAAGTCAGAGTCAAAGCAGGACAAACAAGGGCGTGCGCAGAGGCCGTCCACGCCATTCCACCACCGCGCCACGCACACCGATGACCTGATCGGTGTGGACCAGGAGCTGTCGGCGCGGTTAGCCCCAATCGGTGTTCCAACGACACCTTCCTCGTCCGTTGGTCCCATCTCGCAAGATGGCAAGCCACCTAGCAACGCCGCGATGCAGAAGTTCACGCAGCCGAGCCCCGCAGCATTCAGAACTCCCGGGTCAACAGAACCCATCACCGAATCCCCGCCATCAGTGGCACCGTCCCCGCTGGTTCCGCCAACCACGGATGCGGATTTAAATCCCGGGGAGCGGGGCGACAGGACTATGCCCACGTTGAGCCCGTACCCGCCCCCGCGTGCCACCGAAACCGGTGTCCCCACCACCGCAACATCGACGATAGGTAGCACAACGGGTACAAATTCAACAGGAAGGGGTGCGGGAGAAATGGGAGCGGGAGAAATGGGACATGTGCTGGATCATGCGAACGCGATAATGAATGGCGATGTGAATGTGAAAGTGGAACGCGATGCCCATGCCTTGATCGGCAGGACTATTAGGCATCATAAGGACGTTAAGCAGGAGGAGGAGCACAAAGTGTGGCAGTGTTTTCGCTTGCCCAACGAGCACCACGGGGACTATAAGAGACCGCTCTTACCGTTGCTCAGCTACGAGAAGCGGGAGGAGGACTCCGACGCGGTGCTGGATTCGCTTTACGATCCTGCGAACAATGAAGAGTGAGTAGCTCTCTCTCTCCCTGTGACCCTCTCCGTGGTTTGGGATCTTTGCATGCGTGATAACTGCATGTAACTAGTTCACAGGGTTTGAGGGCGATTTAGTCGCGAAATGCTATTAAAATGACTATGAAGAATCATAAACTTCTATGAAAATCTATTATCAGAATGTTATCTTAATATAGGCAAGCTTGAAAAGTAGAGGTCTGCTGAAGGTAAAAGTTCATTACCCAATCTTTAATAATTAAACTACTTTTACATTCAATGGAAAACGATGCTTCATTCCACAGGTTTCGTTCTCAAAAAAGAAAAAAAAAAGAAACATGTTAAGATTTTTTATTCCTAGGGAAATTACTTTAATTGTTGGAGGAAAACTGTTTTCTTGGAGGTGAGGAGGCTCAGGAAGAGGAAAAGAGATAAGAAAGATGTTCTAGTCTAATCTTGTACAAGTTTTCCCTTTCACATTTGCAGAGGAAACCTTTACCTAAAAACATTTTGGGAGACAGTCTGCCAGGGACATCCTTTTGAACAATTTCCATTAGATACAAATTAATGGTGTAAAAAGCCACTTATCTAGAATAATTTATTTTGTGTGTGTTATTATGGCAAGGAAAGCACATGATTCTCTTCGTTTCAGAGGAAACGTTACCCCTAAAAATACTTGTTGTTTTGGGTCCATATGGGAACATCTTTTTGAACAGGTTCCAGTAAATGCAGATTCCTTTCCCTTTTTGTTGTTCAAGGGATACGGACGATCTCTCCCCAAGCTGTTATCGGGAGAAATCTTATCTTTACCACATCCTTACAAAACCAAAATAGATGTGAAGTTGTATTTGATAAATTGAGTCAAAAGACGTTTGCAGTCTCGAGTGAGTTGACAATCCCACAATTTACGCTCCAAAGCTTGGCACATGTATTTGAAATTGTAGATTGTAGATGGATCGGTAGTCACACAATCACGCAGCGGATGAACACCAACATTTGTTTTAACCTACTCAAGACCAATCCTGTTTTGTGGTTACTCCAAATCAAATAAGGTCAAACCTGTGTACGGTTTTGGTGGCCACTTTAAGCAGGTTGGCTGGTATAGGACAGGTTGCCTCTAAGGCGTGTTTGACTGTACATAGTCTTTTAATTATTCTAATTCCACTGATATCTGTTCAATGTTTCTTTTTTGTCTTGCTACCAGGATCTTCTGCCAGCCTCATAAAAAGCTGAAAGAAGAAAAGCCGTTGGAGCCAGCTCCGTCCGTCCTGGACTTTCCCGGCGAAATGGACATTGGCATGAGGCAAAATCTTCAGCCGTCGCCTCCTCCGATTGCTGCAGACCCATACGAGTTCACAGAATTTATGGAGCAAGATACTTCACCCACAGTAAGTGAATTGGATATGTGGGGATTTTTAGGTAGTTATATTAATCAATATGTTTGGAAAAAATGTTTCCAATATTAGATTTTTCCAGTGAGATAGTTATTAGCATGTGGCTAACTGTCACCATCACCAATCATCACTGATGCCTACATGTTCGCAGAATTCATGGAGCACCACACTTCACCCTCAATTAGTCAAAGCTTTGGTAGTTGTCAGTGGCAACCACTATCAACAAAGGATACTTTGAGTGTTGACTTGTGCACGACGGGTCACAAAAATACTGGGCCTGGAAGATGCTTGTTTATCATCAACAAAAAAGGCTTGAAGCGGGTTAATTGACTGATATGTTACATATGTGCAGTAAATGAGCTTGAAATTTTGTAGTTTCCATCATTTATTTATGTATGTTTTCTCCCATTCATTCGTAGCAGGGTAGACCAATCTCAGGCAGGGGACGCATGAAGGTGAACGGAAGAGGAAGGGGCCAGCGGCGGGGCAGCATCAGGAAAGATCGCAAGAACAAGGTCAGTCACAAAAACATTTCTTTTTTATTTGTAACAAGTTTCTTTTTACCATACTAGGACAGGATATGGACTTTTTAATTTATTATTACACTCCACTCTTTGGACAGAGATTCAAATTTAAGCTGACCTGTATGCATCGATCATCCTCCCTCATGTTCGTGCCTTCAGCTCCACATAGATGCCATGTCTCCCTTGATTCTCCCGGAGGCTCCCTAAAAGTGCACAGATCTTTTTACATCCAGACAAACAAATGTGAAAATCTCCATAATTAAGGAAAGGTTCTTTCATAATTCTATCCCTGATTGATGTTTGAAACCTCCCTGAAATAATGTGATTGATTAAAGGGACTTACCGTATTTGTCAGTGTATTAACCGCACCCCCTAAAAAAAAAGAAAAAAAAAAAAAAGAAGTGAGGTTAATACGGTCGTGTATTAACCGCACCCCCTTTTTTTTTCTTTTTTTTTTGAAAAAAGGTGCAGTTAATACACCAGCAAATACGGTAGTAACATTGTCCAAATCCTCAAAAATCCAATTGGAATTCTAGCAGTTCCCTCATACCTTGTTGTATTTGTATTAACAAAAAAAGCATGGGACAGGTTTCGGTTTTTCAAATTTCCCTTTCGTTAAAAAGATATTTACGATTGAAGTGTTCAGATGTTAAATAATCCACTGGATCATCAGAACCCTGTACAAAGTGAGTGCAATGAGTTAGTGATATCACTTTGCATTTTTGCTCATTACTTGGCCATATAACGTCCATTTAACTTGAAATGTTCACACAACACCCAGTGGACATATATATCAGATAACAACAATATACATTGTATCAACCACTCATCACTTTTTGCACATGTCAACAAAGTTACTAGATCCTTTTAAAAGTCCCATTATCTTTTTGAATTGAGGTTAGATCTAGAAGACATCAATAGAGATTTGTTTGCCACTTGAGAATTGATAGAAAGTAATACAGAATATGAGATTAAAACCTTTTTGTTGTTGTTCCTCAGGACGATGAGGCGGCCAGGAGAGCTGAGGAGGAGAAGCCCAGGCAAGAGAATTCAGACTCACAACCAGGTATGTACAACTCGGACCCCTCTAAAGCACTGGGTCAGTCATTCATTCATCTTTACCTACATTTAAATGATGATGTAAACCGGGGCTAGAGAGTAACTATACTTAGTCTTTCTTTGTTGCCCAGTTGGGCTAGAGAGTCATTATACTTAGTCTGTCTTTATTGCCCAGTTGGGTTAGAGAGTTATTATACTTAGTCTTTCTTTGTTGCCCAGTTGGGTTAGAGAGTTATTATACTTAGTCTTTCTTTGTTGCCCAGTTGGGCTAGAGAGTCATTATACTTAGTCTGTCTTTATTGCCCAGTTGGGTTAGAGAGTTATTATACTTAGTCTTTCTTTGTTGCCCAGTTGGGTTAGAGAGTTATTATACTTAGTCTTTCTTTGTTGCCCAGTTGGGTTAGAGAGTTATTATACTTCGTCTGTCTTTATTGCCCAGTAGGGCTAGAGAAGTTATTATACTTACTATTTCCGTATTGGGCAAGTTGGGCAAGTTAAATGTAGAATTGCCAAAGTTCAGTGGTCCAAAACAGGGTATGTACAACTCAGACCCCTGGCACTGGGTCAGTCATCTTTACATAAATGATGACAAAAACCAGTCCTAGAGAGTAATACTTACCGTATTTGTCGGTGTATTAACCGCTCCGGTGTATTAACCGCACCCCTAAAAAAAAAAAAAAAAAAAAAAAAAAAATGGTGGTTAATACGGTCGTGTATTTACCGCACCCCCCTTTTTTTTTCTTTTTTTTTGAAAAAAAGTGCGGGTAATACACCGACAAATACGGTACATAGTCTTTCCTTGTTGCCCACTTTGGCAAGCAAAATGTGAGATTTTCACACTATTGGTGGCCCAAAACCAGGACTGTATTGCTCCCAACAAGGTGGAACATCTACAAGTTGTAGTTTAAAAGTTTAGATCATGCGCTACATGAAGATAGTGAAATCCTAAACATTGGTTATCACAACCTGTGGCTCCTTTTGGCTCGACAAGTCACATATAAGCTGCTTTTGTAAATCAAAACTATTGTTGGAACAATACAATATCAAAGTATTTCTATTTCCGTTGTAGGATCACAAGGTTCTAAGCCAGTGCAGCCCAAGTCTTGAGCCCAGAAGTCTTAATCCATGCCGAGGACATCAAGGTCACAGGGACACAGGACCTCGATTATAACTGCTTCATAAATCAAAGCTATTGTTGGAACTACTTTATTAGCATAAAGATGTTTCTGTTTGATGAAAACTATTCTAAATTTATAAACTTTCATTGTTTCTGTGGCAGGATCACAAGGTCCCAAATCGGTGCAGCCCAAGTCTGAGCCCAGAAGTCTGATCCATGCCGAGGACATCAAGGTCACCGGAACGCAAGACTTGGACAGGCTCTTTGAATCTTCCTCGGACGATGATGATGGGGTGAGTAGAAGTTGTGTTGTTTGTTCCTTGGGTCTAGACCAGGACCAAGACTTGTAATTGGTCTATTGACTTTGAATTTGACAAACTGGTCAACCTTTACCATGGCTGGTAAAGGGTATACAGGACCTTGACATGATAATGGTTGATGATAGGCTGAGAAGTGATTTAGTCTATATCTTTGGTATATACCAAGACAAATAATTGGTCCATATACTATGAATTTGACAACCTGGTCTTGTGACTAAAGCCCGGCGCAGACAGAGCCGACTCGACCCGATCCGACCCGACCCGACTGAAAGCCACATTCGGTCCGATTCAGCCATGGCCAATTCAACATGTTAAATCGGGCCTGATTGACCTCCGACTGGCAAAATCGGAGTCGTGAGGTAATGCACACAGAATGCGATCCGCTGAAAACCGTCGGATCGGGTCGAGTCGGCTCTGTTTGCGCCGGGCTTAAGACTTGTAACATGAATACAGGACCTTTATGGCTCCTTGGATCTTTGGACGATGATGGGTTGTGTCTTGGATCTAGTGGTCTAATTTGGGAATTTTACAAAATTGGTTTTGTGACCTTATAACAGGAATACTGACCTTAACATGTTATATGAAAAGAGACTTGTGTGTTTTGAAGCATGTCTACCAGGCGATAGCCAGCGAACATGATAACATAATGATGACATACTCTATATTACGCTAGATTGAGTTCAGTACCAGTACAGTACAGTAATTGATATGCCACAAGAAAATTCTATTGATGACACAAACAAAACAAGGAGAATATGCAGCATATTTTGACAAGTCGGGGAGAGGAAATATGGACACATCTCATTCTAGGAACTTACGAGTTTAGAAGCATATCCATGGTTACCAGTCAATAACCAGTGAACATCGTGTAACATAATGACACTGCATATTATCACATGCTTGGTATTGTGCCAAAACTGAAGTTTTCTTCGTAATTAGTTTGCAGCGAGTAACTTTCATTGATGACACAAACAAAAGAAGAGAAAATATGCAGCGCTTTCTCATGACAAGTAGGGGAAACAAAACAAAAACAAAAAGGAAATTATATGAATACATTTCAATTTGAGAAATGTAATTTACCATGAAATGGAATATGACTTTGAGGAAAACAAAATTACATCGCCAATCAATGATTGGGGGAGGGGGAAATGCAGTTGGGAAATATTTTATTTGCAGCATTCGACTTTCACGATGATGCGTACATTATCGTGAGGGGAAAGTACAGCATGCCCCCTCGATTTTGCGGAAGGAACCGTGGATACATTTCATTTTGGCTCTTTTAATTGGCACATGTAATTTAGATATTGATGACTTGTACCTTCGAGAAAAGTTCTTCTTTTTTGAGGGGATACAATCCATGTTATCATATCACATTGGCCACATTCAGGTTGCATCAATGACACTTATGGCTGATGATAATAGAACAAAAATATGGATAAACACAAAATATGGATACATTCCATTGTGGCATATTAAATTCGCAAGTTGCATTAATGACACATACCAAGGATGATCCTAGGGAGGATATATCCCAAGTAAGCAAATCAAATTGGCCACACACAGGTTGTATCAGTGACATTTGTGACTAATGTTTGAGAACTAAAATGTGGATACATTTCATTGTGGCATATTGAATTCGCAAGTTGCATTAATGGCACATACCAAGGATGATCCTAGGGAGGATATATCCCACGTAAGCATATCATATTGGCCACGCAGGTTGCATCAGTGACATTTGTGACTAATGTTTGAGAACTAAAATATGGATACATTTCATTGTGGCATGTTAAATATTAAAGGGATCTAGTAACTTTGTTGACATGTGCAATAAGTGATGAGTGGTTGATACAATGTATATTGTTGTTATCTGATATGTCCACTGGGTGTTAAATGGACGTTATATGGCCGAGTAATGAGCAAAAATGCAAAGTGATATTCACTTAACTCATTGCACTCACTTTGTACATGGTTTTGACGATCCAGTGGATAATTTAACATCTGAACACTTCAATCGTAAATATCTTTTTAACAAAAAGGAAATTTGAAAAACCGAAAGCTGTCCCATGCTTTTATTGTTAATACGAATACAACAAGGTATGAGGGAACTGCTAGAATCCCAATTTGATTTTGAGGATTTGGACAATGTTACTAGGTCCCTTTAAATATTAAAGTTACAATAGTGACACATACCAAGGATATGAAGCATGTCCCCTTCGGCAATCCTGGGGGAATGGAATAAACATGCTTTACATTCACACATTTCGTATTCACTACATCAAATTTGATGACACATATAGAATGGGAGGGGGGATAGGATATATAGAATAACCCTGTTGACAGTTCAGGAGAAGAAAATATGGATACATTTCTTACTGGCTGATCTACTTTGCCTCATGCTGATGTACACAAACTATGGATACATTTCATTGTGGTATATTGCATACCAAAGTAATGAAACATGTCCACTTGCTAGTATAGGGGAAGGGGAAAGAAAGGTGCATTTCATTCAGAAACTTTAGATTCAGCACATCAACATGATGACATAATTATACAGAATAGGAGGGGGGATATAGAATACCCGTTTGACAGTTTAGGAGAGGAAAATATGGATACATTTCTTACTGGCTGATCTACTTTGCCTCATGCAGATGTACACAAAACATGGATACATTTCAATTTGGCATATTTGATACGTCAGTCACAGTAATGACATACCACGTTTATGAAACACGTCCACTTGCTAGTATAAGGGAGGGGGAAGAAAGATGCATTTCATTCAGGCATGTTTGATTCAGTACATCAAATTTGATGACACATACAAAAGAGGGGGAGTGTGACATAACATACACTTTTGACAATTAAGGAGAAAAAGGATGGGTACATTTCTTTTTGGCATATCTTATTTACCGCATGCAGATACATAACTCGTGGATACATTGCATACATGCATTCTCCATAGACTCAAACACGAGTATTTTCAGGACCAGTCCTGAATGGATTAAAACAATCGCTTTCATAAAATATCAATATCCACATTTTCTGCATCTTTTCTAAAGCTGCTACTTTGCTTTCAATTGATGACAGGATAAAAGAAGAAAAAAAACTACAATAAAGCGTGGTCCCGGGAAGGAAATACGGGTACATTTTGTTCTGTCATGTTTAATTTGCAACATGCGAGTAGCGTTGACGACACCGTAGCGAATCCCCCACGAGGCTCTTCGCATCCTTTAGAGGAGACGGTGGCGCTTAATACCGTGGGCTTATCTGAGGGGGTGGGCGGAAGCGGAGATCAATGGGGGAAAAGACTTGTTATCAGGGGGGGATTATGTACCTCTTAATACAAAGAAATATGGCAGACACGAAAGGGGAAACGTAATGAGAACAACGTTCGTTCACATATCATTATAATGATGATAATAGACTAGTCCAGCTTTTATATTCACCATCGATCCAGAAATTCATTTACCGTAAAACTCCGTGTATAAGGCGCACCCGTGTATAAGGCGCACCCCCAACTTTCTAAAAAAAAAAAAAAAAAAAAAAATCTTTTTTTTTTTTTTTTTTTTTTTTTTAGGACACCCTGTATTTTTTTTAAGACACCCTGTAGTGCTGTTGGAATACTTACATCGCTGGTCTAGGGCATATCAAGGGCTTAATGTAAATTGTAGCTTTCATCATCATATACATTTGTTCACATACAAAATAGTGGTTAGTACAAAAATTGCACAATTGAACAATAACACTGGTGCTCATAAATATTCATATTCTTATTCATGAATATTCATAAGCACTTATACTCATTCAATATATGCAATTTTCTTAATTAACTAACAACTATTTTCAATTATGAGCAAAATTTATAACCACTGGTTAGATAATTGCATATATAATGAGTACCTGCTGCTCACGAATGTATTAATATTCATTAGCTGCAGTATTTGCTCAATAAACTTGCAATTTTTAAATTTGTAACCAATATTTGTTTTGTGTGAAAAAAGTATATTTTGCTGAATGCTACAACAGACAGCAAGCTCTTGTCATGCTCTACACCAGTGTAATATGCATTGAACATGACTACAGGGTGTCCCAAAAAAAATTCTAAAAAAAAAAAAAAAAAAAAAAGATTTTTTTTGTTTTTTTTGTTGTTGCTATACCTGTGTATAAGGCGCACCCCCGACTTAGTAGTTTTATGGCTGTTTGACTTGTAGCTACATACATTTAAACAAAAACAAAAAAATTAAAACATGTCTTACACTAGATGGATAATCCTGCTGGAATGTTATGTTTATTTGTTATTTTGAGTACACATCATTTGAATCACATTATTTTGTGATGATGACTTTGAAATCATTAAATGATAACCAAAATAAAATAATATATATTTGTTTTTTGTTACTTTCTTTACCAGGGCGTGTCTGATATGGTGAACCAAGTTACTGAGTACACCATAGCAGAGGACAACAAACCCACCATTGGCAACTCATTGCACAGCTCAACGGGATTGTCGGGTAAGTGCAATGACTTCTGATCTTAGTTATAAGTCTGGATAGATTGTAGACTCTTTCATTGACGTATTCCAGTCCATGCACAGGATATATATATGGGCAAGTCCAAGATAACGTCAACCTAGCTGTTGAAATTTCATCTTGATTTACCGATGACATGTTTCACATCATATTGAAGCCCATGAGTTGAAGTTTTGAATTCCATAAAAAGAAATTCAAATTTATGTAAATTTATGCAAATTTGAAGGGCCTCATTTGCATAAATGTGAAATAGAGTGTTACGTATGGGACAATTATAAAAATTCATAAAAAATCAAAGGGAATGATATGATATTTCATTCATATACAGACATGACCACTCAATCATCCATATAAATTTTGCATAAATATTAAGTCATGACCTAATTAATTATGCAAATTAGGTCATGTCTTAGCATGAAATGTCCCATACGTAACAAAATGAGGAACCTTTTTTCATTTTTTTCAAATAATTTAATACTTATTCTAGTGCAACTTTGGGAAGTTCTAATTTATGCATTTTAAAATTAAAATACTATAATAAGCCGGGAAATTTGTATTAACCCTTTGTTTTATAAGAAAATTAGAATTTATAAAAAGTGTTACGTATGGGACAATGTGTTACGTATGGGACATAATTCATGTACAAAGTCAATGTAGCTGCTGGGAGCCTTTGTGGCAGATAGGCAAATATTTATTTTGGAGTGATATTGTCATGATATATCAATGTTAAATGAGTATAGAGAAGGTAATTAGGTCCATAAACTTTTTTTAGAAGTGAAGCCAATTAAGTAAAACAATAATTTATGATCGGCAGCCATTTTGAAAGATAATTAGCTAATTTGCATATTCATGAATTAGAGCAAGATGTCTATTTGTAATCAGGAATGTAGTGTAAAATGTTCCAACATTTCATAAAAGGTATTTGGGGCCAAATTAAGCCATTTCTGCTCCTCATTGGCATGTATCACTTGAGCAAAGCCCTGAAATCCAAGATGGCTGCCCCTAATTTGCATATTTATGAATATTACTGTTAAACAGTGGCTTACAAACCCACAAAATGTACTAATTTGATTTAATCATGTCCTATTATGTATTTAAGATTTCTTAACTTACTTTGACTCCAAAAACATTATTCAAAGCATATGATTTGCATAATTAAGATATTTACCTAATTTGCATATTCCCAAATTCCTGTAAAATTGTATAAATTCTGATCTAGGAACGCTAAACTAATGAGTGATACCTTTTTTATAGGGTTTTAAGGGGTGACATAACCATTTCTGATACTTATTTACACAAATCACCATGGAAACTCGTTATTTTTACCAAATACCCTCAATTTGCCTTAAATATTGATTTACCTACATTAAACGAATGGGGACAAAATGTCCCATACGTAACTGTCCCATACGTAACACGTCTTTACCAAAATTAATTAGAGCCTGTAAGAAAAGCGTTCTTCGGAATGAAATGAAACTTTGCCTCAATAAACCTGAGCAATGTACCCTCTACCACATTGAATTACAACCTGTCCTCTAAATTACTTACACAGAGTTTTCAACTTAAAAATTATTTATAAAAAACCTCATTTCTTCTGGTCCCATACGTAACGCCATACATTTTATATAATAAAATATTATTGCAAAGGTCAAAGGTCACCATCTTTACCAAGGTTATTCTTCTTATAGATACCAGTAATGGAGATGGTAAAAGAATAAAATCAAAGGCCCTCTACATTATTTTTTTTGGAGTGAAAGTCTCTGAAATGTCCCATACGTAACGCGCGCGTTATCTTGGACTTGCCCATATGCATCCAAGTTAGGGAACCAGCCAAATATCAGCAACAGGGGCGGAGCTAGCCCAGATGTTGCCCACCCCTCCCCTCCAGGCTGAATCCTCCAATTTCGTCCCCTGGCCAGCAGCCCTGCCATGACTACATCAACGTTGTCTCTATGCAGGGCTTTATTAGTGTCTAATATTTCCTTGTCATATATTATTTCCTTCTAAATAGGTACATCAGCTACAGGGGCGGAGCTAGCCCAGATGTTGCCGACCCCTCCCTCCGAGCAGAATCCCCCGGTGTCGTCCCCCGGCCAGCAGCCCTGCCACGACTACATGAACGTCGGCTCCGTGCAGGGCTTCCTTCACGACGACCACGGGCTCCACACGGGGACGGGAGACCTCGGCGAGATCATCGCCGACGAGAACATGGGCAGTCCGAAACAGGAGACCATTCAGGTAAAGGGAGAGGTCAACAAGTGAAAAGATGGAGATGAACATAAAACTTCTTTCAACATCATATATGATAGACATTATGTTGAAAGTAAATAATACAGACAATTATTGTTAACAAATTTATAATGTAAGTTTTACACACTTAAGTGGTGAAAAATGGATTTTGGATTTTTGAGGAACAAATATACATTATAAGTACATATTTTATACTTGTTAATTGATTTTTGACTTGCTTCATTCTTTATTTATGTGTATAGGATTGGACGTTCGTGTACAGGGTACCCCCGACAGAGAGATTTGTCGGTCCCAGCATGTACGCCCCCTTGAAGACTCTTCCCAGCAGCAAGCTACCTCCCCTCAAGGTCCCGGACGTCTGTAACTATAGGCCTTCATGGCAGGTAAGTGAATACATCGTAAAAAAAAAAAATAGTTAATAATCATTATTAAACATAAGCCATATCAATAACAAGCAGGCAGTATTTGTGTCAGAAGCAAAAATATGTGTCATGATATTTAATATAAGCAAGTATCATTTACATTAAAAGCAAAACATGGGACATTGTGTTGACAAACAAGCAACATAACAACTTTCCTGATTATGTATCCATATTTTTTTCCCATCCCCTCCTTGTAATTCAGTTGCCATCATCAACCAAGCCAGACCTTACACCTGTATCGAAAGAAAGGTAAGAGGGATCTCCAAGAATGTCTTATTAGTATTATTAGTATTAGTGCCATGCTCTTCATATTTCTTTGTATTTTTTTTTTTTTACTTCAGATCATTTGAAAATTGCATTATCAGTGCCATAATCTTCATATTTCTTTGTCATGCTTTTCAAATCATTTGAAAATTGCATTAGAAAATTATAGCCATAAAGAAAAGAAAAGGATTTATTGGTTAAAAGCATGTTATAAAGTAATAATTATATCATAATTTTGTGTACGCTTTATTCTTTATTTCATAACATTAGTAATACTGGTGCCCACTAAATAAACAGGAACAGCTAAACATTAAAATGGTTTAACATTCAAGTTAGAATGAACCATAGATTATGAGTGTGTAGCTTAATTTAAATTTTATATATAATTCAACTTTCATGATTTTTCGTGTTCAGTGTGTCGGCAGTGGACATAGACCTGGGTATCCACCACCACCACCATCATCATCATCACCAGCCCTCGCAAACAGCCTTCAGCACACCAGGGGCAACTCTCATGCAGTCACCGGCCGCGTACGTAGGCAGCGTGGAACCGCGTAGCGTTCAGTCACCCGCATCTGAGGCATCGTCGTACGTTCGGAATCTCCACTCGATAGAGGCGCCGACGCCCGCGAACAACAACGTGCCGGAGGCGCACGGCCTCTTTGTAAACCTGATGCTCTCCGACTCGCTGCTGAACATCTACAAGGACCGCAATTTTGACAGCAGCGTGATGTGCGTGTGCAACGTGAACAGCAAAGGGCTTGGCAATGCCCTCAACCTTCTGTCAGGGGACACCCCCGCCAGCTGTAAGTGCGGTTTTAGCGCCGTCATGAACAGGCGCTACGCGGTCGGCTCGGGGCTGTTCGCCGAGGACGAATCTGAAATAATGGGGCAGCAGGCCGACGCGGCCCTCTGGACGTTCCACAAGGACAATCCGATGCTCGCGGGCATCCCCGAACTCAATCGCAAGCCGCTGTTGTCTGTGGACGACACGTCGGCGGAAAAGGACGGAGTCGGGACGAACAATTCTGGTGGTGTTAGTAGTAGTAGTAATGGTGGGAAGGAAGTGTCAAGGACAGCTAAGCTTGTGCTGAGATTGATTCAGGAACAGTGTAACAGTCCGTATGCCACGCTGGCGCGGCTTGCAGGGTGTGTGCACAGGAGGGGGATTAACAGCACAGGGCCTCTGGCCAGGAGCCAGATTGAAATTAATGGTGAGTAAGCACTCCCTTCTTTTCTAATAACAGGTTCCAATTTGATAGCCATATCAAAATAAATGGTGAGCTTATACATATCAATCCCTTCTTTTCTGATAAAAGGTTTCAATGTTATGGCCAGATTGAAGTCAGTGGTGAGTTATTGGGCATTCTCTTCGAACACGTGCCCACGACTTGGTACGCATGACTAAAAGAACCCATGCTCTATGCAATTTGTATAGCGCATCGGTTCTTTTGGTCATACATGCCAAGTCGTGGGCACGTCTTCAAAGAGAATGCAGAGTTATTGCTCCCTTCTTCTCTGATAAATGCTTTGGTTTTTACATCCAGTCTGAAATCAGTGGTGAGTTATCACCGTCTTCTTTACTGATTAAAAATATCCTTCGTGGTACTTGATACTTGATGAGGTAATCCATAGAAGCAGCTGCATAGCTATACTGAGATGATGTGCTGGTGTGTTGTCAGGAGGTGCCATTTTTTATAGCACAATTTTCACTTTGCATTTATTTACAATAAAGATGCAAAAGTAGAATGTGCGAGTGAAAAACAGGTGTAGTGACGTTTAAACAACGTGGGAGCCCACGGCTGTTTTTTTTAAACAAACCTTTCACAAACACACACTAAAAAAGAATGTTTCCTCGGTGAGGGGTGTTTACACGCTCTCACTAAAAGCACACACAAAATGTAACCTTGGTGGGGGGTGTTTACAAACTCTCAAAAACACACACACAAAAGAAGAAGAAAAAAAAAAAAAGTATATCAAATTAAGTGCGTCTTATCGTTTTTGTAGATGGCTGCGATGCTTGTTTTGCTGCTTTGGAGCTGGGTCGTCTCCTTATGGACGGTAACCATGGAAGCAAGATAGACGATGCCCTTCTCAAGAGTTCGTGTCTTCATAGCTGGCCGTACACACCAGGTAAGGAACAATCACTTCATGTTGTATAGTACTGTCAAACCTGTCTTAGTGGCGGCCTGTCTACAGCAGCCAACTTGTCTATAGCGGCCACTAAAAGTGTTCCCCTGCGATTGAAAACAATTTGATTGAAAAGTTTAGAGCTCACCTCTCTACAGTATTCACTTTTCCTGTTTCCTTTAGGTGGTCACTTTAGACAGGTTTGACTGAAATTGTACATCTTATTGATCAATATATTAGACATTATTATTGATATACCTAGTTGGAAATGATTAAAAGAATTATAGTAAAGGTTATGGTAACATCTGAGGACATAGGCATACCTGCCAACCAGTAGGATTTTTTCCTATTTTTTCCTATTTTTTCCCTAGAAAAGGCTGAAAACTCGGAACAGTAGGATTTTTCTTCTTTTTTTTCTTTCTTTACATGTGCATATAGATGCACACATACATAGTTTATGAATGTATATGAAAAAAAAGCTTATTAAGCCAATATATTTATGATCTTTATCATTGAAGTATTGCTCATTCAGTGTGGTCATATGTTCAAAAGTAAGGTTTAGATAGCACAAGAGAGCATCTAGAACCCTAGAGCTGGACCACGGCCGCAAAGGACTACGCGCTTCGCGCGCGTGATGTGCGCTTTGCTAACATGAGAGTAGGATTTTTCATTTTCAAATGTTGGCAGGTATGCATAGGGCTAAACAATTTAACTCTGGATATTCATAGGAGCTCTTTCATGATTTTTCGAGGTTCTTGGCACACCGTCCGGAGCCCTCCTGTATTCTGTCAAGTGCTGTCGTTTATACTTTTTCCCCTCGCTGGGCGCCAGACAAGATCTATTTTGATCATGCACGATTACGTCTATGTACATCAGTGGAAAAAAATACACGGAGGCTGAGGGTGATTTAGTCCCCAAAATGTTAAAAAGAGCCCCCCCCCCCCAGAATCATAAAAGAGCGCTTGTAAATTTGAATAGAAGTTCAATGCAAAACAATTTTGCTATTTTCATGCATGTGAGATTGGAAAGTAGCCCCCCGAAAAATAATTTTCCCCTGATGTACATGCATGTAATCTGGGTGGTTTGCATGCAATCTGGGATTACATTCAGCTTCCTGTTAAAAAAAAAAAAAAAATTTAATTTAAGATTATCCTCTGTAATATTCTATTATATTCCTATTGCACTGGTTACGTGTTGTGTGTCCGAAATTTATATATTTTGGAATATATTAAAATTGCAACTAAAATGCAAAAAGGACAAACAAAATCAGTTGGGATTGGGTACAAATTGTGGGAAATCACAAATAATAATTAAAACAATATTACCTCGGCTAAAGAAAATGTTTACGGCATTGATATTTCCTTCAAACAATATATTTTTCTATTCATCATTGGAAGTGATTCTATTTTTAGATATTTAAAACATGTTTGAAACCGTTAATAATTTGTGAGCGATTTCAAACACTAATACTTGTGTAGTTGGGTAACTAAATGATGCTGATCATTAATGCTACAGTTTAAAAACACCTTCAACATCTCTTTAAAAATAAAAAAGAGATGTCTTTATCTATGTCAATAACTAGATTGACTTTCAACATCTTTCCTAATTTCACCCAAATCTTGTATTAGGATAATTTTTCCTCCCCAAATAATGTTCTATTTTGATAATGTCTCCCTTGACAACCACATTGACAGGAAGTATGTCGCTAGGCATTGTCGAGCGCTCGTCTTTAGCACTGGTGGGCGGGGAGGGGGGGGGGGGGGGGGTTGTTATGAATCATCCCCTTTAGTCAACACCCATCTCTATGTCACCTATTAATCTCCTTTGGAAACAATTTGTCATGTTTGGGTAGTTTTCTCGTCCATTTTCTTCGTAATCATCCATGAAGCGTTCTACGTAAAAATAAGTTTGTTGAGTGTCAATCTGATGAAGACAAGCAAAAAAAAAGTGTCTCCCCAAAATAAAATGTAAAATTGTTGTAAACTCCAACTTACGTACAATTTGCGTAAAGTGAGTATCAAGGAGGCAGGGTGGGGGGGGGGGGGGGCGGGGTTATTGTCCATTTTCTTCTTCATCATCAATGTAGGCAAGCAAAAAAAAAGTATGTCCCAAAAATAGAATGCAAAGTTTTTCCCTGCCTCCAACCTATATGTATAAGTACAGTTTGTGCAACATGAGTATGGGGGGGGGGGGGGGGGGGGGGGTCCATAACGATTTGTCATCCCGCATTCTACATTCTACCCATGTGTCATGCAATACAGTGTTATGATACATTGTTACCATCCTTTCTGCACATGTATCTCTTTTTATACATGAACTTGCTATAAATGATTTTACAAATTTCATTTTCTCACGATGAAACAATCTGAGAAGTGGCTATTCTGAGAATTCATTTTTTATTTTATTTGTTGTTCATTCCAATTTTATGTGAAAGTTCCTTTAATGTAGGTTTTAATAATGAGGTAGAATCTAGCCTCGATGCTCTAGACTGTTCATAAAATAAATTATGTAAGTCATTTTGGTGTACAGGAGTGGAACCAGCTAGATGTGTCTAGAATAATAAGTATTTATAACAATAACTAAATGTTAAAAAGCTATGTTGTGAATATGAACTAATCTTTACAGAATATTCTAGGGTGTTTGTCCCCTTTAAATCACAGCAACACTGTCCCTTTAAATACGTAGCATGCCCTTTAATAGGTCAAGGCGAGCGGGGAGTTGTCATAAGCCATCACAGCCTGTAATGTGATAGGCAAATCTCATGTGATAGCAATTTGGCACAGTTAAACAACATCCTAACTGTCGATACATGCGCAACAGTCAAAAGTATTTGTTGTCCATGTATTGACATTGCCTAGCTGTTACCCTATTAGCCTTAAAGGGTACCACCACCCATAAATAATATTCTTATAACTGAAAGGTAACATCTTTAGTAGTCCATTCCATCAACATGTTCAGACAAATATTTTTCCAGAAAAAATATATACCGTATTTACCGGCGTAATCGCCGCATACTTCTTCCTCGAAAAAACCAAGCAAAGTTGGGGTGCGGCGCATACGCGGCGATAGTCAAATTTTCACTCTTGACTGACCTCAAAACAACACATTTCAGCAGGTGTGGGACTATTGGTTGTATTGCCCTGTATTGTATTGGGTGATAAAACATTATTTAGCCAAATTGTCTACGTTTACCCTGGCCTAGAATGGTTTCTCACCTTTTTTGCCGATATTTTCTAAATCCGATACGTTTTTAACTTCAAAGTTACGAAACAAATGCACTGCCAGCGCCGCGCTTGCCTGCCATCGATCTAGCTACGTGCGTTATGGATGCATGCGCATGATCGCATGATAAAGATACTAAATGGTTTTGGCAAAGACAGCAGAGCGCTGCGTACCCGCGTGCTAAATACGGTAATTGGAAAACACATCACCATTCTAAAGAATGCATTCATGGGTCTGCATGTACAAAGACTACCTTTGTGCAGAGCAAACGAATCGTCCAGGTTTTATTGTCTCCAAACGTACGCGTGAATAGAATTGGTGCACTCGCAAATGTTTGGCGCGTACGGAACCACGAAATAATAGTGGTTCCGTAAGTGGTGGTAATTCATTGCATTGTTTATGAATTACGCAACCCTTTGCAAAATGTTGGGTATCTATTTGATATCACAGAACGGTACCAAAACATATAATTATGTGTTGTTCTTTGCCTGGTGGTCCCCTTTAATACCCCCTTCATACAAGTGCATATTTTAGTTAGTATAAATTATTTCTAAATTATTTAAACTGTTTAATACAAACTTATCAATTATAATGTATGCCTAATACATGAAAATCACAAATGAGATTTGAATTTGGCACTGTTAAACAACATTCTACTGTCAATACTTGCGCACCAGTCAAAGTATTTCTTGTCCATATTTACATTGCCTAGCTGCTGTCCCTTGCCCCTTACATCGCATCAAATTAAATTTGATATCAGCTTTGTCTACATAATTTAAACTTTAAAACATACACTATACATGTTATTTGATTTTAGTGATTATTATTTTTTTAGACATAGTGTTGAACAAATTATTGTAAAAAATAGAGAAATGTATTGCAATGTATGCATAATACATGTACATTACAACATTTAGGCAAAATCATAATTGCAAAGTAATTTTGTATGTATGTTCTACAATATTGATAACAAAGTTTACTGACCAAATTATTTGTGTTAGAAATGAAAAGATGATGTAGTACTGATTATGATGATATCCTCACCCTTATTTGAAGAGAAAGAAAATGTTGCATTCTTGTATGACAACAATAACAGTTATGGGGCCAACGTTCATTTATGAATGTATAGTGTATGTATCATGAATGGTATTAATATGAGTCACATTGTCATGGTAACAATTAAAAGATTAAAGGGGTGTAATAAAATGATATTTAGATGAGTAAGTTTGATGAATGTTTGTGTTATTTTTATTCTTCATATCATGCTGCTTTATAGGTAATTTTGTATACTGTTTAATATTCTATATGTCCTTTTTAAATGAAATGAATCAAATTGAATAATCATTTGTTTTTATGTGTGTCTTCTCACAGCTTTATCTCGTAGTATGATGTCTTCGCAAGACGTCGTCGTCACTCTCACGTCGCTGCAGCCCTTGCTGCAAGACGCCATTCAGAAGAAGCGCACCACGAGGTTATGGGAGAAACCATACACAGTACAGGGCCCCCTCACGTGGCAGGTCTTCTTCAACATTGGGGTCAGAGGTCAGTATATCTCCTTCCTTTTTTAAGGTCAAACAGTCTTGTATCACTTTTTCCATTTTTATTGAATTTAAAAAGAAAGAAAAAAGAGAAAAAAATGTTAAATAAACACAATGTTATGTCCACCCACCATTTTGGTCATCCAGTGTTGGCTTTGGGCCACTAACATTAAGATTCTTCAAAAGAACTGACTTTAAATTTGTTTTTGTTTCAGTACATTGAACAATTTCTACCTTTCTGTCTCATCTCTCTACCCTGCAGGTGCGGAGACCCCGGAACCCCTCCCCATACCTCGTCTTCTCATCGGTCACGAGAAGGACTGGCTCTCATCATCACCGTTCTCCCTTTACTATTGGGTAAGTGGTGTTAAAAGTAGTTCAGATTCGTAAGTCAGACATGCGGTGCCATCTTGCGAATCTTGCGCAAGCAAGCCTTGTTCAAACTGGCGACCTGCTGTGTAGCATTCCCCATGCTTGGTGATCTTTAACAATCAGAAGTGGAGGCTCAGTGCAGTTTAAATCCCCAAATGTTTGAAGTTAATCTTCAATACTGGTAATGAAAACTGTTCTTTTGACCCCATCCCTAACCCTAACCCCATACCTCGTCTTCTCATCGGTCATGAGAAGGACTGGCTATCGTCATCACCTTTCTCTGGTTTACAGTTCTTGCTCATATCAAGTTTTGTGTTAGTGTTTATATCAGATTGTGAAAATTAATTAACCTAAAAACAACTTTTATACCCCTATTTCCCTTTTCATTTGTAGGAGAAGCTGATGTTGGAACCTTTCTCCTCCTCCCGTGATGTGGCCTACATCGCTCTGGTGCCAGAGAACAAGTACATCCTCACCTGTGCACAGATGTACTTCAAGGAGCTTACTGCTGTCTATGAGGTACGTTATATTGCCTTGGTCTACACCCATTTGGTCTCCAACATTATGCATGCAGTTTGGGCAATCCTGCACTTTAGAGGGATATGTTATTTTTTGTACTGCCCATAGTCTGTGGCCACTAAATCTAATAATAGCCAATAAATCCAACTTATAGCCACTAAATCTAACCATAGCCCCCAAATCTGACTTATAGCCACTTAACCCTAATCCCACTTTTCGAGGTGCATCTAGACCGTTTGGAATTTCACGTTCAAACTTCATGACTATTTTCTCTCAAGTCTCCCGCATGTTTTGATATATAATTCACCCTGGTCGGACCTGTAGAACTGATTTTAGAGGTCGATAATTGCTCGTCCGTCACAAAAAAATGTAATTTTTGTACAGGTTTCTATGTAATTCCTATATCCGATGCCATGCAAACTCCAAATCTGTTATAATTGTTACTTTGAATTATAATTTGTATTATTTCTTTGTTATTAGTTGAATTCATACACTTCAGAGATAAATTCTTCTTTAAAAAAAACCAACAACAACAAAAAAACAATAAAATACATAAGAATGAAAACAATGTGGATAAATCCGGGAATACTAATTTGCATATTTATGCAAATTAGTGATATATTTTATCACCATAAAAAACATGGATATGATGAATAACATCATTTGAAAGTATTTTTACAGAAAACCTGAAGAAATCCTGTAATTTCTTTTGATTTTCGATGAAAATCCCAATTTTTTCCCAAATTCGTCAAAAATTTGCATATTCAAAATTGTAATTAATTATTTTAAAAAAAAATAATGGTCCAATTTGTTTTTCTTTTTCATATTCTTATTCTACTTGACTTGTTTTACGTGTGTGCCAATTTTCAAGTCGATCGGTCCATTCATTGCCGAGATTTGAGGGGGGGCCAAAAAGGCCCCCCCCCCCCCCCCCCAGTGGACTCAAGTGACCAAAATAACCCAGTGGGATTAGGGTTAATCTGACTTATAGCCTCCAAATTTAGGGTTAGTGTTAGGGTTAGGGTTGAAGCTAGCAATCAAAAATGATATATCCCCCTGAAGTGCAGGATTGCCGTTTCAACTTTCCTAACTCCAAACTTGACCCCAACCCGAACCCTAGCCCTAATCCCTAGTTCCTAATATAATCATAAGCCCCTGAATTCTAAATTTGCTATTAGACGTAATGGACTAGAATGCATGAGTGTGGACGAGCAGTAAGTGACTGTTACATGCTAATTACCCAGTATTTTGATAACCACAACTAAATTGATTTTTTTTCATTAAGAAGTATGCGCAGAAACTCGGCAACGAGACGGTCAATGGATGATTCTCATGCATTATGCTCCATTATTGTAAATGGCCATGATAATCAAATTTCTTTCCCTTCTTTCTCCATCATTTGCAGGGCTGTCGGTTGGGTAGACACGCCCCCATTGTCAAGACAGTACAGGACGGCATCATGAAGATCGGCAAGAAGTATGCGCAGAAAGTCAACAATGAGACAGTTGACGGATGGTTCTCATACATTATGCACCATTATAGTAAATGGCCATGATATTCAAATTTCTTTCCCTTCTTTTTCCATCATTTGCAGGGCTGTCGGTTGGGTAGACACGCCCCCATTGTCAAGACAGTACAGGACGGCATCATGAAGATCGGCAAGAAGTATGCGCAGAAAGTCAACAACGAGACGGTCGACGGATGGTTCTCGGAGGCTGAGCATCTTCCCGAGTTTGACAAACTCAAGCTCTATGCACAATTCTGCAAGGCATATGTTGGTGAGTCACCAAGTAACAGTGGAAAAGTTTTCATTTAAATGCTGGTTGATATTAAATGTTTCATTTCTTCAGCAAGATTTTCCAAACGCGTCTGTAAAGTGACTACAGAGGTTTAATTTTTATTAATTTTTTTAGTGATTTAGCGACGACTAAATATACCTTGTTCACTACTTGAACTATGACGGGCAGGAATGGCGATTTATCAGGCACCGACTTTGTAGGAAGAAAAAAAAAAAGGAACCTGACATGGTGTCACTAAAGACGCCCTAAAACAATAATCTACTCAACCAAAAATACTGTTCTTGGTATCATTTTCAATTTTCTTTACCTATCCAGTGAACCTAGTCATGTTTCTACATCATAGCAAGTATCCTGTTCTGTTTTTTGGGGGCCACCTTGTATATATGTTTATGCAGCCAACCTGTCTGTGGTGGCCACAAAAAAGTGATCCTATGAAATACGTTATTGTGAAACCTGTCTATAGATGTCACCTGCCTACAGTGGCAACTTTTCTTGTTTTTCATGTTATACACAGAAATACATTGTTATAGAAACTGCCTATAAATGTGAAATCTGAGAAAAAACAAACAAATATACCCTTTTGTTTCCACTTTCCAGCTCCAATCCTGAACAAGGACCAGCCGGACGCCAGCATGTTCCGCTCCAGTCGCCACCATTCCATGGCAAACTACCCCTCCACGGCCACTGGACTCAACTACAACACTCCATCCAGCTATGTGGTGGGCAGTTCCAACTCGTCGGGTACGGGGATGTCCGGCCAGGGTCACGTCGAACAGAATACGGACCCCGGCAGCACCAGTATGCCTGCTCCTAGCTCAACGCCCAGCAGACCTGCTGGTAAGTGGAGGATGGTAATGATGTTGACAATGATGGTGGTGGTGGTGGTAGTGATGATGATAATGGTGATGGTGATGATGATAATGGTGTTGGTGATGATGATGATATTGTTGTTGTTGGTGGTACTGATGTTGACAATAATGGTAGCGGTGGTGGTGATGGTGATGGTGTTGTTGATGGTGATGGTGATGATGATGATGACAATGATATAGTTTTGGTTGTGTTTGTGATTATGGTTATTAATTTCATAATTGATTATCTTAACGGAATGGCCAGGTTAATGATATCACATCCATCTATATCCATTGATTCCACAGCCAACAGGCAGGACTCGAAGCAGGACCCTAGCGGTGGTGCCATGTCGGACAACAAGGAGAACAAGCCCCGAGGCAACGCCCTGGAGACGGTAACCCCGCGCGAGAGCGAACAACCTCCGGCCGTGGTCGTCTACATCGTTGACCCGTTCAGCAGAGGGGAAGAGGCGGAGGAAGAAGGAGAGGTTTCCGTGGCAACCCTAGGCCTCATGCACTGCTTTGCAGAGATCTTTGACAACCTGCAGGCATCGCTGCAGAGGAACATTGCATTCCATGTAAGTTTTTATTAATCTGTACAAGTTAGGAAAAAATTATCACTTAGTTCTATCATTCAAGATGACTTTGTAGCCATAAATGTAAGCTAGAAGTGTTTTATGAATAATTTTTTTTGCCCAGATAGAACATTTGGACTAGTCTAACCCTTAGTTTTCACAACTTAGCCAAAGCATTTGCTTCACTTCGCTGATTAGTAAAACTTCTTTTTATATTTGGTACCTTCTGAATGTAATACTGCTTCACCCATTGGTTAACCTCACATTTGATCAAACCCTAACTTCTCATGGTTCGTCAAACAGTTTTGATTTTAAAGGGATCTAGTAACTTTGTTGACATGTGCAAAAAGTGATGAAGGGTTGATGCAATGTATATTGTTGTTATCTCATATGTCCACAGGGTATTGTGTGAACATTTCAAGTCAAATGTCCATTGCATGGCCAATTAATGAGCGAAAATGCAAAGTGATATTCACTGACTCACTGCACTCAATTTGTAACTCCGGGGAGTTTTTCTTATCTGAATACTTCAATCGTACATATCTTTGTAACGAAAGGGAAATTTGAAAAACGGAAACCGGTCCCTTGATTTTATTGTTAATACGAATACAACAAGGTATGATGGAACCGCTAGAATTAAAATTTTATTTTGAGGATTTGGAGATTTGGACAATGTTAATTCCCTTTAAATGTAAAAACTGCTCAAAACTGCTCATCCGCTATAAATGCAAGTGTAATCAAATGTAAGTCCATGTAGCAGAGCTTTGATTTATGGTTGTTCTTCATTTTCGTATGTTCCAACAGGTGATTCCACTCCATGAGGTGCTACAGGTGGCCAACAGCGAGGTGTCGGCCCGATTCATCAGCCAACTCAAGGCGGTAGCCTTCTCGGTCTTCACACAGTGCCGGAGATACCAGAGTCCCACCATCCCCGGTCGGAGTCTTACTGGGTTCGGGCCCGCCTCTGACCTCGACAGGATGATCGTCAGCAAAAACGTAAGTAAACTACCAAAAAAAAAAAAATAATAAGTTATAGAAATGTTATCATTGAAATCTGCAAACCCTGAACATTTCTTAGTAGCATGCAACGGCCAGCATTCCCTTCTTCTATTCTGTGTCCTGTAAAGTTCACCATGCTGTACAGAAAGATTGATTTAATAATAATCGTGTAAAGCGCTATATAAATAACCGTTAATATTATTATTATTATTATTGTAACCTTCTCTTCGTACACAGGTGGAGCACAATGAGGCTCGTCTGTACGCCCCTCCCTTCATCCTCGCGCCCATCAAGGACAAGCAGACGGAGCTCGGCGAGTCCTTCGGTGGGCTGCGGCAGGCCAGCGGGGAGCTGTTCTGCAGCTACTGCCTCTCGCACGACCAGCGGTGGCTGCTGGTCTCGTGCACAGACTCCAAGGGAGAACTGATGGAGACGCAGGTCATCAATGTCGATGTGCACAACAGGTAAGAATGATACTGATGACGATGTCGGTGATGATGATGGTAGTGATGATGGTGGTGGTGGAGACAATGGTGATGTTATCCATGGCCATGATGATCGTAGTAATGATTATTGATGGTAAGGATCATGATGTTGAAGGTGGTCATTAGTTGAATATTTCACACCTTTTAAATTTTTTTTAAATAAACAGCAAAAGGAGGAAGAAGGTCTCTGTGCGGAACATTGCCCTGATCAGCCTGTGGGACTTCCTCATGGGCATCATGTCCAGGAGTTCCATCCCCTGGAGGCTGGTCATCGGGAGGCTGGGACGTCTCGGCCAGGGAGAGCTCAAAGACTGGAGCGTGCTGCTCAGCAGGAAGAACCTGGCGACCTACAGCCGGATCTTGCGTGACCAGTGCAGCATGTGTCGGGTCCCGGGGACCTGTGACTACCCCTGCATCCAGAGTGCCTGTCTGGTCTCCATGGAACCCGAACCTGGACTACGCATCATGGCAGGTAAGATGGAACTCTATCGTCATGAGAGATTGATTTGGGGGGGGACCTGTGCCCTATGTCCTTAGTGCCTGTCTGGTGCCCATGGTATCAGACTCTTTCCAGCATAGCTTAGATTTTGGCTCAATTTTGATGTTATGACAAGCCGCCACACCTACTTTTTTATGCCTCCACCAACAAAGTGGGTGGAGGCATTATGTTTTTTGATGCCTATAATATTTAATTCCTCAAAATTTTAATTTTTAGTGAAAAGTACCGAAGAGGTTATTTTGCCTTCAAATGTTTGGAAAATAGAATATCGACCATATTTGCTTAAATATATGGTTTCATGCATTTAATGTGTTTGATAATCCAGACCATCGATGGTTTATATACATGTATCTTTTTATTTTCTCTTTGGCAGATATGGTTGCAGCAGACAAGTGCAGCAAGAACAGCCAGCGGGATCAGCCCAGCTGCCAGCTCCACACCCCGGACGATGCCAGCTGCACCCACATCATGGTCTTCCCCACCAGTGCTACCAAGCAGGCTGCTGGTCCTAACCTACCCCAGGATCAGGTAAGAGTCATGCTGAGGATGATGATGATGATGGTGATGATTATGGTGGTGATGATGATGATGATGATTATGACAATGACGGTGATGATGATGATGTTCGGGACGATGGTGGTGCAGTTGGTGATGGTATTGGTGATAATGATAACATATTAATAATTATGATGGTGACAACAAAGAAGTCAATGCCAATGGGAGTGTTTGATCATTATAATGATGATGATGACGGTGACCAGGAAGTTGATTTTAAATGATAACAACAAATAAGACAATGACATTGATAGTGAAGGGTGATTGAAGAGGATGAAGATGATGATATTTGTGTGAGGATGTTGGTTATCATACTCAAAAGGAATACAGCAAATTCTAACTCAAAACCTAATCTCTAACTTTCTCATAGGCCACGCGAGCTCGCAAACCCACCGACCTCCAGCTAGGGTTGGAGGGTGAGGACGCAACGCTCCTTGGCGATGACGTTGTGAACATCCTAATGGTATGGTTGTTAAAGATGTTGATATATGAGGAGAGGCTGGTTATCGTACTCTAAATAAATGCAAACCATTTCTAACTCATACTCTTTTATCTCTGCCTTGCTCACAGGACACGCTAGCTCTGAACAATACAGACCTCCAGCTTGGCTTGGACGGCGAGGACAACTTCTTTGACGATGACCTCATGAACATTCTGATGATGCCGGACGCATCGGACCAGATGCCCATGTCCATGCAGCTTGAAATGGACCAAGAACCCCTGGGGTCTGGTGGCCCTGCGCCCGCCAGCCTTCCGGGGAACAACCAAACAGTACAGGTAAGGGTCTCTTCTTAAACTGGCCCTGCAAACCAAATAGTTACCTTATTAGTACATTGAACGCTCCTTTTCGGTCAATAGTCCAACTTGAGTTTGTATAAAAATGGACTGGAATAACAGAAAATGACATGTTTCGACCCGTTTCATAGCCTTCCATGAACTGCTTAGCCCCGCCCCTTGAAAGGACACCATTGCAGGCAGAAATTGCACTCGTCTTTACAGATAAATGCAAACTTCCGCCAGCAATGGCGTCACATGCCTTTTCTGTAATGTAGACAAGCTAATCTTTTGGGGACGTTCCCATTAGTGAAAGCGAATGTGTCGTCAAGCAGTGCTGGCCGCTAGCCCAAGCACTTTCTTTATTCTACAACAGCTGCTTAGCCCTCTTATTTCATCTCCTCTGTCTGCACATGGATGTAATACAATATCTTTTGTTTCTTTCTCTGTCTGCCCAAAGTTACCCAATGCGCTGTTGGTACCCTTGCGTTGTCATACACAGAAGATTTTTTAAACATTTCTTTTCTTCCTTCATCTCTTTCTTTGCCCGTGTATCCATAGCAAACCAATGTGCGTGAAGCGGTGCTGCCCGCCGAGCCCGAGGACCTCGTGATCCTGCAACAGCCACTGGCCCTGGGCTACTTTGTCTCCACTGCCAAGACCGGACCGCTGCCCAAGTGGTTCTGGTCAGCTTGCCCCGAGGCTGAAACCAGTTGTCCTGTCTTCCTAAAGGTGAGGTTTGAGCTGAAAAATGGAAAAAAGGGGAAAATACAAAATTACCACGCATTAACCTGCAAAACAAACAAAGACATTATCGGCTTCCATTTTTCTCTTTTAAGTATGTATAATTCAATATAAGTAATATTGTCTACAATCCTCATCATTATGACCCGGACTGGACCTTCCTGAAAAAGTAATCAATTATTGGGTCGTAAAAAAAATATACCAATTGAGATTAGTTGTCAGGTTGATATTATTCTGCTTTAATTTATGATTGTCGTGAGTATGACTAATAATATGATTGTTTTTGTAATGTCCTCCTCCCCCAGGCTGCCTTACATGTGCACAACCCGTCAGAGCAGCCAAATGACGACATTCTCCAGACCAAACACACTCATCCCCTCGACGCTGTCCGTCCACCAGAGGTTCTCAGGTCAGTACGATGTAGAGTGTAACATATTTAATTTTTTCTTTTTTATAGAGGGTAAAATGGACCATAGAATCGTCAGACCAAATAATCAAACCTGTTTAGAGTAACCACTAAGGGAAACAAGAAAAGTGACCATAGTAGGCAGGTGCAATCTAAAGACGGGTTCCATAGCAGTGTTTTCTCTGCAGGGGATCACTTTTGGTGGGCACTATAAGCAGATTGGTTGCTATAGACAGGTTTGATTGTATTTCAATGTTTTTAAGGGGTTAAATAGACCGTAAAATAAAATCCTCAAACAAGTAACTGTGTCATGACCAGTAACCCGTTCATCCAGTAGTACGTGAACAGAATGTTGGTGTCGCAACATGCAACTGCTTTTGTGATTCTTTAATTTGTTTCATGAAGCTAAAATTGAATGCGGTCTTCTCAATTTATCTTGTAGGTCAGTCCCATTTAATTTCACGTTTGTAACATCAAGAGTAGGTTGTTAACATCTCTTACTGATCATAAACTCTGCTCCACAGTACCTTCGATAGATGCCAATCTTTTACAATGATCATCATGATAATAATAATTCAAGTTTCTCATATAGCGATCTTCACTTGGTAACACAGTGCTTACAAACAATTAATACATTAATAATATCAAAGGAAGAAGAAAAAAATGCATACAAATTTATTATTTTTATTATGTGTATATCTCTTCCTTTTATTCCTAATGCAGGTATGTGCTAGAGACTTACAACAGCCTTTCGTGGCTGACCGTGGACCCTGCCAGCGGAGATCGACGTTCTTGCCTCCCAGTCCACATGGTGGTACTGGTACAACTCTACAACACCATCGCCTCTCTACAATAGGTGGCTGCCACTCTCTGTAATGAGTGATAGGACACTCTCTATTGAAAAACTGTGGTTGTGAGGAACGACTTTACAAAATTTACAGTCTGTCTACAATTGCTGGCGCTAGACGTTTCCTAAAGGTCAAATTTTGTTCTGCTTCTACTCTACAACACCATCGCCTCTCTACAACAAGTGGCTGCCACAACACCCATAGAGCTCTCTGTGATAAGTGAAAGGACACTTTATTTGGCTATGAGAGACCTGTCATGAGGGAGGACAACTTGACAAAATATGTGTCTAAAATCAATCAATGATTGCTAGTCATTTCATAAAGGCCTGATCATTGCTACGTCTCTACTACACCATCACCTCTCCGCAATAAGTTATGAAGAATTGCCCATTTTGTTCTCTTCAATGACTAAAAAGGAACTCACTCACCTAGGAATTGTGGCGGTACAACTCTACAAAATCGTTGCCTTTCGACAATAAATGGCTGCCACTCCTTCAGCGACTGCGACATCTCCGCCTCTCTCCAATGAGTAAACAATATCTTCTTTTTAAGGACTTGTTGTTGGTTTGACCAGCAAAGCTCTTCAACATTGTTGCCTGGTACCGGTAATAAATGGCTGCCACCCATGCTCTGCACCAGTGACTAACTACTAATCACAACAACAACAGCAACAGTGACAACAAGAGCCATTGCCCGGATCAATTTGGAGACTTGGTGAATAACCAAACTACTCATTCTCAAAACAAAACAAACGATTGCCTTGCTCCGTTTGGGGACTACAATTTCCTAAAGAACTTGTAATACGGTCTCTACTTGCGGTTGGACAGCTTAATTCGGTCACCCGTGACCATCGACTGTACTGAAACGAGTCTCTCTACTTGCGGTTGGATATGTCAGTTCGGTCACCCGTGACCATCAACTGTACTGAAATGAGTCTCTACTTCTGTAGCAGTTGGACATCTAGATTTGGTCACTCGTGACAATCGACTGTAAAAACTTTGACGACGCGACATCTGCAACATGTGCGAAATGAAGTCTGCAACGCTAATGAAAGGGAGTCGAAAAAGAAATTCAGTGAAGGGATGCTGTTCATGATAGAACATGTCTACCTTTTCTCTTTCCATTTTTTTTTCTCTTCTTGAGAAAGGAAGTTTGCTAGGGCCCTGTTTTATAATTATTTGTTTACGTCTTATTGTTGTAATTTTATAATGCTCGTAACCAGTTGCTAATTAAACCAATATTTTGTTTCCAAAAGGCTCTTATCCACAATCTTTGATCCTAAACCAGGCTTATGTATTTTGGCAGCGAATCGACCGTCAGACTGTTTTTCAAACCAAAGCATTTCAGTTAGAATATTCACCAACAACCCCTGCATTCCATTTCACTGTTGTGTTCATTTTGTATTTCTTCACTTGCACACGGTATTGAATACGCGAGTTTGAAAAAGAGGACAAATCGATGAGAATATGTAAGTTATAAGATGTCTTAAGAGATTGTTATATGGCGATTGCTGGTTAAGTTATTGATGAATGATGAGAGTTATTATTGGAGATTAAAGTGACGAAAGTAAAAGGGAGAGTGGTGAAGAATTTTGTACTTGAAATCGTGGTATGACAAAGCCATACAGGTACATGGGCATTCATATTGCAAAAGAAAATTAAATAATTAATGGTGAAAACAGACAAATTTGGACTGAATGTCAGAAAATATTGCAATATGTATTTGACAATCGTATTAGGGTAGAGTGGCTTAACTGACACTTTGTATTTGATCACTGCTTGTTATTTCAAATGACATGATTCAAGGCACGATGGCTTTGGTTTGATTTCAAGAGCTGTATGTATATTCGTGAAACCCTGGCAGCTGTAATTGGCAACTGAAATAAAATAAATTAATACAATCTGCTTACTAAAGCCCTAGCTTCCAAAGCAGACTTAACTAGTTGCCAACTAAGCTAGCAGGGTCTTATGAATATGGGCCCTGGGGGTTGTTGCATACAAAGTTGCGATCAATCGAAAAGTTGCGATTAACCGCAAGTCTGAAAATGCGCCTAAATTCGCAAATCTGATTGTCTCAAATGCGCTTATTTTCTGACATTTTCTGCATTCAATCGCAACTTTGCGATTGATTGCAACTTTTAAAGCAACTTTGAAAGCAACACCCCCAGGTTTGTCAGTTATGAGTTGGTATTCACTATGAAAAATGAAAGATGGCAATCCAAATCTGTGGCCCTGTAACATGAAGACTAACGATAGATCTTAACGATTAATGGTTCAATCAACTTATCGATCATATAATCAGTTAATAAATCGTACAACTAATCTTTGTTACGGGGCGCTGAACTTTCTCCGACAGTAATGGATGTAAAACACGAGAAGGTAGCGCAACACCTCAATTTATGTCCAAAAGTTTGTGCAAACTTTCAGAGCCAAATGTACTTACACCTATTAATAGGCATCTTCTATTATGCCAAATGCAATGCCAACCTACATGTATGTGAGGGGTTTGCATTTTTCAGAGTCCTATTCATTGATATGCAAGAAGCACTGTATTCCTCGTTATGTATGTACAGTGAAACCTCATTATAATGAGCACCTCGGGTCCGTTGAATTTCCCTCGTTATACCAGGTACCTTGTTGTATCGGGGCTTAAAAACAATGAAATACATTGAACCTGGACATATGAAATTACCTTGTTATAACACAGCTCATTATAAAGAGGTTTCACTGTAGTATTATGTTGGGTTGGAAGGAGTTGAAAATTATGATTTTCTTGAGATATTTGCTCATTATGTAGTGCTCGTAAATTTCTTGGTAAAGGGACAGATTCCATGGACCGCATGAAAGCATTTTTGATTCCATCGTGGAATATTGTTCCATGGTACGGGACTTGTTTAGATATGCTATCCACACTCACACACACACACATAAACAAAAATACACAAACAGTCACACACATACACACTAGCATACACAGAAACACAGTAAACTTACCAACATCCACTCATACAAAAACCACACACACACATTCCCAAAAGATACACTCTCACATAAACACACACACATACAATGCCATTGTCAAACTTGTGTTATTTGTCTATACTTTTTCATCACTTCATGATGGAACCCTTTTTGTTTTTTTGAATAGTATTACCTTTTCAAAGTTTATCAAAGATTTGTTTGTTCTGGTCATCATGTTATGTTTTGATTGGCTGTTATGGTGATGTAATCTTACAGTAATTGTCAATGTGCTATTTTGCTGCCCCTTCCAAAAAGAGTTGTATCTTTTTTTTCCTCTTGTTTTTTTTTTATTAAAGCATATTTTTATATGTACAATTTGTGTACTTACAATCAATATTTCCACTATGTTTAATTTGAGATATATCTTTTTTTCTCTTTTTTTGGTTACATTTGACAAGTTTGCAATTATGAATGACACATTGTGCATTGAATATTCTAAGCAGCCACTGCAAAATAATAATTTAAAGTTAATTCAATATTTAAATGATAATTTTTCAAATTAATTTAATGAAATAATGATGTTGAAATAGACATCGAGTCCATAGCTGTATATGTATGCAAGTTCATAATGTTGTATTGCAATTTGTTTATGAATGATATTGAGTAGGTGCTAAAACATTGGTTCCTGTCTTTGGAAAAAGAGCTCGCGTGAGTATCGCAATGATAAAAATTGAAGCCATTATTTATTTCTAGTGCGGATGAATTGTGTCATTGCATATGTGAGGTCCATTTGTGATCAAAGTGATCAAAACAATGTAACTTGTTAAGATGTATGCGCGATTTTGACCTTGTCAATTAGCAAGCAACTTGACATCATCTTATAAAGGAAAGCGAAAAGAACAAACTTACTTGTTCAGATGTTCTATATGTAAAGTCAAATTGGTCAATTGAAAGGAAAGGGTGAAAAAAAAAGGACTCTAACTCTTTATTAAAGGGATCTAGTAACTTTGTTGACATGTGCAAAAAACTGGCAAATGGTTGATAAAATGTGTATTTCTGTTATTTGATATGTCCACTGAATAATGTGTGAAATATCAATGATAACTAAATGTCATAATAAGACCAAGTAATGAGCGAAAATGCAAAGTGATATTTGCTAATCTCATTGCACTGACTTTATACTCTGTTATAGTTATCTACTGGATAATTAATAAACCTGTTATAATTATCTACTGGATAATTATAAACCTGTTATAATTATCTACTGGATAATTATAAACCTGTTATAATTATCTACTGGATAATTATAAACCTGAACACATCAATCATACATATCTTAATAACGGTAGAGAAATTTTGGAGACCGAACTCATTCCTTGCTTCTATTGTTATACGAATACCAAGTTATTTAAGAACCGCTAGAGTTTTAATTCAATTTTTTGGATTTGACAATTTTACTAGATCCCTTTAAGATGTAAACATGAAGTGTAATTGGTCAATTATCAATGAACTGGACATTGGAACGAAGGCGGAAAGGACAGTCTAACTCGTTGAGATGGATACATGAAAAAGAATTAGAACATTAGCAAGCAAGTTAAAATTGGAAGGAAAAACAAAAAAGGACTGTCTATTAAACTGGTAATGATGTTTATTAGCAATCCATTAGAAACTGGAAAGATAGGAGTGAAAAGGAGTATTTAACTATATGATTTATCTTTCCTCAGATCTTTATGCAAACTGGGTTAATATGAGAATAACCACATTACTTTGGATGCAAGTTACATACCGAGTCGGCTTGTATGCTTAATGCCCGCAGCAATCGTATCATTAGTAATTGAACATCAATGGAAATTAGTGGAATTAGCATTTCATCCTTGGGATTAACACAAAAAAAACACATTAATATTAGGTTGGTGTTCAATTCAATACTAAGATGAAGTAAGAAATTCACTTAGCATTTTGCTAGGCTGAGAACTTTACTTATCTTGTATTAAAATTGTGTTTTTTTTTTTTTGACTTTTACTTCAGTAAAACAAAATCTAAATGTAATATTTTAAGATATTATGACTTCAACATTTTGGTATGATTTTCAGAGGGGGGGGGGGGGGGGGGGGGGGGTGATGAATAAATTGAATCCCAATTTTGGCTAAGTAATTAACTTAAGCTAAATACTAAGTAAACTGCTTAAATGTTGACTCAAGTATGGAATTGAATACCGGATCAGATACTAAATTTGTCATCGAAAGATATTTTATTCTGGATATGTGATAAATATGAATAGTTTTCCTTGCTTTATCAATATTTGTTATTAGTTCTTTTCTTCTTTTTTTTCCTACTATTACTCCTGTTCTATTTACATTTTTTTTTAAGAGCTCAATCGTGTTAACAATTTTGTTGAATGATAAAAACAGGTTATTCCTCTTCGGTTACCATCTAAACATTTGCTATATTGATTTACTCACTGTATTTGCAGGAAGAAAGATAGCATGATTTGACTTTGATTTTCTTAATTTGGTGGATATGTAGGTAATTTTACAAGTGCTTGGATGGAAAATTAAGTTGTGGTAATCGGTAGAAGAGCAAATTTCACGCCACAATGAAAAATTAGGGGGAAAGAAATTGGGCATACATGTTAACTGGCGTATTTGAACAAGTTTATGTTTTGTATTGAAATCTACCGATTCATAATGTCTGTTCTTTATAATTTCTTGCATTCAAGTAAAAAGGAGGCCTAATTATTTGAAGGAAAACAACAAAAATGACGAGATCGAGCATACAACAAACAGCATTTCTGTACCTAGAGCGAGAAGAGAATTGAATTATGAATTATAACGAGTTGAAATGTTGAACTACTATGTATTCCATCACGCTACTACAGTTAGATCTCTTTTAAAAAGAGCTTGTACTCAAAATGTATATTTATTACTGTACAAAGATGTCAGTATTTTTTCTTTTCAAAAGTGATGATTCTGAACCAAACTTTTTTGCAAGAGTGTAAAAGATAAGATTTGTATTGTGGAGATCGTCGACAGCATTTTTGATGGTACATGTAGTGACTTTTGACTTACTAAGTATCTTAAAAACTCAGAATTGTTCTATTTTTGATCTGTAACTTAACGAAGAGAGAGAGAGAGAGAGAGTGACAGAGAACATAGTAATATTGAAATGACTGACTGTATTATATTGTAAACTATGGAGAATATTTCACAAGTCGACTATTACACAACACATTATTATTGTAGAGCAGAGAATCTATGAATAATATATTTTCCTTTCATTTCTGACATTTGAAGATGAACTGAAAATGTCAGAGGATGTTGATTTGAACATTTTTTTAATGTACGTAAATGAAAAGCCAAATTGTATTTAATCGTGAATTTTGTACAAAAAATCAAAAGTTGAAACTGCACCTTTCTGTATTAATATTATTATTCTGCAAGTATTGTAAATTCTGAATATACGAAAAAACTGTACATAATGAATCATTATTTTGTGTCTTTGTGTCATACGTGTATTATTGGAGACAAAAAAATCTAAAAATGAAAATGTCTTTTTATCATTACAAGCTAAGGAAAATTCTATGGTCATTTTTTTATTGTTGTTGTTACTTAGTTCTTGCTGAGAGATTATCATATCAAAAGGTGTCAGTGTATGTTGAAAAGGTACAATCTTTTTTTATATTTTTGTCCGTCTTTAACGTACATCTCTGGAACGTGGGAATTAGGATCGTTGTTTGACTTGATTGGAAACGGGGGACGCATTGTGGTTGTAGGAGCCATCTCTAATCAGAAAACGAGAAGATAATGTCGCTCCCCGCGTTATCCCGTGGTGTGTACCTTTTCTTCGTTCTTTTTTTTTTTTGGTCGATCTGTCAGGAAAACAAATTGTAATGAAATGTTCTTTCACGTCATCATTGAGAAAGCAGAAAGACAGATGATTTATATATATATACTTTTCCACGTGATTTGTAGAATAAAGTAAGTTATTCGTCTAGCCATAAAAAAGAGAATTAATGGGGTTATGCGTTCTAATTTTGTCTTTGTGCATTTGTGTTCAACTGGTAATTGTGATGATGGTGATGATTATGGTATCGATGATGATGATAATGGTATTGATGATGTATGATGGTGGTGATGATTGTGATGAGGATAATAATAATGATGCATGATGAGGATGATGATTGTGATGAGGATAATGATGAATGATGAGGAGGATAATGATGGTGATTTAGATTATGGTATTTGATGATGCGTGATGATGATGATGATGATGATGCATGGTGATAATAACAGTTATGGTCATGATGATGGTTGTGGTGGTGGTGATAACAATCATGATGATGATGAAGATGACGACGACAATGATGGTGGTGGTAATGATGACAATGATGTTGATGGTGGTGGTGTTGGTGTTGGTTGAGATGATGGTGACAATAGGGGTGCTGGAGATGATGTTAGCAATGGCAATGATTATGGTAGTTATGATTGAGAGGATTGTGATGTTCGAGGTGGTCATTAGGCCATGAAAAATAAATGGTTGGATTGGCGTAACCCGCCCGACCCTAAAAATACCGCCGACCCTAAAGGTTTTTTCTGATTTTTTTTTTTTTTTTATTAAAAAAAAAAAAAAAAAAAAAAAAATATATATATACCGTGGGTGCTAGAGAACCCGGACAGTCACACACAACACAGATAGCACAGTGCGTCATTGACTTTGTACACGCACCGTGCGCGGTGTCCGGGTTCTCCTGCACTGCGATAAATTGAACCTTCTTGCATGAAATCGCGCCGTGCGGAAACCCGCTTTGCCGTTGAGCGATAATTTTTTATCAGCGAAGGCACCGCGATATTACGGTCCAATTGGTGTAAGTTTCTACCGAAATGAACTACTGAGCGTAGATTTACAAAAGCGAGAATAAAGATTATAAAAATTGTAATCTCAAATTATCGTGAATAAAATAAAAAATAACAAATGTTGGAGTTTAAAGACTGACTTTCAAGCGATTTTCTGGATAACCAGGAGGACTACAGAACAGCAATATACATGTATTTTATGAGCAATATGCAGATAAATCGTTTGATATAAGTTTCGAGTCGCATGTTCAGTGCATTCTCGGCAAATCTAATTTCAAAGGTAGCCCTGTCCATTTTTTGGCCGGGTTCTCCCCCCGTCCGGGTTCTCTAGCCACTGCGGTATATATATATTTTTTTTTTTTTTTTTCCAAAAATGATGCGATATGTGTTATTTGTGTGTTATATGTGTGTTTTTGTGTATTTGTGCGAATCCTGAAAAGAAAAAAGAAAAAAAAACAAGAAAAAAAACCCCCTACCTACGTACCCTAACGTTTGGTTGCCCGTTACTCCAATCCAACAAATTTTTTTTTGTGGCTTAGTTAGGGCAATGGTGACTATGCTCATATAATTCAATGGCAGAGGCATCCATTTTGACAGTGCGCAGTCGAAGATCCAGTTATAATATATATCCAGTCTAGTTATATATGCAAATTGTATTTATCTATGCAAGATGCAAAATAAAATGTTATTTCAGTCATGAAAACTGGAAAATATTTCTACATCAAACAATGACTTCATTTAAAGACTGTGTATAAAGTAATGTTGATAACATGTTAATGATTGTGGTAGTATACAGGGTGACCCAAATAAAAACGGAACAGCATTTTCACAAAATATTGGAAAACTTTGGCCAGTTATTTTTACATCTTTTGCTTTTCATAGAAGTGAACAATACATATCTGCGCCCCTTGACTAAAACACAAATTGTAAAGAATGCTAATTAACAATGTGTATTCCCTTCTCGATTCTATGACAGGCAAAAGATGTCAATTAACAGGCCAAACTTTCGTTCAAATTGGTCAAACTTGAAACCTGACATAGGGACATGCGACCTAGAACGAAAACTGCTTATCCAAATCTGCTGATCATTTTTCTCAGTAAAAGAGTCCTCATCCATTTAACAATTTGAGTGCCAGGGATTGTAATGCTCTATGGCATTTGTGTGTATTGCAACTCGCAAAAATGCGAGCTTAATTGGCACTTGAGGAGTTAATCCCGTCCCCCTGTCCATAGTATATGGGAAGTATGCCTTTCTGTATTGTTTGGGCCACCCTGTATAGTGGCGATCTGTAGTACAAAATATGATGACATAAGTGGTACCCTGGGGTACCAAACGAATATCCGCCATTTTGTTTAATTATTTATTTATTTTTTAGGGCTGTACCAGGGTATAGCGTGCATACAATCGCGCGCTGCACTGCATGCACAACGCAATACGGTTGTGCTTCGAGTGGACACAAGATGGCGCTACACAACGCGGTACCCCGGGGTACCGCGTGTGTCATCATATGGTGAATGACTGGTTATCATTTGTGATCGGCTATAGCAAAACCCTGCACTTGTTTACTTGGTAATTCATGTTTTGAAGAAATTGGCATTTTAAGTTCACATAATGTGTATAAAATTGAAACGATCATATCTTTGCCAATTATTGACCAATTTGTTAGAACAAAGCATGAAATGAAAGCTTGTGATGAGTCCTTTCTAATGGTATGAACATCTACATTTTGATTGTTACGGACAGTGCAGGGTTTTGCTATAGCCGGTCACATTTGATAACACACAGAATCACAGATACATGAAGTCTAATGGTACACTTTCAACATGAATAGTGGTACAAAGAGAAATTCACATACAACCATCTATTTATAATAAAGATACTTTATTCAATTACAAATTTTACATTTGAAACAGATGTAGATTTCTGACTTTTGTATAAAATTACGAGATATTTACACAACAATATACACATATACACAAATAAAATATAATGTACATCTTTATTGGCTAGTTGAGATAGAATGAGTATGTAATACAGAGCTGATAATGTGAGATGAGACAAATAGAGAAATGAGATACATATAACTTTGAAAATACATCGGAACTTTGTTATATATAACAAAAAGACCATGAAAGCAACCTTGTTATATATAACCAGGTATCTTATTTATATATCAGTGTACAAAATATCATATAAAGAACTTGGACAACCAGAATCACCTTGTAATAAAGTTTTTTTTAAATAATGTTAAAGCTCTTTATTACAATTAAGTTTTTTTTAAATGCACCATTTAAATCCCTTTTAAGGTGTTAGTGTCTCTCGTTACTTTTCTTTAATGCTTTGAGAGTTGTAAGAAATTTGACTCGTTATAGGATCACAAATTGTATTCAATATGCGGTAATGGAAGATGTTTCATATCTTTAGAACAAGAAATGGTACAGTAAGATGGGCAGATGGATGGATGGATGGATGGAATGATGGACGGATGGAAGAATGGAAAGATCAAATGGATGAACAGATGGACGGACGGATGGAAAACCTGAATACTTCATTCTTCTGACCACATGGCGAGTCAAATAATTTTAAAAATACTTTGAAAGATAATATTAAGGCACACATTTTGTCACATTTATGACACTTATAAGTTTCTTTCTTCAATTACAGAGCACTTCAAGTTAAAGAAACTAAAGAATACAAAGTATTTTGGCACTTATTCCATAGTTGATGACTTGTAAACTAGGTCTGCAGAAAAAGCTCCATGAAAATAAACACAGTAGTGATTTTAGGCTATTTTTCTGATGCCAAATCTCACTTAGCAGCCAGTTTACCCACATATAGGGTCCAAAATCAGCAGCGTGATGGACACTTCATCGGCTTTTGTTAGATTACGTCAACTAGAGAATTAATAGAGGCGTCGTGTACACAGAGACTATGGGGCGAAGTAATAGAGGGCAGCATAATCGATTTTGGCGATTTAAAAGGGGCGTTCCCAGGACAATTAGATATTTACTAATTACCCAAAAATTGATTGATTTCATGTGAAAGACTGCCAAATTCTTTTTCTTGAGGAAAAATTATATTACATAGAGAGAGCCTAATTGTGAAAATTAGGCCATCTAGACGCTGTAGTTCCTTTAAAGACATGAATGGCTCATTAGCATAATTCAACTTCATGCATATCATTTTAACTCTGGTTATTCTTGGCAACTTAAGAACTTGCCCAATGTTTTTCCAACATAACAACAGCAGGGCTCGACACTCGCACTGGCCCATGGCCAGTGAAATTGCACTTCAGGCCAGCAAAAATGTATTAAAGTCATATTTTGGTGGCCCGATCAGGCAAGCAGATTTTGAACCTGACATTGACAAAATGAGAAAAATCTTGTTTTCTTCCATGTCATGCTTCATCGATAATCACAGGTTTGATCAGGAAAGAGTGATATTTGGAATAGTAATAAGGTTTTTACTCATGAAATAACATTTTTGGGCCAGTAAATTTTTCTTTCGGGCCACCAGAAAAGGGGAAGAAATTACTTCACTGGCCCGACTGGGCCACTGACAAAAAAGGTAAGTGTGGAGCCCTGCATAATGTATTTAATTGTATTAATGAGGAACATGTTTAATTGGATCTCTTGTCTTCAGGTTATCATGAGGCAAGGATCGCACATTTTATAAATTTGAATGCCGTTGAGTGGAAACAATAGAAGGTTGTAATTGACACACTAAAATAAATATGTTCAGAATATATCTGCAGATAAATTTCATTATTTACAGCGAAAACTAATCTCACTTATACATTGTATAAATGAAGCACAATGAAGTAATTATTCAAGAGGTTTCATAAATCATTTCTTTTTGTTTAAATTTTTCTGGTGGATAAAGTTGTCAAAATGTTCATATATACTCCGCACAAAAAGAAACTGGACACTTATTTAAGACAACATATCTCATATTTGTTAACGATAAAATATATGTTATTGTATATCAAATTAAAGATAAAATTACCCTCTTCGATATTAGCATAGAATCCAGGAGAAATCATTCATGCATGACTTGTCACGGTCAATTAACCACCGCAAGGTCTGTTTTCAAAAATAGCAAAAATGGAACATCCATTCAACCATTTAAATGTTAAGAAGCATGATATAAATGCTATATTCATGACATGGCATAATTATGTCATTACAAATGTGATCTTTTTTAGTTTCATCTCAATAGAAAAAGTGTAAATGAAGACAAATTGTGAACGTTGTAGGTTTTATTTTCATCCAAATGTAACAAAATGGGGAATTCCATGGCTAAGGTTTATTCGTCGAAACTACAGTTTGTGCCCTTATTTCAGCATGAAACTTGGTATAAATTCTTCTCAAGGATTCTTTCTACTGTAGTCCAAAGATCTTCAAAATCTGATGTCACCCTTGGTCAACCATTTGGGCAGTCTCTAACATGCCACTTCTCTAGGTAACTATGGTTGAAATTGCAAGGGACACATGAAACAGACAAGCTTTATGCCTCAAAAACAGACCAATATGTTGATGTTCTCATAACTTGGCCCTGTTTTATTGGAAAATGTGTATTTTTGGAGTTTGTTTATGACAATAAGGTTGAATGGCGTCATAAAAAGACCCCGCACATCTTGTTTCAAGCAAGACGCTTACTTATTGCAGTCGAATGGTGCGGCCATCCATTGTTTTTGCTATTTTTGAAAACAGACCTTGCTATTGTAACGAAATAGCCCTTAGATAATGGCTAGATTCGTTAGATAATTTGTTGTAATTTGGTAAATATAATTACTGGCATAAAGTAGTATGGGCATGATGGATTTATGGTAATTGTTGCAAAATCCGGGCTAAGAATTGTGTTGTATATAATTTAATTGACTATACGGAAAGTAGTGGTTATAATTATGGATAATTCCTGGTGGAATTGAATTAGGATGAAGGAAAGGTTTTATAGATTAGATGATTATGGGGATAAATCTGGACACTGATTATGTATAAGGTAGAACAGTTTGGTAATTTATGATGGATGGATAATATTTGTTATGTGATTAATTGTGATTAGAATCGAGGAATCGATTATGGGTAAGTATTATATTAGGGATCGATCATAAGAAACATGGATCGATCGATCATAGTTTGTAATCGATTATACGATGTTGTAATATGATCGGTATTTTTGGATAGTCTTTAATTCATAGCGTTAATGATTGAGATTGAGTATGATTATGGATTATAAGATGGATAAAGGGATTAGATAACAAGTAATTTGACGGGTTAAGCATGGGAATTGATTCAAGTTTGGTAGAGTTATGATCATGTAAAGATTATGATTTGGGTCAATAACCAATATTATGCATTGTTCAATGTTGGATATACATGCAAGCATGAAGCGCTGTGTGAGACCCGTCGCTGCGTTGATCGAGGTATGTACTACGAGAATGTAGGACATGCTAATAAATTAACAAAGCCATGCAACTTAACGCATTCAGTGTTTTGATGTGTCTTAAACGTGTCTTACTGAGTAAATGAAGTTGCACTGTTGAATGTTTGAACGGGTGTCTGCTGCCAAAACGTGTAGTGATGGCATAAGCAGAGTGCCAATAACGGCATGTTGAGAGTCTAGTTCTGATAACTGACTGGGCCTGGGAATAATTGGAGCGAAGATCACAAGACTAGACAACCAGCGGGGACAAGAATCGGAGTTAAGCATGGGAATTGATTCAAGTTTGGTAGAGTTATGATCATGTAAAGATTATGATTTGGGTCAATAACCAATATTATGCATTGTTCAATGTTGGATATACATGCAAGCATGAAGCGCTGTGTGAGACCCGTCGCTGCGTTGATCGAGGTATGTACTACGAGAATGTAGGACATGCTAATAAATTAACAAAGCCATGCAACTTAACGCATTCAGTGTTTTGATGTGTCTTAAACGTGTCTTACTGAGTAAATGAAGTTGCACTGTTGAATGTTTGAACGGGTGTCTGCTGCCAAAACGTGTAGTGATGGCATAAGCAGAGTGCCAATAACGGCATGTTGAGAGTCTAGTTCTGATAACTGACTGGGCCTGGGAATAATTGGAGCGAAGATCACAAGACTAGACAACCAGCGGGGACAAGAATCGGAGCGAAGATCACAAGACTAGACAACCAGCGGGGACAAGAATCGGAGCGAAGATCACAAGACTAGACAACCAGCGTGGACAAGATTCGGAACGAAGATCACAAGACTAGACAACCAGCGGGGACAAGAATCGGAGCGAAGATCACAAGACTAGACAACCAGCGGGGACAAGAATCGGAGCGAAGATCACAAGACTAGACAACCAGCGGGGACAAGAATCGGAGCGAAGATCACAAGACTAGACAACCAGCGGGGACAAGAATCGGAACGAAGATCACAAGACTAGACAACCAGCGGGGACAAGAATCGGAGCGAAGATCACAAGACTAGACAACCAGCGGGGACAAGGACAAACCTGAGTCATCGTTGGACTGGAGGCAGGATTCTTAATTGAATCTTGCCGAGTCGTCGTTGGACTGGAGACAAAATCCTAAACAGGATTTTGCTGAGCATCGAGGGACTGAGAGGTACACAAGAAACCCTGGCGACTCAGCAACGGATTGGTTCATCGGAACCAAACAGCGACCGACGGGAGGCACTCAAGGATTACGCAGACCCGCGTCTGCCTCAGACGTACCACCCGGCTGCTCGCCTGAACGTCCTACACCAACAGAATCAGGTACGTTCACATTTAAGCCAACCAAGACCAGTCTGCTGCATCACATCTACAAACCACCATCCAGTGCAGAGCTAATAGGTCGTAGACTGCGACCAAACGAACTCACGAACTACGAGCTCGGAGAATCCTGGCCGGAACCGGTGGCGCGTCCAACAAATCGGCGACAACGGCATCCTGACAAATTCCGGAGGAGCCGATCATTGGACTTCCCGCCGTCCTTTTTCAACGAGGGTAGGCTGCGGCCGGTACGAGAGAGAATCAAAAAAGGGTGTTCTGCTACACTATTGTTAAATGATCATGGCAGTTCATGCATGAATGATTACACCTTTAATTTATATTCTGCCTGTAGAGGACTAAATTTCCTTTAATTTGATATATGATAATGTACACTCTGTCGTAAATAAATATTAAATATTTCAACTTAAACAAGTGTCTAGTTTCTTTTTGTGCGGAGTATATATTAAACCCTTTAAAACCCATGGCAGACCATTTGATTTTGGTATAACATGATTGTGTTCTTCATAGTAATCAACTTAAGTATCATTAGGCCTTTCTGAATGGGAATTAACATGCAAGGGGATACAATATTTATTTCAGTATGCAAGGGGATGCAAGGAGCACCTGCAATATTAGAGTGTCATGTTATATTGGCTTGCATGAGCCTAGATCTTTCATAACCGAGGTTGGGGGTTCAATTCCCAACCTGGAAATGCAGGTTCAGCAAGTAATCATTTCCACATTTGCAGCTCTCAACCCAGTCGTAGTAAATGTGTCCTTGGCAGGAAATAATCTCTTGGGATGCTTGAGTGCTTCACCTCTGGTTCTACTTCCCATTCACTGCAAGTGGGGAGACAAAAGAAGAGAACAAACAAAAATGAAAATTGAGTAGAAGACCATGAAACATTTAAATTTTTTATTTCTAATAGTTAAGATAATAATTGATAATGATGGTGATCAATGAATGAGAATAAGGAGGTAGATCAAAGTGGCAGAAAAGCAGATATGTTCTTATTAAAAAAAAAAGAATAATGATCAAATGGAAGAAAAGATAGAGATGAGAACAATTATATATTCACAACATATATAGAGACAATTTGGTTGTATTATTCGAATAAGTGAAAGGAAATAGATTAATTCCACCACAAAGTTCAGAAAAATAGGTTTCCAGAAAAATGTTATCATAATTTGAAAACTCATCATCATACTAAATTATATGTGCTCATGGCAGGGTCTGCAGAATAGTGAAATTGCACTTTGGGCCAGCAAAAATGTATAAAAGTCATATTTTGGTGGCCCAATCGGGCAAGCAGATTTTCAACCGGACATTAACAAAATTAGAAAAATCTTGTTTTCTTCCATGTCATGCTTCATCTATAATCACAGGTTTGATCAGGAAAGAGTGATATTTTGAATAGTAAAAAGTTTACTCATGAAATTTTTCTTTTTGGCCACCAGAATAGGGAAAGAAATTATTTCACTGGCCCGTCCGGGCCACTGACAAAAAATGTTAAGTGTGGAGACCTGCTATAACTTATAACTAACTTATATAAGAACAAAATTCAAAATAACATTAACAAAAAGTAAAAACTCACATGTATGTGCTGCCTTCATGACCCCACTCAGAAGATCTTGGCCCACCTTGGTCGGAGGAATTGGATCTGCAGTTGGGCTGGGGCTGGGCTTAGGAGCAGGCCCTGGCTTGGATCCCTGGGTATGTAAATCAAGATAGATTGAGATAGATGAAAGTTCATTTATGCCAATTAGAGATGTAAAATCGTGGAAGAATTGACCACTAAAAAATGTATTTATGTATTAGGGAGGAATTGGGTCTGCACTTGGGCTGGGGCTGGGCTTAGGAGCAGGCCCTGGCTTGGATCCCTGGGTATGTATTAAATGAATACAGATTGAGATAGATAATATAAAAGTTCATATACTCCAAGAGATGTTAATTCATGACACAACAGACCACTAAAAAATGTATTTATGTATTAGGGAGGGATTGGGTCTGGGCAAGGGCTGGGATTATATAGGAGCACGTAGGCCCTGGCTTGGATCCCTGGGTATGTATCAAATGAAAACAGAGTGAGATAGATATTCTGAAAGTTCATATATGCCAAGAGATGCAAAATCATGGCAGAACAGACTACTAAAAATGTATTTGTAAATTGAATAAATGAAGAGGAAATAACAATCTTGTCTCATCATTTGCAAGTCCATCATGTGCCTATAATATAGTCCCATTTTGAACAAAATTGCAGGCCTATCCATGACCTATTGACACCAGTATGTGAGAAAACAAACATATAATTTGATCAAGTTATCAACATGTTGATTAGCTAGACAATATAGTTTCTGATGTATATCAACCTGGTGACAATGTAGTTTGCAAGTTCTTATGCATATATGAGCTACATCTGGAAAAAAATTCTGATACAAAAAAGTGATTTGGTAATTCTACTATAATTTTCTGTTCTGAAATTCAACCTTTCTTGTCAGTATGACAAGTTACAAGCTAAATTAAAACGTCATACCCCAAAAGTTTCTTTTTATTGAAAATATATTTATACAGTGGGACATTGTTATAAAGAGCTGTGATATAACAAAACCCTCTGATAACAAGGTTATTTTGCTGGTCTCAGCCCTATATATAATCTTGTTTTTGTACACTGGCATAACAAGGTAATTTTCATGGTCCAAATGAACTTGTTATAAAGAGGTTAAACTGGATATAACATGGAAAGAAATAACTCACCTTCTTGAGCCGTTCTACTTCCCTCATGAGTTGTTCGATCCTGTCGTTGTCCCTCTGAGCTGCTTCTGCTCGTCTCCTCTTTTCCTGAGCGTACAAAAAAGTTGAAATGAATAATACACATTGAATTCTTACACTCATGTGACATTCTTAAGATATCATTTGTGTTTTTGTATTGTGAAATGTGCAAGAACAGGCAATCTTTTATGCAGTGAAAACAATGTGGGGACACAGGACAATATAAGCCACCAAAATACCAATGAACCCCAGTAAATTGGCAAAGAAAAAATATTGAACATACATTTTAAAGTGCTATTTTCATGCGTGCAAGTTGAAAAGCATATAGCCCATGAATTATATTTAATATTTTCTCCTGATTTTGAGGTTGCTGGCCAAGTGTTTTGAATACTAATGCCATTTGTGGTTCCATCTAAAGCATAATTTCATTTCGAAATAAATTGTATCTATATGGAGGATTTACCTCTTCCAGTAGTTGCACAAGTTGTTTCTCTCTGTCTGTCGCCATGCTCAGGGAATCGTTGAGTTGTTGCTGCCACCTATCTCTTTCTCTGTGTTTCCTCTTCAACTCTGCAGCTATTTTCTCGTGCTCCATTTCTGCTCCTTTCTCCCTTTCTCTATAAAAAAACAAACAAACAAACAAACACAGATTACACTATAGCAATAAGGACAACATGACACCTGAGCAAAATGTTGTTTTTCACCATAAGAGACTAAGAATTAGGGGGTATCAAATTTTCTCTCATAGTTCTTCTAAATCATTCACTCTATTGAAAGCAACAGAATTCCTATTCCAGTATGGAATTCCACTTTAAAATGTTGATAAGTTCTAGGTGATGGTGTAGGTTACCATGGTGATGATTTTAGCTAATTCATACATACCAGCATGGCAGCTCAGCTGAAGCCAAGGTAATAAAATGCTCTGAGCTTTGAGACTGTGATAATGTAAAGCGCCATATAAAAAATAGACTCATATAAAAAAAAAGGACTATTTTTATCATTATTACCTGAGCTCCTCATCTTTCCTCCTCTGTCTGTCCATCTGTCTATCCTCCGGTCTGATGACAGGAGGCAGTTCTTCCCGGTGCCAATCTCTCCAGGGCATGGGCACTGAGCAAATTAATCAAGCAAGTGTTGGATCAGACAAACACATTCACTTTCACTCCTGACACCATGTTACAAGTTTATAAATGCACACACGTCTCCAAACGTGCGCGTGTATAGAACTGGCGCACTCGTTTGGCGCATATGGAACCATGAGGCCCTGTTGGTTCCATAAGTGTTGGTGAATAATTGTACTGTTTATGAATTACACAACCTTTTGCAAAGTGTTGGACATTTTAATATTTATTGTCAAACAACGGTACCAAAACATATTAGCCTGTGATATTCTTTGCGTGGTGGCCCCCTTAATGAGCTTTGTAGCTCAGAGGTTAGCTAGAGAACTGGTCTAACAATCCAAAAGTCTTTAATTTGACTACTGGTAATGAGCCCAATTTTCTTTGATTATTTTCATTCATTCAATATATTTTTGGTCAGTTTCCCTTGTGTTCTATAAGTTTCAAAGATGTTTCGAGATGTGCGTAAATCAGACCCATGTTGCCGTCCTGCGAATGCCTTGCGCATGGTGCGAGCGCATGGTGCAAAAGACACACTGGCTCAGTGTTAATTAGTGCGCACATACAAGCCTAGTTCTGTATTTATTCACACCGCCCTCTACATCCCTGTCTGTGCATGCATGCCAATCTTTAAGTTAAAGGTTTATCATGAACAGAGTATGAGGTGGACTTACTTTGAGTTGGGTCCAGCACTGGTAATCCACCGTCCTTCAACAACGAGGAGTAGAGCTCTTTATGGAAATGCTTCTGGATCTGTAACGTGATATTACAATTAAGCGTACAGTACTATTTCAAATACCAGAATTTCAAAGTATACTAGAATTTCCATGTTTAAAAGACGACATGATTTGTTTTTTTTAGATTGACATACTGTTATATCTTTCTTTGATGAATTTCATATATTCGAGTGTTAGCTAGAAAGAATGTTCAACATCACTGTAAGTATTTATCTGCATTGGCTAGAAGCAAATTATCAAGTTATAGGGACAAACTTAATCTAACCCCAGCCGGGTCATACCAAAGACCATTATAACAATGGTACCTATACTGCCCTCTAGCCAGGTGCTCGGCATACATAGATTAGAGTGGCTAGGAATATTAATGTTATGCAGGGCCCGCTGAAAGAGCAGTGGTCCTCACCGAAGTGGCTATTACCATGGGTAAATAAACGCAGTTAATTATCATTGTTATGCCCAACTGATCTTGATGCTACAATCATTTTGAGCCGCATGTAGAGGCTAGCTCAGGGTATTTAACAGATGGCGGTATTGGAATTCATAACCAACTTCAGACTTGCAAAAAATTGCAGCATTAACATACCCCGTGCATAAACTGCTCTCTCTTCAGCTTGGGACATTCTGTCTTCAGTACGTCATTAACATCAGAAACCTGCAAAAGCAGAAGAAAAAAGAAGAAAAAACCCCAAAGGTTTAAACGTTATTGAAGGTTGATCTGTAATCATGATACAATTTGAAAATGCTACGATCACCTCCTTGCAATTTGTAATAATTTGAGGATGTTTAATTGATCTTGGCCGGGCACTAAAATTATTCACATTAAAGTTGATTACTAAACGTTCCTTTACATGATTTAAAACTCCCCAAAACACCCCCGCATATATCAGAAAGATCACTGGTAATCTTTATCACTTTATCACTATTATACTACACCGTTATACTTGCTAGTAGGCTTGGGCGGTTCTGCCCCAGCTTGGAGTCGATTCCGGTTCCATACCCATGTCTCACTTCTGAGCGGAATCGGTTCTCAATCAGATCGTACACATAATTCATACCTGCAAAATCACACAATCATACCCTCTGTGTACATGGGAAGTACATCGGTTCCGAGCGAGAGATAACCATTAGTACAATGGTGAACTTTCTAGTAGCGCTATACCGCGTAAGGCAGGTACAATTGCAAGTACCAGTAACAACATTCAAATAGAATTTTCTTACCTGATATATTAAAAAGTTTGCAAACAGCGACATAAACAGCACATCGCCCATATCCATATCGGAGCCAGCGCGAGCATTGCATGCGGAGTTTTGCTTCGCTTGCAATGCTATGCTGCATACACGAACGTACATGCTCGTATGTTCTGTGAGTCATACTTCTATATATGGGCATGGCCGACAGCGCACATGTACTGAAGTACATGTACACGTCTAGTCTATTGGCGCGCGCGCCACCGTTGTTTTCTTGAAATGATTTAAGACGGGAGAGACGAGGAAAGACTGTCTGTGCAGTGTGCGAGAGACGAGGAGAGTGTGTCTGTGCGTGAGACACGGCGGTTTCATGCGTTCAATAAGTAAATGATGCCGGGCCGCGCTATTTAGTTTGCGTCTATTCCGATTATGACCGAGGAGAGTCGGGATTAGAGCCGACTCTCCCCTTCTATATCTCTATCGCGAGTCAATAGACACAGAATCGGTTACTCGGTTCTACGCTATTCAAGAATCGAGGGCCGATTCCCATTTCTGGAGTCGAGTAGAATCGGGTAATCGGTTCTCACGCCCAAGCCTACTTGCTAGCATTCATGAAGTCAACTTACCGAGGTGCAGGTGAGAAGGAATCTCTTCAGGTAGATGAGGATGAGGATCGCGACTGGCGGAACAATGTCATAGTCTGGAGCATCCAGACCCAACACATACTGGTCCCACACATACATCACTGCATCCAGTGACAGGTACCCTGTGGGAGAAAACAAACATATCAATATACAGACAAACAAAACTATTCAGGTTTATAGTACGGAGAATGTACTCCAAATAGTATCCAATACTGGTCCCACACAAACATCATTGTACTCAGTGTCAGGTACCCTGTGGAATTAAACAAACATACAAAATAATGATCATACATTTATGCAGACAAACAAAAATCTATGTTCGTTTGGATGTAACATCGGGATGATAGTCAGGGCATCAACACCATGCAACACATACTGGACCCACACAAACATCACTGCATCCAATGACAGATACTCTTGAGTAATAAAACAAAACATACAAAATAGTGAACATACAATTATAAAAACAAACAATGAAACAAACATCTACATTATGTTTTTTTGGTTGACATTTTTGTTTTACTTAATTAATCCTGACCAATGCGCAAATGATTGCTCTGAATATCCTTATTATCACTTACCTACAAATAGGGTCCTGACCATGGGTCTAATCACTTGCTTCACAGTTTCTGCAAGAGGCAGTTTCTTATCTGCACAAGTATAAAAAATAAAAAAACAGACCAAAAACTAATAATACAATCATTGCTCTTTCACCTTTCCAATATTTTAGCCAACCGGTTTCAATATTTTTCTGAACTTTTCAATTATACAACTAATATAAAATAACAATTTCTTATCTGCACAAGTATAAAGAAAACAAACAAAAAACTAATAATAATACAATAATTTCTCTTTCACCTGTCTAATATTTTAGCCATTCGTTTCAATATTTTTCTGAACTTTTCATTCTGGCATCTTTTTAATTATACAACTAATATATATAATAACACTTTAAATTTACATTAGCATTTTTTATGATTGTTCACCTCAGAGCCTTTGACAATGTCATGAAACATTTTTCTTTTATATTTTGAGGATGGAATAGGAAGGAAGAAAGAAAATAATTTTGTTTTAACCTTTTTTTCCCTAAAACACTTCGATTTTGTCAAGGCAAGTCAAATAACAGTGATCAATAAATTTAGAATCTGTTCTAAAACAAAGCTAGTACTTAAAATTTCTTTAAACTGAATAACTTACTGGATTGTTCACTACTGTATATTTTTTGTTTTACCTTCTTTGATCAAAATCTTTCTGAGATGCTCTGCCAAATCCTTGTCCAGGTTTTCCAGAGAAGATGCAATCTTTGATGAGCACCGCTTCATAGCTTCCTTGAAGTCCTGTAATGAAGAATCAGACAAAATTCAATAGAAACAGAATTAAAATTAAACAATAAATACATTGGAACATACAATTCAAATCTAAAACTGCAATAGTTTATTGAATCACACAATAAGATTATAGCAATTAATACAACTAGGACTTCACATTGGACCTATTTGTTTATGAGTCACCGACATAAAATGGACTAGGACATATACGCTTACTTGATTGTACAATTGCTTCATGTAAGTTTGTCGGGTGGCTATATGGGTGATGAAATGTGCTGATGGTGACCATGTTATAAATTCTTAGTCCAAGGACTTTTTTTTGGTAAGCCTAACTTAGGTTCATTGGGACTAGAATGAACATAGTTGATTGCATGATTCATCCATTTTCATAGGCCAGGTGGCAAGAAGGGTGATGATCTGTATTACAAGTATTCCAGGATCTTTTGCTGATAGTGACAATGCAGGTGATCAGTTCTTAGTCCAAGTTCATGTCTAACTAGTCCTAGCCTAGAATAAATTTATTGAGACTTTATGGATGTTGTAGATTTACCTGATTGTATGATTCCTTCATGTACGTTGGCCTGGTGGCCATAAAAGTGCTGAACTGTTCCACAAGAGTTCCAAGACCTTCGGTTGTGACGAGATGATCTGTTCTTAGTCCAGGACCAGGATACCTAGTTCCTGGTCCTGCCTTGGCCTTGCCGCTGTTGAAGGTACTGGTGCCAGACATCATGGCACTGACGAGGATGGGAATGGCCAGTAGATAGTCCGTGTCCAGTAGAGGGGTCTTGGTCTGCTTCCGAATGTGGTGATAGGACAGGACTGCCTTCATTGCATGCAAGACATCTAAAATATATTGATAGGAATCACATTAATTCTTATATTCATCTATTGCACTTTCCTTTAAAAAAAAGTTAAATAGAATATGCACAATACATAACATAATAATTATAGAACAAGATATGGCTTCTTTAACACTGCAGAGGGATACTGTATATAATGCATGTGTTTATAAAATTAATTCAATTTAACAATAACTAAACATAAATTGAATAAATCATACCAAATGTTTAATTTAAGATAAATGAAGGACATCTCCATGCAAAATGTAAAGTACCAAAATTACATCACTTCATATCACTTATCTAGTTTGAATGTTATAGGTCTTGGATGAAGGACAAAACTGCATATATATTTTACATTTTCATGATAGTCGGTTATTAGAATCTGAAATATGAAACCATAATTCCTTAACAGATTCTTAAATTCGATTTGACATGACATTGCAACAGTTTGCTAATTTATGGGAATATAAAGACAATTAGTCATCCGTACCTGGTTTTAACGCCAAGGCCTTGAATGTAGGCTCAGACTGGAGCAGGGCCTCACATCTTCTCACTATATCCAGATCTTGCAGCGACATTGTGCTCTCCGGATCTCGCTCTAGTGTCGACAAGTACTTAGACTTAACTAAATAGGAGGAGAAATAATGTTAATAATAATAACAATAACAATAACAATAACAATACTACTACTACTACCCATAATGATAATAGTAATAATACTACTACTTCTACTATTATTAATAATAGTAATTATAACAACAACAAAACAACAGCAATAATTATAACATTATAAACAACAGCAATAATAATAATAAAATATTGATATAGCGCAAAAAAAACACAATAAAGCCTCTTATAGCACACGCACATTCGTACATCAAATAAACAGAAGATAGAAATATAATAAAAAATGGTTGGAAGAATAAACAGGTAAATCAAATGTCTGACAGAAATCTGAAATCCGAATCTGAAATGTTAACTCTATGGGGATGACAAAATCTAATAGGGAACAGCTAGGTTACATTTTGAGCTTGCCTGTAATGAAACAGCACTCTGAAATTTGTTGTAATACACTGAACTCTACGAGGAATTATGTGGGCTCTTTTATGAATATGTTGGGGGCTAATTGGGTCTGATCGATCCCTGGCCCATAAGTTTTCACTGCATCATCCTGTCCTGATACATACCTGTTGGGTTTGACAGATAGAGTCTCCATGCGAGTTGTCTCAGTCCGGATGGTAACATCCTGTTGAAGCACCTTCAGAAGCAAAAACAAAGAACATAAAATATAATTGATATTTGACTGACAGTAATGACAACACTATAATTATATATCATAAACATTAACAAAAGAATGGTTTTAAGATTTGATATTTTGATGACTTTTTCTTTTAAACCAGAACGTCAATGACGTAGCGCTCATCCGGCATCTCGCAACATCAAATATCGCAAATTTCATGTGGTACACTTTTCAACTGGTCAAAAAATAAAAATGTGATGCCCTGGAAGGGACATAAAAATTAATAAAAAAAAAAATAGAGTGAAAAAAATATAGATTTGACGCCCCAGAAGGGACATGGGAAAAAGAAAAAAAAAAAAAAAATTTTTTTTTAAAAATAAATAAATAAATAAAAAAATAAAAAAATAAATAAATAATAAAAATACATGAATAAATACATATATAAATAAATAAATAAAAAATTACCATAATTAATTCATGGAGAAAAATTTCAAAATTCTGTGTAGAAGTTTAGTGTACCAAAGTTAGCTCTACCAGATAAAGCAAACCAAATCAAAATCGGTCGAGAAATGAAGGAGAAGAAGCATTTTTTGTGATTTCGAATAAATTTACATAAATTACCATAATTAATTAATGGAGAAAAATTTCAAAATTCTGTGTAGAAGTTTAGTGTACCAAAGTTAGCTCTACCAGATAAAGCAAACCAAATCAAAATCGGTCGAGAAATGAAGGAGAAGAAGCATTTTTTGTGATTTTTGGAATAAATTTGCATAAATTACCATAATTAATTAATGGAGAAAAATTTCAAAATTCTGTGTAGAAGTTTAGTGTACCAAACTTAGCTCTACCAGATAAAGCAAACCAAATCAAAATCGGTCAAGAAATGAAGGAGAAGAAGCATTTTTTGTGATTTCGAATAAATTTGCATAAATTAGCATATATAATGAATTTCACGATTCTGTGTAGAAGTTTTAAATCCCCCTCCTAGCCCTATCTTATGAAACAATCAGAATCAAAATCGGTTGAAAAATAACGAAGAAGAAGCATTTTGAAAACTGTGGACGGACGGACGGACGGACAGACGGAAGGACGGAAGGACGGACGGACGACGGACGCCACGGCATGGCATAAGCTCATCGGGCCCTTCGGGCCGGATGAGCTAAAAATGAGAGACAGAGAGAATAGTAACAAGCAGCAAATTTATGAATTATAGATTTTCAAATTTTTTTGGGGAAAAGTTAATCAATTCACTGCCAGGGTATAAAGGTAAATTGACAAATAAAATTTGAATATCATATGAAAGGTATATAAACAGAATAGTTTTGTGTCTTAAAAGTGGCATTTAGGTAAAATAAAATTGACTAGCTGATACAAAAAAAAAAGCTAAATTAAATTTACAAGCAATATTACAATGATACAGCTAGATCCAAATCATTTTTTTCAGTGGCTTTATCAGACAGAATGCAATAAACGCAAATACCTGTGTAACTTGGGCTTGAGCTCTGGCCATCTGGCTAGGAGGGTCATCGAGGCCTCGTTGGCTTGGTCAAGGATCAGGTCTGACTTGGTCCCGGTTTGCGGGAAGGCGCTCCGGTCTAGCAGCTGCTGTGCCACGTGGGTGTTGACGTGTTTGTCCACAGATCTTGTCAGCTTGTCTTCAAACAACCCACATTGCTCACCTACAACGCAGAATAAAGGGCATGATGGTTGTAAATATGTTTGATTTGATTTGATTTGTTTTGTTTTATTTATTTTCAAATAAGTATATAATTGATAAAAAAATAAATTCACTCATCAAACATGAATAACTAGGAACATATAGGTGTAGAGTTTCCAGTATAAATGGGAAAATTAAAACATTTCAACATCTTCACAAACTAACAATTTAACCAATATTTAAAACTAAATATGAAACTTCATGAACCCTTGTGATCCTGATTATGACTGCGTCTTTTCATTTAATACATTCATACCATTTTTCACAGCTTTCAGAGCCCGTTCCAGGAACATCTTCCTCTCGGCATCAGACAGGTTGGTGAACTGGTCCACATGGCTCTCGGTCAACTGCTGGTCAATGGCTGCCTGTAACTCCACTCTCAATTCTAGCCATTCCTGTCAATGCAAGATAGATAGAAAAAAAGTAATATTTGTTCAATTTGTAATTAAGTCTTATTCGTCAAAAGGGTGAAATTCAGAAACATTACGCCTCTCAGTCATCTGCTGGTCAATGGCTGCCTGCAACTCCACTCTCAACTCATGCCACTCTTGTCAAGTCAATTTCAAACTGAACATTTTTAAGTTCAAAAGTTTTCAAAACTGCAGAAACTAACACCTTTGTCCTCTCCGACATGTCAATTCAATAGATTGATCTATAGACAAAATAAGTGACAAATATTTGTTTCAATGTTAAAAAGTTCTTATAAGGGTTTTAAATTTTCAAGTGACATCTTAATAATGGGCTTAGTTTACTGTCAACTGAGTGCTGGTCAGTGGTCCTACAAAAATACAACGATGTTCTTCTAAACAAATTAGACTTAGAGTTTTATTTTAAAACATGTTCACATTTCTTTAAGGGTTCTTAACTCACCTTAGAGTTGGTAAGTTCACATTTGCAATCCGACAGCCACTTGGGATACGAATCTCCATCACTTGAATAGGTCAATGATATAGGGGGTGCCATATCTAACACCTGCACCACCGCGCAGCTCCTGCCGACCTCAAACCCCACGCACGAGTCAAGTGCTGTGATTGCGGATTTGGTGGGCCAACATTCGATCTTTTCTAACTAAAAAAATCGTCCTTTTGTTAACGGGATAGTACTAACAAGAGCCTGACATCACACTGATGTTGAAGTTGTCAGTCTTCCGATGAAGTTGAGTAAATGAAATGCAATTTGGTTGACATGTTTTGATGGTCCGCTGCACCGCCGCGGCCGTCGATGATGGTTTCGCGTTCTTGGTTACGTGATTTACAAAGTTCTATAGCAGGCTTTCAATACAACTTTTTTCTTCAAGAAACTAACTTTCATTATTAATCATGTCCTTTTAAATTGACTCTGTCTTAATTTGTAAAAAGAGTATGTATCAATTTATATCAAATATATCATCGGAATCGTAACACATGTACGTTTTAAAAAAAAATGATGATGATAATATGATATATTATAACATAAAACTGAAAGACAACGACTATATAAACAGCTGGCGTTCCATACAAAGAACTCTTCAAGAGTTTTTCATCGTTGGAGGTTAATAAAAATCGGTACGAAAATGACGCTAGATTTAATTAATTACAGACTGTTTGGAGTGGTTGTTGCCATCACACTTGCAGGTAATGTATTTTGAAGATATCACAATAAAACGGTAATAGTTATTTGAGCTCTAAACTGAGCAGTTTGGATGTGGAATGTGGAGTTCAGGGCTGGAGAAGCGACGCGTAAGTAAGGGGAATTCCCTCTTGGCCACGCCCGAGGACTCGGCCGGCGCGGCTGGCGGCTGAGGCCCCGGTACGGTGAGGGCTGCGCTGCGTGGTCCGCGTCCGGTGACGTGAGCTGAGTAACTTAGTTTTAATTTAAAGCAACTGCACCATGGACTCGCTTGCATGTTGCGGACTAGCTTATATTTATTGTAGCTAATTGACACAGGGCTCATCCTAACATTGGTGACATTCAAATTGACTCGTCATGCTCATGTATGGTTGAGTGACCCACCCTAGCCCTAGGACCAATGCCATATAGAAAGCACAGTAAACAAGTTTGTGAGATTAACCAAAAATGTAAAAATATTTCTAGCTATAATAAAGTATCATCTCACCAAATAAACCAACTGTGGATAGTAGGAGGGTAGAATTAAACACAATTTGAAACTTACATTGAGCCTTCTGATGTAAAAAGTACTTTTAATTCCTATTTGAGAATTGTGATCTTTAGAAATACTGCAATGGATCTAATCCAATCTGGCCAGAGCTGTACTGCCCTCTAAATGCAAAAGTAGACCAGTTGTTTACATGTTTAGGCTTATGCCCAGTAAACATTCTTAAATTCCTACTGAAACTGCAGAACAGTGGTACAAAAAAATTCAACGACAAGGTGACTGAAAGGATCTTACAATTACATCTGTGTCCATTGTCTGTGAATGTGTGAATTGACTGCCTGGCCATAGGCCCTGGTTTAGCTTTTGTATAAGTGTAACAAAGAATGTAGGTCAATCTGTGACTATAAAGAATTCTTAAATCTTTACAGCCAGCTTTGATTCTACTTATAAGATTAACATGGTCATGATTCGATGAAGCCTTCATTCAATCATGACCATGTTAATCTTATAGATAGTTCAACGTTTGTAAGAATTCTTTAGAGTGAAGACATGCTATAATTGTTTGTTGAACAAAGCCATATTATGCTATTACAGCCATAACACAGCATCACATTGATAGTGTGAAAAACATCTAGTTTAAGGCTAGGCAAACAGGGGATTTCCCCAGTGTTTACTGGGACAATGAGGGCAGCTGACTATCAGGCTTTTTTACCAGGCAATGGAGTAAGGGGTTAATGCAGCATGCTGTTAACCCCTTGTCTTGTAGGGGTGTGAGTGACCTAGGCTACACATTGGCTAACCTAACCAGGTGCCGTACGTAGTACTACGTACGGCGCTGATCACAGTTACACATTGGCAAGATATTCCGGACAGAAATTTCTTAAAACACTTGCACAGTCACACATTGAGAAAATAGTGCAGATTCCAATGCGATGATCAGATTTGAGATTTATAAGTTATATATTTTGAGATATTGTCTTTGAACGTTGCGTTGTTTTTTTTGGCTTCACAAGTTTGCGATGTTTGTTTAAACTTAAAGGAAGTGTATACAACCACACGCGTGAGTCTAATTATAGCCACACGCGTGTGGCGGTATCCATAACACGTACAGCTGGATACAGCCACATGCCTGCTATTCTTACGGCAGCGCATGTGTGTATACCGACTTATAGCCATTAATCTGACCTATATCCACTAAATCTGACCTATAGCCACTAAATCTGACCTATAGCCACTAAATCTGACCTATAGCCACTAATCTGACCTAGTAACTAATATAGCCACCAAATTAGGGTTAGGGCAAGGCACTGGCCCGCTGGCCCGAGGCCAGTGAAATTTCACTTGGGGCCAGCAAAATGTATAAAAGTCATATTTTGGTGGCCCGATCGGGCAAGCAGATTTTCAACCCGACATTGACAAAATGAAAATATCTTGTTTTCTTTTATGTCATGCTTCATCTGTATAATCACATGTTTGATAAGGAAAGAGTGATATTTTGAATAGTAAAAAGCTTACTCATAAAATACAATTTTGGGGCCAGTAAATTTTCTTTTGGGCCACCTGAATAGGGGAAGAATCTATTTCACTGGCCTGACCGGGCCACTGGCTAAAAAGGTGAGTGTGGAGCCCTGGACTTAGGGTTAGTGTTTAGGTTAAGGTAATATATATCCCCCAAAACTAAGACAAAACTTCTTCTGTCCCGCCGCAAATCAAGGCAATCGCTGTGGCGCAATCGGAAGCGTGCTAGTCTGATAATCTAAAGACGCCTGGTTCGAAACCCGGCTTTGCCGCTTCTTTTGGGTAAACTCGTACTTGATGTTCGATATTATACAAGTCGGAAATTTTGGGTATGCGCATGCGCGAGTGTGGCTGTATCCAGCTAGCTAGTTATGGATACTGCCACACGCGTGTGGCCGTATGGTAAAGATACACGCGTGTGGCGGTATACACTGCCTTGTTTAAAAACCAGGGCGCTCCGAAACCGGCACCCCTCAACTCTCCATTGTCATTGACAATGCACGCAACTCAAAATTTCTAGTGCGATGTTGGCATCATGTAACAAATGTACTCGTAGCAGACGATCTACGCATTATTTCTCCTTGAAATTTCGACCATTGCAGTTTCTAAGGGTGTAGCGCGCAATATCACATGTGCAATTTTGTTACAACACGCGCAAAAACAAATTTTACGCGGGGTGCCGATATAAAAAAGCAGTGCCGATGTGTAGTACACCTACCATACCAAATACTCTAATAATATTCAGATATTGAAAGATCGTAGCTGATGGCGAGGCTGAGTTGAGCCGAGCTGCCACTCGGTCTCAAAGTCAGATGACTTGACACACTGACCAAAGGATCTAGAGCCATATCAACCAGGAGGCAACGCCCACATTGGCACAACATTAAAGTGATCCATTGGGTAAATTTGTCAAATTCAACCAAAATTACTTGGAGCTTTCTCATCGTACAATATATTTGTAAATTGACTTGTTCATAGTACTGATACTATTTTGGTTGTTTCCAAATACGGTAACTTGACACACACACACACATACAAATAGAAAACAAAATCTATGCATTTTAGTTATCAGGTATTACCTGGATATCCATTACTGGATTTTGTGAAATTTAAAATGTTTATTAACGCAACATTTCCTTTATGGAATCCACAGGAATTGGGGTTGCTGCGTTCAACCCGTATGCCGATTTGGATAAGCCTCTTTTGGTGAGTTATGACAATAGGCTTACCCCCCCCCCCCCCCCCCCCCCCCTACTCCATACAGTCAAACCTGTGTTTAGTGACCACCTAGGCCAAGGGAAACAAGAAAAGTGGCCACTGTAAACAGGTGACTCCTATAGAAAGGTTCCATAACACTGTTTCTCTGCAGGGGATCACTTCTGTTGGCCACTATAGACAAGTGGCCACTAAGACAGGTTTGACTGTATAGTTTACATTCTCTTATCACATTTTCCTTTTAATCTTCTCCCGTCCTTTCCCCTCAGCTCTCCATTTCTCTCTTTATTACCGTCTTTCATGTTCTGTATCACGCTCCTTCTAAGCCTCGTCTGCTTAAGTAATCTTTCTGCAAACTTTTTATGGAATTATAATCTTATCGCTATGAATTTACAATCTAGCTGCTAAATCAACTTCTTTTGTAGAGATCTCCTTCTTTCTAATTCAGATATCATCCCTGTAATCTCAAATTCACTATTGTCTCTTATTCCCAGTTCTCTTACAAGTTACCACAATTCCAACTCTTTATTGCTCTCAAGATTTTGCACTCCTTCATAATATATGTGGTGGAACGAAGTGGTATAATTTATCATTAAAAAGCCAGGCATTTTTTTTTTTTGGGGGGGGGGGGGGTCATTTGTCTTCTGGAGTGCCCATGAGGTACGAGTGAACAATAATTACGATCCCAGGAATTTGTGCATGTTACCTTTCAATCACTTGTATCATCCTTATCATCATTATTTTGTTTGTCATAATTTGTCTCATAGGGTGCACATGAGGTGACGGTGAAGGATGTGTTGTTCATAATCAGGAGCCAGGCTGCCTCTCCCCATGTAGAGCGAGCGAGAAGGATGAGGAATGATATTAAGCAGCAGTGCAGGATACTCGATTTGGTGAGCTATACAGGGTGGCCCCCCAAAAATGGAACGGGGCACTTCCCAAAATATAGTAACAAAATGATGGAGTACATTGGATAGGGTGTTTTTTCCAATGAAAAATGATACCAAGAAAAGTAATTTTGGTCGAGTAGTTTTTGTTTTAGGGCTGAGTGACACCATGTCGGGTTCCCATTTTTGTCAATTTTTACCAAGTCAGTGCCTGATAAATCGCACTTACTGCCTGTCATAGCATCTAACAATGAGCAATATGCACGCTATTGTTAGTGTGCATTCAGCTGTGTGCCGAGAGAATGGGCATGGTTGTTAGACGCTATGACTGGCAGGAAGTGTGATTTATCAGGCACTGACTTGGTAATAGATGACAAAAATGGGAACCTGACATGGTGTCACTCAGAGCACCCTAAAACAAAAACTGCACGACCAACATTACTGTTCTTGGTATCGTTTTTCATTGGAAAAGACACCCTATCCGATGGACATAATAATGTTGTTACTATATTTTGGGAAGTGCCCCGTTCCGTTTTTTGGGGACCACCCTGTATAGGGAAAAAGTAGATTTATTGGGGGAGGGATTGTTTTTCTGAATTTGAAATCTTCTTTCTTGGAGTTGGTGATTGAAGCAACTAGATGCAATTACATAGATTTGACAGCCAGGGAATCGTGTCAGGGCCACGGTTGTTGGATAAGTGATTAGGCAAGCCTCATCACTAACTTGTTTCTGTACTGGCCCGTTCGGACAAATAAAATAACAAATTTAGAAATTTGACTTGCCTCAATATGCAAACTAGGCCATTTATTAAATTTTACATGCCCAACATACATTTTTACTTGCCCTGGGCAATAGGGCAAGTGCTAGTGCCCTGGATAACAGAATCTGATGTTTATTACATTCATTTGAATGTGTTTGTGATAATTGGACAATTAATGTCTGTCAATTTGTGTATGTGATATTTGTATTTTATTTTATCTCATTTTTCCTTGATTTATTTCAGGGTGAGCCAGATGTAATTTTGTTGCATGAAAAATATGGAGGTCCATTTTCAGGCCAGTGGACAATCTTTCCTGTCCTTCCAAAGTAAGTTGACTCTTATTCAATCAATAATTTAATTAATTCCTTTCCTCTAAGTTGTTATTCCTTTTCACTTTTTCATATGTTTTGTAGTGTGAAACATTAAAGCTATAGGTCTGTGTTTTGCTAACAGTAGAGAATTAAACTAATTCACTGAATTAATGTTAAATCTGTCTTTTACATTCTTGTTCAACATATGACAGTTTTGAATGATGTGATTCCATCCCTATAGATATCTGTCAAGTACACTTTTGTTCATGGTGATATTAGCATAATTTTAGATTATTTGTAAACGCTAAATGTTAAAGAAATCTGAGGAATGCATATTGATCTTTAGAAGAGCTCTTTGTTAATATGATAATCAACCTCTAGACACATTGTATTAAGCGCTATATAAATGTAATATATTATTACTATTATTATTAAAAGACGACCTTATTCTAAATTGATAAATTTGTTGCATTCATGATATGTTTCTGAATACAGGTGTTAGAACCCTGTCAATTTGTATTACCATTGCTTGATACATACTTAGACGGAAGTAGTGTGAATATAACTTTACAAAGATAATCATGATGCTAAATAAAAAAATATATACAAAGTCAGTAGTTCATATATTTCATTAATTTCTGTATCTCTTTTCACAAGTTTTGTAAAGAAAATTGAACAGTAATTTGTTTAATTGATTCATCATCTGTGATTTACATTTGATTTGATTTGATTTGATTTATTTTATTTCCACAATTCATTTAAAAAACAACAAATGGTACATTGATGTACCATTTATAGTGTGATTTATATTAATGCAATATAGAATTGCAGAAATAAATTCCCCAAAACATGAAAACATATAGTAAATCATTCCTTCATTGCCCTCTATTTGAACTGCAGGATATACAAGGAGTATGAGAGCAAGAAGTGGTTCTGCTTCTCCGAGGAGGAGACGAGAGTCAGCGTGCGAGGTTTGCTGGTCCTACTCAGCAGATTTGGCTCAGATGATGTGAGTAATTATTCATTCATTTATTTGATTATTATACAAGTCTCAACACTAACATATAGTTTCTACTTGCCAGTTTTGACATGAGAAGCAGCATTGATGGTGGATTTGTTTTGTTTTTCTGTCCGTGCCCTGTTTGGGCAAGTGCAATCTTGCTTGTGATCGCAGAGTTGAATGTTCTTGCCAGAACAGAAAGTGTACTTGCCCCCTTTAAAACTAATGTGAAACAAAAGAAAATTAGTTGTTTTGGGTGGCTTAATTTGCTTTGTAAATTTCTTGCTTGTGATCGCAGAGTTCATCTTTCCTGACTTTTTGACCCCAAGATTCATTCCTCTATTCATAAGAAGCACCATTGATGATGGATTTGTTTTGTTTTTCTGTCTCTGTAAGGACTGGTTTCTTGGGAACGAGGTGAACTTTGATGAACTAGGCCCCCCCCCCCCCCCCCCCCCCCCTCCCAAGATTCATTCCTCTATTCATAAGAAGCACCATTGATGATGGATTTGTTTTGTTTTTCTGTCTCTGTAGGACTGGTTTCTTGGAAACTAGGTGAACTTTGATGAACTAGGCCCTTCCCCCCCCCCCCCCCCCCAAGATTCATTCCTCTATTCATAAGAAGCACCAATGCCAATTATAGATTTGTTTTGTTTTTCTCTCTCTGTAGGACTGGTTTCTTGGGAAGACTTTGTTCGACCAGGAGGCGACAATCATCCACCACTTTCGTTTCCATACCATGTTGTCGGAGTTCATCTTTCCTGACTTCGATGCAGGATGGCTCCTCAGTAAACAGATCATGCAAAGGTACATACAGTATAGTGACCACTAATTAAGGGAAACAAGAATAGTTATTGCAGCGGCCACTGTAGACAGGTTCCGTAACATTACTTTCCTCTGCAGGGGATCACTATAGGCAGGTTGGTTGCTTATATACAGGTTTCACCTGTACTTCAGTTTTAATTTTAGCTTCCACGCACCTTACTGGAATAATGTATAGAGTTGACCAGAGTGAAACGAGTGTTTTCAGCTGCTGGAGGGGGGGGGGGGGGGGGGGGGGGTGGGGGATGGGGTCGGTCGGAGGGAATAATCTCCCTTTTTGCATATTAATGTACCCCTTACGATAAAATAGATTTTGATTCATCCAGGACAATGTTCATGACATTAAAATTGAATCAAAGCAATATTAAGTCCAGTTGCTTAGGTATGTTTTTAATTTGATATAATTTTATTTTATTATTTTAATTTAATGCTAATTTAATTTTAATATAATGTTACACAACAGTCTGGGGATTAATTTAGAGAGCATCGTAAGGATATATGTAAATTACAAAAGTGGCAAGTGTCAGCAGCTACCGAGAGGGAAAAAGGGGGGGGGGGGGGCGCAGTAATCACTCTTGTGCTTTATGTGCCCCATAGCTACAACGAACAGGGTAATCATATTTTTTATTAAAGCAGTGAGAAATGATGAACAACCGTATTAGGTGCTATGTACATGTAGATTAAATCAAATATTATTATCTCTTTATGTCATCCCTCTATCTGATTGCAGCACAGTATCCAGGTTAAAAGAAGAAACACCCAAGATTGACTTTACCATTGATGTAAAACATGAGGTGAGTTTCCAAGTTTTGAATATCAAATGTCCCAGATTTTTACATTTTTCTATGCTGTTTTTTACTTTCCAAGTGTCCAATTATTACTGCAGTTATTTTCTGAAAGACATGATAAGCTCACCTTTGATATCATTAGATGAACAAAATAAGAGCAGCAACACATGATAGTCAAAATAATACAGTATTCTATGATAGCTTTTTGAATAACTCACAGTGTGAAGTATGGTGTTCATATATTAAAGGGATAGTAAAGTTTTGGTCAAACTTAATTTTAGTAACCGAAACATGCACCATAACATTACAAACTAATAGTTATAACTCCACCATGCTCGAAAGGTATACAAAATTACAAACAACTAAGTAAAAAGCCTGTTATCATTAAAATGCAAGAGGATGCTCTCTAAAAATGCATTGGTTTAAACAATTTTTTATAAAAATTGTGCATGCAATGTTTTGTTGAAATAATGATTAAATAGAGAGATCATCAACAACTATTTTAAACCTCTTTTGACAAATTTTGAATAAGTGTATAAGCATTTTACTTTGTTTTTCTTAAATCATCGCATAAACCTGGGGCCCCAGGTTTATTCCGATCGGATATACTTATTTATTTTTAGCTGTTTCTGAACCGATTTTGATCAAATAAAGTTTATTCTGTCATTAAATAACAATGAAACTATGGCTTTTGGCTACTATGATCATTTAGAGGGTGAACAGACATTTAATTTGATACATGACTTGTCAATTTTGGCCTACTGGATCCCATGAAATCCTTCTGTGAACATACCCAAATTTTACTAAATGTTATGGTGGCAAAAGATGATGGGAGCGGCCATGTTCGTGTAACTACCTGACATGCTTCGCAAATTCTGACAACTGCGCGGATGGCCGAACCAAAAAAATCTTTTTTACTGATTTGCAGACTCATCAAAGCGTCTACAAGTATTCAAACAATGGTAGTTAAGAGCAGGAATGCATCATTGATCGATCACATGCTAGTGGAGTCCGCACAGACCTAACAATGGCGGCCTCCAGCGTTCGCGTGAATAGTGGTGTACCCGATAGTGTTTTCACATATTTCTTCCAAAGCAGAAATCTGAGTTGGGGTAATGTTATGCAAAATAAACAAGCATATTACGATGTATAAAGTAGGATAAACTCTATTCTAGAGTTGCATTGGCCTTTAAAATTGTATGCTCTTTCAAATTTGACACTCAGTTTTTCATTACCTCACAAAAAAATTATTTCTTGAAGCACCCTCTATACCAAAACTGAACTACCCCTTTAAGTGACTTGCCTCTTCTTTGTTCTCCTCTTCCTCCTCCTCCCCCTCCTTCTATTCTTTCCCTCTACTCTTCTTCCTCCTCATCAATGCCTGTTCAGCATCTAGATGAGGGTATAAGTTTCATGTCGTTGTCACCATCATCACCATCATCATCATCATCACCCCCATGATCATCTCACAATACTTACTTGATTGATGTTTTCCCTCCCTGTTTCTCCCCACAGATAGCCCACTACATGTGGAATGAGGACCATGGCGTGCACATGTCAGGAGTCCCCCAGCTGTGCGCGGGAAACGTCGATCGTCATGACAACCACATGCTATCGGACGATGAGATACGAGCGCAGATGGAGGCCAGCAGGGGGGGAGGAAGCGGGTCCAAGAAAGGAAAGTCCTCTTCAATCTGTGTCACAGCCTCTCCCAAAGCTTTCCCTGAATGTGTGAGTATCAAACTATCCACTTATTGTCTCCCGAGTTCCAAGCTGTAGCTGCTTAATACCAAAGTAAGGTAAAGCATGCATGGTGTATATTGGGCAAACTAATGCGTGAAGATTTGTGAAAAGAAGCTTTGGGATGAATATTAACCTGGAGAATTGGGTCCAAGAAATCAAAGTCCTCTTCCATCTGTGTCACAGCCTCTCCCAAAGCTTTCCCTGAATGTGTGAGTATCAAACTTCACTATCAGTTTAACCATTTGAGTACCAAACTGTACAATTGTCCTGTGGTCTTATATACTATATGCTGCAATCTTGATTATTAAAGGATTGATTCAAGCCCAAAGGCTTTTCCTGAATATGTTTGCTTCCAATTCGATATTTCCTGAATACATGAACCTTTCTCTAAAAAGTTTATTTTTGTGGGGATGAAAGATTTAATGCAGGTCCAAGTCGACAAGGTATTCCATTACTCCTAAATCATTTTAGGATTGGCAGCTCTATTTAAACAATGATTTAAATAAATGTAAAAAAATGCTGAAATCTGCTTATCCGCTTTAAAGGCAAGTGTAATCAAATGTGTGTCAAAGTAGCTGAGCTTTCGAATCTGGCAGATCCTTCGTCTAGGGCAGAGATAAATGACGTCTACTTTACTTCAACGCGATATTAACAATGATTTGCTGAAACATGTTGTTGCTTCCTGCAGATTGTAGCTGTCAAAGAAGCCGTAGGGTAATACCAAGGAATGTATATGAAGTGAGTGACTGGTAATGAATAACTGTTGTGTTAGGGTTACAGTGCTTATAGTATCGTTTGTAAAGTTTGAAACCATTTTGCCTCTTTCTGTGCATTTTGCCCTCCTCCTAATATGAACATGGCGACATGCCACTTTCTGTGCATTTTGCCCTCCTCCTAATATGAACATGGCGACATGCCACTCTTTACCCGAATCAAAGTTGCGCAATACCCAACCCCGGGGGATTCCAGCATCAGACATGACGACATGAACTTGACTGAGTCATGTCAGATTTTTATTTCATGATATCTTAATCTTTCTGCGGAATGTGTTCGTGGCCGAGTGGTTAAGGCGACAGTCTTATAAAAAACAGACGTGCAACTAGCTTATGGTTGGCAGAGTTTAGTAAACTGTTAGGGTTCTCCCTGCGTGGGTTCGAATCCCACCGAACACGCATTTTGGCAGATGTTTTTTTTTTTTTTTTTTTTTTTTGCCAGGGAACATCCTCCATATTTACCAAAGAAATCATTTGCATATATATAATTGTTACGATTAACAAATTTGAATACATGCATTATTCATATCTGCCAAACCTAATGCCACTTATTGCCCCTCTCCAACCCACTTCTGACTTCTCCTTTGTGAAATAATGAATAAAAGAATTCAATCTTGACATTTTTATTTTTCTACTTCCCCTACTCCCCCCCCCCCCCCCGAACTCTAATCCCCCACCCCCATGCCAAACCCATCCAAACACACACATTCACACCCTTTCCTCCTCCTGTTATATAGTGTTTTTGTTTTACTTTTCATTTATGAGCTTTGAAGCACTTGTAATTCTGTTTTCTTATCTTTACAGTTTGCCTAGGCTAATTACAACATGTCACTCTTTACGCGAATCAAAGTTGCGCAATACCTGACCCTGGGGATTCCAGCATCAGACATTACGACACGAACTTGACTCAGTCATGTCAGATTTTTATTTCATGATATCTTAATATTTCTGCGGAAAGTGTTCGTGGCCGAGTGGTTAAGGCGACAGTCTATGGTGGCACAGTAATAGTATACTGTTAGGGTTCTCCCTTCGTGGGTTCGAATCCCACCGAACGCTCATTTTGTTGCTAAATTTTTTTTTTTTTTGCCAGATTGTTGACTTTCCCCATATTCAGCAAAGAAATGATTTGCATAATTGTGATAATTAAAACATTTGAATGCACGCATTATTTGCATTTGCCTAACCTAATGCCACTATTGCCCCTCTCCAACCCACTCCTGACTTCTCCTTTGTGAAATAATGAATAAAAGAATTCAATCTTGACATTTTAATTTTCTACTTCCCCTACCCCCCCCCCCCCGAACTCTAATCCCCCACCCCCATGCCAAACCCATCCAAACACACACATTCACACCCTTTCCTCCTCCTGTTATATAGTGTTTTTTTTTTACTTTTCATTTATGAGTTTGAAGCCTTTGTAATTCTGTTTTCTTATCTTTACAGTATGCCTGTCACATCCAGGCTAATTACAACATGTCACTCTTTACGCGAATTAAAGTTGCGCAATACCCGACCCTGGGGATTCCAGCATCAGACATTACGACATGAACTTAACTCAGTCATGTCATATTTTAATTTCATGATATCTTAATCTTTTTGTGGAATGTGTTCGTGGCCGAGTGGTTAAGGCGACAGTCTTTTAAAAACTGATGTGCAACTAGCTTATTGGTTGGCACAGTTGAGATAACTGTTAGGGTCTCCCATCGTGGGTTCGAATCCCACCGAACACGAATGTTTTTTTTTTGTTTTTGCGAGGGAACGATTAAAACACTTGAATGCATGCATTAGTTATATCTGTTAAATCTTATGCCACTATCGCCCCTCCCCACCCACTCCTCCTTTGCGAAATAATCAATATAAAAGTATTAAAACTTGCCATTTTCATTTTCTACTTCCCCTCCACCCCTAACCCCCCACCCCCCCACCCCAAACCCCTCCCCCACACACCCCTCCCCCACACACACATTCACATCCCTTCCCCCTCCTGTATTATGGTATTTGTTTAACTTTTCATTTATGAGCTTTGATGCACTTGATATTTCGTTATTTTTACAGTATGCCCATCCCATCTAGGCTAATGGCAAAATTTAAGTCTAGACAAAATCAAAGTTGCGCAATACTTGGCCTGGGAATTCCAGCAACATTACGACATGAAGTTGAATCATTCATGTGACAAGTTTATAAATCGGGAGGCCGACAAAGTTTTTGGAAAGTGTTCGTGGCCGAGAGGTTTAAGGCGACAGTCTTCTATAAATGATTGTGCTGCTGTATAGCTTAAAAATTTGCACATTTCAGCAAACTGTTAGGGTTCTCCCTGCGTGGGTTCGAATCCCACCGAACACGAATCTTTTACATTTTTGGGGGGGTTTTTTTGGGGGGGGGGATGGACAAAGTATCACTACCCCATTATTAAGGAAAGAAATGGTTTTGCATTATAACAATTAGAGGGCATTAAGGCATGCATAGTTTGTCTACTTGACTTACTTTCCTTTCAAGAATGTATATGAGTTTGTTAGGCCTCTGCAACAAAGTAGACGGAGGTAATATGTTTTCGGGTGGTCCGTCCGTCCGTCTGTCCATATGTATGTTCCGTTCTCGTGGTCGTGTTATCTCAAGAAACGATCGACGGATTACCATCAAACTCGGAACATTTAGGCAATGAACTGATTCAATTTTTAGGTCATGATGTAAAGGTCAAAGGTCACAGGGCTCATGCAAAAAAATAGCTTGAGGGCGAGTTGTCTCAAGATTGACAGGTTACCATCAAATTTGGTACATGTATGTAGCTTGAGGAGCCAATGAACTGATTTGAGTTTGGGGTCATGGGGTCAAAGGTCAAAGGTCACAGGATTATATGACAACAAAATAGCTTGTGGTTGCTTTAGCTCAAGAATCGATTGACGGATAAAGATCAAACTTGATGCATGTATGTATCTTGAAGATACAATGAACTGATTTGATTTTGGAGTGATGAGGTCTAAGGTCAAAGGTCATGGTGACAAACTAACAATATTATGCAAATCACCTTGTTTATAATGATGATATGAATTTGTCATGCACTTACATCAATCAAAGTAAATTATAACTCATGCAAACAAACGTCACCATGTATTAAGGCGGAGGCATATTTCTTGCATATTTGTATGCCTCCGCAACAAAGTAGCCGGAGGCATTATGTTTTCGGGTTGTCCGTCCGTCCGTACGTACGTCCCGTTCTCGTGATCGCGTTATCTCAAGAACCAATTGACAGATTCTCACCAAACTTGGTTCATGTATTTATCTTGGGGTGCCAATGAAGTGATTAGATTTTGGGGTCATGAGGTCAAAGGTCACAGGGCTCATATGCAAAAATAGCTCGTGACGCGTTATCTCAAGAACCGATTGAAAGATTCTCACCAAACTTGGTTCATGTATGTATCTTGGGGTGCCAATGAACTGATTAGATTTTAGGGTCAAAGGTCACAGGGCTCATTATATATGCAAAAATTGCTTGTGATCGAGTTATCTCAAGAATAGTCTAGGCGATTGGTGCGAAAATTGCTCGGAAAATGATACAAGTATGAAATTTTCTACACATGTAGGTCTCATCATTCTAAGCATTTTCAGAGGTGGAGCCAATGAAAACTGTACATAGTATAGCAACGGTTGCTAAGCAACGTATTTTCCATAGCAACCAACATGTAAGATGCCTGTAGACCAATTTTTCCGAACAATTTAAATGTATTTTAGTATCTGAAGCTTTGCTCTTCATCATAACACCACCGTGGAGCAATTGCAATGTACACATCATAGCAACAGTTGCTAGGCAACATATTTTCCGTAGCAACCAAGCATATTTGATGTATGTAGACCAAGTTTACTAAACATTATAATGTATTTCAATATATATTGCTTTACTATGCATAATATCCTCACTCTGAAGCAAAAGTCCACCGCACAGTGCACATGGCTTTATAATGGTTGCTAGGCAACGCATTTACCTCATTGTATCAACATTTGGGCTTTTCTAACCTGTCAACTATTGTTGGCCAAAGTTTGACTTACTGACTTAGGTGCGTAGGACGATGTGCCCCTTGCTCCCCTACGATAAATCCTGCTCTATTCTGATCTATCCTGGGCTAGATGTTCTGCCTCATGTAGGGATAGACCCACATCGCACCTCACTTGGTGCTTCCATCTCGTAGGAGGGCGTCCCCGTGGTCTGCGTGCGTCAAAGTCATTATGGTATGCTTGGTATGGTAGGCGGTCATGCGGCATGCGTACCACATGGCCAAACCATTTCCGGCTACGTTTTGTTATTTCTTCACATATGGTGCTTGGGATGTTCAGCCTCTGCCTGATCTCTTCGTTCCTTTAATATTCTGTCCATTAGGTGAACTCCAAGGATGGTCCGGAGGCACCTCATTTCAAATACCTCAAGCTTAGATCTAGCTGATTTACGGAGGGTCCAGGATTCTGCTCCATATGTGGCAATAGGGAGGATCAGGGCTCTGTAAATCCTGACTTTGAGTGTCCTTGAAATATCTTGGTTGGACCAGATGGCACTTTTCAGCCCCTCCAAATGACCAGGCTGCCAGTCTTGTTCGCCTCTTCACGTCATCTTCTATAGAAGGTACCATGCTGCCGAGAAAGACAAATGCATCCACTTTCTCGATGTTGGTGTTGTTTAGTGTAATAACTTGTTGGTCCTCTGTCCTGATTCTGAATTTAGTGGCATTGATTTTCATCCCCCAACTTCTACATGTCTTTTCCAGTTCCCTTGAAGAGATTTGGAGGGTTTCAAATACAAGTTCCATGAGGGTGGTGTCATCTGCATAACGGATGTTGTTAGTACGTATGTCACCCATCTGTATCCCACTGTCTAGTTTTTGGATGTCCTTCATCACAAATTCCAGGAATGGGTTAAAGAGGCATGGAGAGAGGAGGCAGCCTTATCGAACTCCAGTTATGACATCCAACCATTTGGTTATCTTACTGTTCACCATAACAGAGCATTTGCTTTGCTTGTACATGCTCTCTATAAGGTAGACTGGGGACTTGTCCACACCAATGGAACGTAAACATTTCCAGAGAGCTTCTCTCCAAATAGTATATCGAATGCTGCTTTAAAATCAACAAAGTTCAAGTGGATTGGTATCTTTTTTCTCTGGCCTTTTTGATGATCTGTCTGACGACAAACACAGCATCTGTGGTGCCTCTACAACTTACGAATCCGCATTGTTCCTCAATCAGATGGTTCTCAATGGTTCCCTGTATTCTCCTGAGGACAATCCTACAGAAAACTCTCTCAGTTATGGAGAGTAGCGTTATAGCCCTGTAGTTGGATGGGTCCAGCTTGTCTCCTTTCTTAAACACTGGAGTGATGAGACCCTTGCTCCAGTCTTCCGGGGTTTTACCTTCCAACCATGCTGCATTTATTATTTTGAGCAGGAGTTGTCTCATCGGCTGTCCACCAGTTCTTAGGGTTTCGGCCGTTATTTTGTCCCAACCACAGGCCTTGTTGTTCTTCAACAGTTTTATTGCTGCCTCTACCTCTTCAATTGTGAAAGGTTCACTTGGGTTATCTGTAGGTTGAGGGTCAGGTAGGGTCTGAAGAGTATTTTAGACCCTTGGAAATTGCGTGTTGAGGTGGCCGCTAAAATGTTCTTCCCAGCATTTCAACACTTCTGCAGGAGCCGTTTTAAAGATGCCGTCCTTGTTCTTTACGGCAGGTTGCATCTCGTCTCTTTCTCCAGATAGTTTCTTAACCTTCTTGAAGAGCTCATGGCTGTTGTTCTTTGCGTGAGCAATTTCCATTTCTTCCACCTCTGCGTCAAGAATTTTCTTCTTCCAATTCTTCACTTCATACTTGACCGTTTTATTGAGTTGTCTGTAGCCCTTCTTGTTGTGGGCAGAGGGATTGTTCATCACCAGGATTCTGGCTTTCCTCCTTTGTTCACACGTCTTACAGTCATCTTCTGGGACACCTTCAACTTTTTTTGACCTTTTGAAGCCTACAACTTCTTCTGTGATGTTATTGGAAGTATAGATCTGCTTCCACAGCTCATCTGCATCCGTGTCCTGAAGCTGAAGTAGTGGTTCAAAGGCACCTCCAATCCTGGCTTTAAATGCTTCTGCTATGTTAGAGTCATTAAGTCTGCCAACATCGTAGCTTTTGGGAAGGCTCTTCATTCGCTTAGACTTTGCAGGTGATAGCTTCACATTTGCCAGTACTAGATTGTGGTCTGACCCATCGTCCGCTGAGCAGTATGATCTTCAGTTCTGGAACGTCTTGATGTTCTCTAATTTGGTAATGATGAAGTCTATCTGATTTCTGTCATGTCCACATGGGGACGTCCATGTTGCCCTCCTACATTCTTTGTGTTGGAAGTATGTGTTACACACTGCCATTCCGTGTAACATAATCATTTACATATATAATTCTAGAATCTTCTCCCCTCTGCTATTGAGCTGTCCTAGTCCATACTTGCCCAAAGGTGGTGCCCATACTCCGTGGTCCGCTCCTACTTTTGCGGTGAGGTCACCCATCACAATTGTTTAGGGAACAGTAATTGTCATTGTATAGAAATTTAAATGCCTGTATTTAGTTATAGTTACTGAGGTCACTTATTAAACTTAAGTAATTGTGATTCCATACTATAACTAGGAATCTATGGTATCGTATATAACCCCTTGCATCAGCAGAGAACCCTTTTGTTGTCACCGATGGTGATAATGCACTCTGTATACCTGCACGAGACACATCCAGCATTACTCCCTGCAACCATGAAGAAGCAGATTCCAGGATCATGGGACATGTTGCTCATGCCGTCAGGCAGTGTTTTCACAAGATCCTTGCTCGGACAGTAGACACTGATGTAGTTGTGCTAGCAGTAGCAACTGTACATCAGCTAGGAAGAATATACCTCTGGATTACATTCAGAACTAGAAAGAACTTTCACTACATCCCAGCTCATGAGATTTGGGCCCACAAAATCGTTGGTTCTTCCGGTGTTCCACGCTTTCACGGGATGCGACACCGTTTCCCAGTTTGCCCGAGTTGGAAAGAAGACTGCATGGAAAGTGTGGGAGACACATGATGAACTCACTGGATCCTTATATGAGCTGCACAGTGCACCAGAACAATTCTCTGAAGAGACCGAGGCTTCCCTAGAGTACTTCACCATCCTTCTCTATGACAATACAGCAATATGTACCTCCATCAATAAAGTCAGATGTCAGCACTTCCTTCCACCAAGGCTGCCTTACAGAAACATATCAGAAGGGCAGCATTGCAAGGTGGGCACCATTAAGGACATACTACTATGCCATATTGCCAGTTGCCCTTCCCTTCTGAGTGGGGATGGACTTGCCCAGAATAGTGGAGGCCCCTGTGGACAAACTTACTGGAACCAAGTGCATCCTGCCCAGAGCTACTGAAGTGTCTATGTAGGAGCAGGTGTAGAGATTGCAAATGTGTACGAGCACACTTAAAATGCACTGTGTATTACACATGCACAGGAGATTGTGACAATGCCTGAAACTAGGGGATGTGGTGTGGCAACATTGGTAGAGCGCGCGCTTTCCAATCGTGAGATCCCGGGTTCGAACCCAGTCCACCGCGTTTGTCCTTCGGCAAGACTATTGCTGCTCTCGACCCAGGTGTATAAATGGGTACCCGGAAGGATGGGAACCTGTTTCCTTAGCACTGTGCGCGCCTAATAGGCGACTTGCTGGAATACTCCCCAGGGAGTGGACAATGTGCACTTAATGTGCAGGATTGATTGCAGTGTGTATCCGTTGATCGGGGTAATAATATTGTAAGCGCTGTGATATAGTTTACTATGAATAGCGTAGCTAAATGCCTAATATTATTATTATTATTATTATTATGGTGAATGACTTAAGACTGTTCATGGTGAGAATTTTATATTGTTGAGACAATCCATCTGACCAAAAATAGCTGGTTGCTTCCATGGATGTATTGCCTAGTAACATTGTTTCAAGTTGATGTATTATAAAATACCATAACCTTTACTGATTCCAGGAAATAGGCCTTATATTGATAAGAAAATTGTTTGAGTTAAATGGATCCCATATGCAGGGATTGTTTTCTATGTGTACACAGCTTGTTGCTATGGTAAATATGTTACTAAGCAACTCAATTTGTTATTATTTGTCAATTACCATTTATGATAATCTGTACAGTTTAAAATATACCCAAATATTTCTCTTCTGTAAACTTGTAGGCAGTGTAAGGTGGAACAGTCGTTTACAAATAGACAATTAAGATATAACTAGACAGTTGCTATGGTTTATCCGTTGCCTAGCAACAAACAAATGCTTTTTTTTAAATATTGACACTTATAGTGACCTTATAACATGTCTTTAGATAGTTTTGATGATAAAACACATAGCATCATCCTTTTGGAATGGAGTAGATATGCTTAAATGGCTCGTTGCTAGGGTCAATACGTTTCTTAGCAACCGTTGCTAAGAAACAGGCCGGATGCATTGGCTCCACCTTTTAAAATATTCAGTATAGGCTCAAGTATAACTGTACCAAGTTTCATACTTGTATCATTTTCCGAGCGATTTTCGCCTTTTTTTGCACCGATCGCCTAGACTAGAAGTGATTAATGGATTTGCACCATACTTGGTACATGTATGTATCTTTGTAAGAGTGGTTTAATTCTCTAAACTCATTAAGTCTATAAGGCCGCTTAGCCACCCAAATAATTACAGGGACACAAGTTATACACTTCAAAGTTAACTTTATTGCTTATCTTTCAATTCAGTGGAAAGCTTCCAACAATCAAAGCCAAATGAAGACTATAATAGTTGAGTTATGACCCACACAAGTGAGTGCCTATATCAGTATCTAAATTGGCTACTCCTGGTAGCTAACATTCGATAAACAAAACACATGATTAAATTGGCAATAACCAATGAGGAATAGCAAAAGAAGGGTCTTGAATAAAACAACAAGAAAGGATTAGTTTGAGTCTTTGTTTAAGTGTCCAAAAGACATAAACAGGAAAGGTCACCATACATTACGGACGCGAGCGATGGCGCTAATTTACGGTGACTCTACTCTATGGTGTCCAACTAGTGGGGTGTTCACAACGCGACACAGGGTGAGACGTGAACTATTCATTACGCGAGCTGTAGCAATCGACGAGTCGGTCCTGATGACCTTGCGTTGACCTTCAGGGCGAACGTGAGACGATCAGAGGACGATGACCCTACACCACGAAGGGAAGACGAAGTTCATGACGAGATGACGATGACACTATGACGAAACTGGAAGATGACCCTAAGGGTAGTCAAAGATGACCCTATACGGAGTCGGGGACGACCGCCATAATTTGGCCTCAAGGGGAAGGGAATATCAGCTTGGCACTGTCACTGCTGTTGCCACGCCCAACGACTTCAATGGGCCGTATACTACGCACACAAGCCGCTGCATGCTGCAATAACTAAATACAGTAGCAGGCTGGTATTCTGGTGGGCATCTCTGGCTGGCTTAGCCGGTGCCACTCCCTACAAATTTGGCAGAGAGCGCGAGCTACTCTGCTTCGCAGTACTTTCACGAACGGCGACAAAATTAAGACTGCAATGCAATTTCACTGCCTTGCTAACACACCCAGTGCAAGTATCCACAAAACAAAGGCTCTAGGCAACTAGGGTTGCTACGCTACAACAACAACTATTGTACCTGTTCACCATCCATGGCTTGCCTGCCATGCCTTAGCAGTATACACATATAATAGCACACACACTATCCGCTATGCCATATGTTGGCCTATACACAATCCACACTACAGTGCACATTCCATGCACACAATGCGCATACCAAAGTGCTATACAACCGACTGGTTTGCTTAACCCACCCCATGTTTATCTATATTCTAACTCACAGATAAAGGACCTGGGAAAATCCTTACAATCTTGAGCCGAATAAATGATTAGATTTTGGTGTAATGAGGTCAAAGGTCAAAGGTTGCAGGGCTCGCTTGTAATTGCAAAATCTCAAGAACTGAATGTCAGATTTCAATCAAACTTGGTACCTGAATCTATCTCAGGAAGCCATTGTAGCCAACAGATGTTTGGGTCATGAGGTCAAAGGTCAAGGTCACAGGACTCATTATGCCAAAATAGCAAGTTGTAATTGCAATATCTCAAGAACCAGTAGACAAATAACCATCAAACTTAGTACCTATTTGTATCTTGGGGAGCTAATAAACTTATAAGATTATGGGGATCAAGTCAAAGGTCAAGGTCACGGCTCATATATATGCAAAAATAGCTCATAATTGTGATATATCAGATCTGGTAGACATATTACTATCAAAATTGAGTTGGCAAATTAATTCATTAATTCAGGCTTGATATATAAATCAAGCAATGGCGGAGGCATCATTTTTGACTGCGCGCAGTCGGAGATCCATCTAGTTTTACTTGCTCTAGTTTGATTTTAGTTTTTAACTTCCACCCCCCCCCCCCCCCCCCCCCCCCCGTTAAAAAGGAATCAATAAATCAAACTTGAAATATTTAGACTGACTGCCCTCTCCTTGGCCGACACTTATAAGAGCTACATGTACTTCTCCTTTTCATTCATGAAGTTTTGCAAATTTGTTTGGAATTATCAATGCATTATATGACCTTTTTTATGATATTTTTTAGGGTATATGGTGAAATGTCATTCTCTACCAAAGTCAGCGTTGCGCAATACATCTTCCAACAACATTACGACATAAATATCACTTTTCCATGACAAGTTTATAATTCAGGGATCCAACAAAGTTTTTGGAAAGTGTTCGTGGCCGAGTGGTTAAGGCGACAGCCTTGAGTCAAATGTGCAGCCAGTTTCTGGTTGGCACTTTACTGTTGAGCCAGCTGTTTGGGTCTCCCTTCGTGGGTTCGAATCCCACCGAACACAATTTATTTATTTAAAAAAAAATTTTTTTTTGGGGTAAGACAGCTTACCATTCCCCCATTTATAAATGAAATAACTTGCATTATGATGATAAAAAGCCATGAAAGCATGCAAACTTTGTTATGCCTCCGCAACGAAGTAGCCGGAGGCATTATGTTTTCGGGTTGTCCGTCCGTCCGTCCGTACGTACGTCCCGTTCTCGTGATCGCGTTATCTCAAGAACCGTTTGACGGATTCTCACTAAACTTGGTTCATGTATGTATCTTGGGGTGCCAATGATCTGTTTAGATTTTGGGGTCATGAGGTCAAAGGTCAAAGGTCACAGGGCTCATAAATATATGCAAAAATAGCATCTTGATCGCGTTATCTCAAGAACCGATTTACAGATTCTCACCAAACTTAGTTCATGTATGTATCTTGGGGTGCCAATAATCTGAATAGATTTTGGGGTCATGAGGTCAAAGGTCAAGGTCACAGGACTCAATATATGTGTAATAATGCCTTGTAATGGCAAAATTTCAAGAACTGAATGTCAGATTTCTATCAGACTTGGTACCTGAATGTATCATAAAGAGTCAATGTATCCATAAAATGTTGGGGTAATAGGGTTGAGGTCAAGGTCATAGGACTCATTATACATGCAAAAAACTTGTAATGGCAAAATCTCAAGACCTAAATGTCAGATTTCAATCAAACTTGATACCTGAATGTTTCTTAGGAAGCCAATGTAGCCATCAAAGTTTGGGGTCATATTGTCAAGGTCACAGGACTCAAAATATATATCCAAATTAATTCAGTGCATGTTAATTTGGGCTTGATATTAAAATCGCGTCATAGCGGAGGCATAATTTTCGACTGCGCGCAGTCGAAGATCCATCTAGTTTATTTGTGTTAACTGCTCCAAAATATTTGTTAAATGCCCCGCCCCAAATCCCCCCCCCCCCCCCCCCACACACACACACACACTTTGTGAAAAATTATTGAACAAGAAAATACTTTTTCATTTTTCAGACTGGTTAAGCACTTTAAAAATGTCTCTTCTCCTTATGAAGTTTTGCATATTTGTTCTGTTATCTAAATACATGGACATTAAGCCCTTCACATAATAAGGAAATGTCAAAACAAAGTTGCGCAATACTTGGCCTGGGAGTTCCAGCGACATTACGACATGAAGTTGAATCATTCATGTCAAGTTTATAAATCAGGGGTCCAAAAAAGTTTTTGGAAAGTGTTCGTGGCCGAGTGGTTAAGGCGACAGCCTCAAGTCAATGTGCAGCCAGTTTATGGTTTGCACAGCTGAGTGAGCTGTTAGGGTTCTCCCTTCGTGGGTTCGAATCCCACCGAACGCGAATTTTGTTTGTTTTTTCTTCTTTTTTTTTGTTTTGGGGGGGGGGGGGGGGGGGGGGGGGGGGGACGACAACATACCATTACCCGATGTATAAAAGGGAAGTTTGCATTATGATAATTAGAAGCCATGAAGGCATTTGTTTATGTTTACATTTTTGTTAATACTTTGTTTATTTAAGTTACTTATCTGTCACAAAATATCTTTGAAATGCCCTAAACCACCCCCCCCCCCCCCCCCCCCCCCCACTTTGGGAAAAATTATTGAACAAAAAAATGAATTTTTCATTTTTCAGACTGGCTGCGCCCCTCCTTGGCAAGCACTGAAAATTGTCTCTTCTCCTTTTCATACATGAAGTTATAAATATTTGTTCTCATACTGTCATTCTTGACCAAATTGCGCAATACTTGGCCTGGGAATTTCCGCAACATTACGACATGAAGTTGAATCATTCATGTTAAGTTTATAAATCAGGGGTACAAACAAGTTTTTGGAAAGTGTTCGTGGCCGAGTGGTTAAGGCGACAGCCTTAAGGCAATGTGCAGCCAGTTTATGGTTTGCACAGCTGAGTGAGCTGTTAGGGTTCTCCCTTCGTGGGTTCGAATCCTACCGAACACGATATATTTTCTTTTTGCATAGAATCTTTAGCCAGAGAGCTCAATCTAATAATGTTTTAACCAGATCTCTAGAAATTAAATAACATGTCGATTTGGGGAAAGATTTTTTGAATACATAATA